>JAUIMM010000121.1:5322500-5647500 GCA_031769625.1 Taudactylus pleione
TTCACCCATTCCTCTTTGCAGCACCTCTCAAGCTCCATCAGGTTGAATGGGAAGCATCAGTGCACAGCCATTTTCAGATCTCTCCAGAGATGTTCATTTGGATTCAAGTCTGGGCTCTGGCTGGGCCACTCAAGGACATTCACAGAGTTGTCCTGAAGCCACCCCTTTGATATCTTGGCTGTCTGCTTAGGATCGTTGTCCTGCTGAAAGATGAACAGTCGCCCCAGTCTGAGGTCAAGAGCGCTCTGGAGCAGGTTTTCACCCAGGATGTGTCTGTACATTGCTGCATTAATTTTTCCCTCTATCCTGACTAGCCTCCCAGTTCCTGCTGCTGAAAAATATCCCCACAGCATGATGCTGCCACCACCATGCTTCACTGTAGGGCTGGTGATGAGCGGTGCCTGGTTTCCTCCAAACATAACGCCTGGCATTCACGCCAAAGAGTTCAATCTTTGTCTTATCAGACCAGAGAGTCCATCAGGTGCATTTTGGCAAACTCCAGTTGGGCTGCCATGTGCTTTTTACTAAGAAGTGGCTTCTGTCTGCCCACTCTACACAGGCCTGCTTGGTGGATTGCTGCAGAGATGGTTGTCCTTCTGGAAGTTTCTCCTCTCTCCACAGAGGAATGCTGTAGCTCTGACAGAGTGACCATCGGGTTCTTGGTCACCTCCCTGACTAGGGCCCTTCTCTCTCGATCGCTCAGTTTAGACGCCCGGCCAACTCTAGGAAGTGTCCTGGTGGTTCCGAACTTCTTCCATTTACTGATGATGGAGGCCACTGTGCTCATTGGGACCTTCAAAGCAGCAGATATTTTTCTGTACCCTTCCCTAGATTTGTGCCTCCAGACAATTCCTTGGACTTCATGCTTGGTTTGTGCTCTGACATGCACTGTCAAGTGTGAGACCTTATACAGAGAGGTGTATGTCTTTCAAAATCATGTCCAATCAACTGAATTTACCACATGTGGACTCCAATTAAGCTGTAGGAACATCTCAAGGATGATCAGTGGAAACAGGATGCACCTGAGTTCAATTTTGAGCTTCATGGCAAAGGCCGTGAATACTTATGTGATTTCTTTAGTGTTGTGTGTTTTTTTTAGTTTTTTTATTTAATTTGCAAAAATCTAAAAAAAACTTTTTTACACATTGTCATTATGGGGTATTGTGTGTAGAATTTTGAGGACAAAAATTAATTTATTCCATTTTGGAATAAGGCTGTAACATAACATGTGGAAAAAGTGAAGCGTCGTGAATACCTTACGGATGCACTGTAATTGTATACTTTAACCACTCCAAAAACCTCTCAGAAATTCTCATATTTTTTTTTTTTATATTTTATGATTGATTTAAGTCAAGAACATTTACTTAAACCTTACCAACATGATTTTATTAGAAAGAAAATCCTTTTTTTTAAACACAGTATACCATAAAAAATAGTTTTTAATGGTATACTATAGTGATGGCCAATGGTTTTTAAGATCAGTACGGAATCGCCATAGTCAAAATGATTCCTGAAATTCGCTTTCATAGAAATACCAGTAGGGAAACAAATTAAAAAACAAAATAGTATTTGTTTTTATTATTTTTACATAAATACTGTTATCAATTATTTTCCACTGCTAATTTTTCATATACCAGACGGCATGCATAGAGGAGCAGCCGCAGCAATATGTGCTGTGTATTTGCTTTTCTGTTCCTCTCTGCAGCCTCTGTGTGCAGGCGTGATGCGACCAGGTCAGGGAAAGCCCCACCTGGTATGTTCACATCTGATGCGACCATGCCAGGCAAGTAGTTAAAAACATAGACATACTGTAATCTGTAATGCTTTACAAAGCCCACTGTACATTCAGGACTATGAAACTGATACAAAGGACCTCATTCAGGACCGATCGAAAGTGCGAATACGGACGCAGATCGAGCAATTGTTTGCCGTTGCGCATGCGTATAAGCCACACTGCGCGTGCGCTGCAACGGTATTGCGATTGCACAGAGCAATCCATCGAAAAGTGAGTGACAGGCTGTCAGCGTTTGGGGGTGGTGATGAGGGAGTGGTCAGAAAAATGCAGGTGTGCCTGTATATGAATGCCATTTCATGGGTGTGCATAAATTAGGAGCTGTGATTGTTTACTGTGTGTGACGAGACTTGCAGTGTTTGTGGCTGGTCAGACCTGCTGTAAATGCTGTGTGACTGGTCGTTGTGTGTCGATGGTACAGATGTTTATACAGAAGTGCGAGGTTGGATTGATACGAGAAAGCAGCCATGGGCGTCTTATTGCCGGCTGTGCTTTGCAAGCATTAGCATATTTTCGCAGCTTCGATCCATAGGCGATTGCACTTGCAATCACGATGGCGATTCGGTACTGAAAGTCCTTAAAACAGATGTAGAAGAGGGACCTTGTCCTCATAGCTTACATTTTGAAGCATATAGGTTAAATGGTTGTTTTGTGGACCAACTAACAACCCTATCCTCTATTTGTGACCGCCATATCACATTGTCTAAGCTTTTGGACTGTTTTCTGTGAGTTATATATAACACTCGGTGTGCAAATGGAATAGGCAAATGAAGAATTGGGTATTAAGGGAAAATTACCATACTACTTCTGATCTGTTTCTTTAGACGTGCACAGCCCTCCTTGGATAATGGGACTAGAGTCGGTCACTGACCTTTGTCATGTACAGATGTGTTCATTGGCCGACCCAATTTTCTAGCCAACAGATCAAAATTCGAAATGATTCTTTTCTCATTGGGCTGGCATTATTGCTGGTTGCTTGAGTACCACCCAAATGCTGGGTACACACTTAAACGACGGATCGGTCAGCAGACCAATCCACCGTCTGGGTGGCTGATTTGTAAGCTCTTATACACACTTCTCAATCTGCCGCTTGATATAGCTGGCCTGACATCGCAACTGGGTGGGTATTTAAGTGTGCCCGCTCAGTTGTGATGTCAGTGTTGGCGGTCTCTGCAGCCAGTTTACAGGTTTCCCGTATACACAGCCAGATGTACCATTATATCTGCATCGGCTGTGCTGCTGAGCCGACCTGAGAAATTTGTGAACAGCGTATTTCAGACATATCAGGTGTACACACCCACCGATGCACTTGCGATATATATTTTGCCAATCGAACGAGCGATATATCAACAAGTGTGTACCCAGCTTTTAGACCTAGTTTGAGCTAATGGTTAACTTGTCCACATTGGGCAATGATATTGCCCCATCCGTGGACAGTTTTAGTGGTTGTATCAGTGGTACGGCAGATTCATAAAACACACCAGTGTTGCCTAGAAAAACCATTATATATGAGTTGTAAATGATTTTTTATTTTTCATAAATTAGTACTAAGCCTGCACACTAGGATACAAAAATCCAAGAGGATACTGCGCTGGTGTGTCTCAGTCAGAACACTGCAAGTATGTAAATAAACACAATTTAATAAAACCAAAAAATAAATAATAACATATAAGAATAGCTGATTTACCTCCTGCTATAAATAATTAGTAGCAGCTCGATGAATTCACATACGTTTTATATTCATTGGTTACACAATATTGCAACAATGTTCTATCGGATACACAATTTCTTATTCCAGGATATATCTATGCAGTAAAGCGGCTAAATGAATACCGCAGACAGTCAATTTTCACTGATCCAGTACTTGGAAAAACAGTCCCATATACTTAATGGTTAAACAGCCCAGAGAGTAACCATATCTTATGTCCAGCAAATTGAAAAATCCTGGATCGCAGTGGATATAGGTCAATAATAGCTAGCTAGAAAGTACGTATCCGGCTGTAAACAGGGCAGGCTATTTCTCTTGCAGCAAGGCTGGGGAACACTGGCCCGAAGGGGATTGTAGGTTGGGGCTGGAGCTGGCACTTACCGTAATTAAACTGTAGCTTTAAAAAGTAAGCTCCTCCCCCCCTGCAATCCCACAATGCCAGTCTTCTTTAAGTACTCATGGAATAGGGCACGTTTTACAGGGCTGCTAATCAGCCCTTTGTTGTAGCTTAGGGGTCTATTTACTAAGCAGTGTTAGGAGACAGTGAAAAGTGATAAGGTGCCAGCCAATCAGCTCCCAACTGTCATTTTTCAAACACAGCCGGTGAAATGACAGCTGGGAGCTGATTGGCTGGCACCTTATCACTTTTCACTCTGTCTCCTAACACTGCTTAGTAAATAGACCCCTTAGTTTTTTACATTTATTTATAACTTTTATATTCTGTTTAGTTAGGTAACTGTGCACTGCTTGTAGCAGCGCACAGCCTGAGTGCGGCAGCTGGTTTATCAGCGGCCCGGCACAGGGGGGTGCGCATCGCGGGGACCGGCGCACGCAGTCGCTCTTTTAGAGGGTGCTGGCAGGGGGGGGCAGTCGCGGATGGTGGCCGCCATTTTGCCAGGCTTGTTATGGCGGCTCCCCTCCCGTGGAACAGGGGTTGTGCGCATGCTGACAGGCTACCCTTGTGTCAATAACAGGGCTTGATGAGCGGAGTTTTCCCTAGAACTGGGAAGTACTCCAGGTCTGAGGAGCGTGGAGACTGAGGGAGCGGAGCTTAAACGCAGCACTCCCCCCTCCTACAGCAGCACAGCATCCAGCTCTGCCTACAGCAGAAAAGGCACAGAGCGTCCTGTGTCTGCTGGGACAGCTAACTTCTCCTGCATATCACAGGAGTGGCTATGGCTGTGGCTCACCACTCAGACGTTTGTCTCAACAAACAAATAGCCTGGGACGTATCCACTTTTCTCCCTTGCAGCTTCTGGAAGGCTAATAACATCATCATTTATCAACGAGTTTATAACTCAAAACTAGTGATAAATAACACTTTTTATAATAAATGGTGCTCCAGCCAATCAGCTCCCAACTATAATTTTTCTGACAGTTGGGAGCTGATTGGCTGAGCACCATTTATCATAAAAAGTGATATTTATCACTAGTTTTGAGTGATAAACGTGTTGATAAATGAGGTACTTTATACTTGTAATAGTATTAGCTGCCTATGTGTTCTGCTGTGGATGTGTTATGTGCTTATGTCTACGCAGGCTCTTTCACACTGTTTTCACCGCTGCTTGTTTTAAAGTGAATCACACCTGCTGTCTTTAATGTAATGGTTACCAAGAGGGCATAATTGGCGCAGACAGTGTAATGGTTAGCGTTGCAGCCTCACTGCACGGCGGTCATGGGTTTGTTTCCTGTTACAGCCCTAACTGTGTGGAGTTTGTATGCAGGATTTTTTTGTTGGGCAGTTTTCTCTCCTGAGCTGGGTGCCGGGCAGTTGCCCTCGAGGGCCTTGTGTGCATGGGTCCAGTGACACGCTGGCATCTGGGGTGTGTCCATCAGAGGGGACCTACGTGGGCACAGGCTCTAATCAGGTTGGTGTACGCCCTAGTTGCGCTTCATAGGGAACCCAAGTTCAGGCGGGGTGTATCCCCTCGTCTCTGGCGCAGGCTCCTTTCCCTCTACAGGGTTAAGTTCACGGCCACGGTTTGTCCCGCACTGGCTCCATGCTTGGCAACGGGCGGCATCCTGATTTATACCAGGTTCCTGGTGCGTTTTTTTCAGGAATCCGCAGGTGGAGGGTGGTCTTGGAGGCATATTTCTCTTTCCAGGGCCCATCAAACGCTTCGCATGCACAGGAACTTGCGCGGCTTTGTGCTGTCCCAAATGATGAGGACCTACTGTCTTTTTCGATTCATTGCGGCTCTGCGACACTCTCTAGGTGGTTTAGGTATGGATTCCCAAGCAATTGCTGTGGGTCTGTCCAAGCGTTGGCAATGGAAAGTTGCTATTTTCATGTTTCATGTGTCTCTCCAGTCTCCTCAGGGAGGATTAGTAGACGGCATATTCAGAGGAATTCATTCCTCACACAGCTTCCAGCAGATTGAGTATCCAAGAGGAAACACCTCCCACGGTAGTTGCTGCGGAAGCTGTTTAAATCCCCACACGTCCTTCGTGTCCAGAGCTCACAATCTGGCAGGCATCCGTTAGCTAGACCTGGTTGTCTCCGGTCAGTTTTGATAGTTTCTAGGGTCATTATCCTGCCTTGTCGAGCCACGACATGGGCGCTGATTAATTAGTCTAGGGGCTTTACAGTGATTCGCCGTGGGTTTCCCTGCTGAATTGGGGGGACATTCGCTGGAGGCTCTGTGTGGGAGGCCAGGCAAGACGGGGCACATGTTGCTTCTCGCCTTCAGCTACGGATGGTTTGACTTGAAGGACCCTATTGCTCTTCGCTTCGCATACGCACTTATTATCAGGGTGTTCCTTAGACTTTCATCTGTTGGATAAGGATGTTCTCTTTTGGCCAAACCTGGATAATCCCCACCTGTCGGAAAAGCCCTTTTCTGCCGTCCCAACAGCAGGTCCGCATTTACATGTTTTCACTCCACTTTCATGGCGGTGTGTCCTTAGAAGGTCAGTCTAACATGAGCCAATTCATTCGGCCCGTTCTTTTGGTCTTCGTGCCTTGAGCACCAGGGGGGAGTAGTTCAGTTCGCAGGAACTCCCTCCGATTAGGGACCCACAGTGCAGAGGTCAACGGATCCTCACTAGACATCTGGAACGCGTGTCTTTTAGGTTCCGTTTTGGGCTGGTCGTTATGCTTCTTCAGTGGGTAATCGACTCTGTCCCCCATGTCTAGTCCAGGCCCTACCGTTCGTTGGAGCCCAGGCTCTGTGGTTTTGCAACATAATACGATCGTTGCTGCCGCGCATAGAGCCTGATTCAGCTTTGGGAATAGAGTGAGAAATAGCACTTAACTGTGAACCTGGACAAACCATATTGCAATGCAAGGGGTGTAAATACTGGCTGCTTTTGAATGTAGCCCACAAATACTGCACAGTTTTATTTTACTCTACAATTTAGATGTCAATTCTGACACACTCCTCCCAAATCTAAACCTTTCTGCACAGTTTCAATCTGTACCACCTGCAGCATGGTTTCACCAAGATGATCAGTTGAGTGAGATATCTCACTCCTATTTCCAAAGCTGAATCAGGCCCATAGTGCGCACAGAACGTATCATACTTAAGCCCTCGGCTTCACAATTACGGCCCTTCCTCTGTCGCTTGTTTCAAGCACTTTTGGTTCAGTGCTGTATCCCGACTTTGCAAGGTCTCCTTTGTTTCCTTGTCTGCATCTTCAGTTCCGGGGGTGGTCTCCGACACCTCTCTCTCTCCAGGGTGTTTCTTGCGGTAGACAGTGAAAAGGATCCTTCCCGACCTTTGTTGAAGGTTCGGTCGATGGCTCGTCCGTCGACCTTGTGGATCATTCAGTTGTTGGCCATGTTGGTCTCCACTTAGGGACCATTCAGGGGACGAGGCTCTCCTCACGGGAGTCCCAGTGGGTAATACTCCAAACTGGACAGGGCAGCTCGGCATCCCTCCCCTCTCAGGTCCCCTTCTGTCTGACAGCACACGTCATTCTCCATTGGTGGCGGGCTTCCGTTCTTCACCTCCAGGTCCAATACTTGGTCTAAACCGGATTGGCTCATTGAGATAATGACCGCGAGTCCCCTGGGCTGAGTTGCCATGCAATTGCTTTTTATTTTCTTGGCCTTGGGTCACCGTCCACAAAGGCTCAGCTGTTCGATGGGCTCAGGCTCCATGCCATCGTTCTGGCTCTATTTTGCGCACTGTCGATCCCCACGGCAGTCGGTCAGACTCCAACCTGGCGGTGGCATATGTACGTCTTCCGGCAGGTACAAGAGTGCAGCGGCGATACCGAAGTCTTCCAGGACAGAGACTTTGGTTCAGTCTCTCTCAGCGGTGGTCATAACGATGGTGTTAAATTGGACAGCGGACTTCCTCAGCAGAACCATGTTTTTAACTGGACAGTGGTCTTCTGCGTTGGGATCTTAGGGCCTGCCATACTACATTTTAAAGTTATCCATAAAGGGCTTGATATTCAGTGGAGATGACCGATTACATATGAGATGTGAAGCGACTATCAGGAGCAAATACAGTGTTTCAAATATACAGAGACTGTTACACAGAACACTGTTACAATATAACTAATTATTTACTGTGTTGCTGCTAAAAGTCGGATATCCAGAAGGGACGGCTATAAACACGTGGTATATTACTTTGTCATCAGGAGTCAGTACATGACTTTGATATAAAATATGGAGACTGTCACACGGAATGCTACTACAGTAGATCAATTGTCATTCATCCACGGGCAAAACTCCTACTATTATTTGGATATTCCTGCATAAATTCAGGCAAATCCTGTTTGTCATATCACTCGTTATTAAGAAGCGGTCATTAGCCGTATTTAAGTGATACTATACAGCTGTACTGTTGAATCAGTCTCTACAGTCTTGTAAGAGGAGCACAGTGGTCAGTGTAATTTTGATTGTAGATATATGGTAATCATATATATAATATATACTGTTTGTATATGTATGTAGAATAATTTATGTATGTCATGTTTAGTTTTAGTTTTTTTATCTAGTCATTCTATTATTATGTTATAGGTTTCATAAATAAATATATTTTTTCTATATATACATCTCATTGTTATTTAATGCTCATTTATTGCAGCGAGTTTACTGTAGTGCTAGCGCGGAGTATCGTTTTCTTTATATGTGACTTTATCTAGTCCCCTGTCCGCACATTTGCTCATTTTTATGTTTCAGGTTTTTTACAGTTCTCCGGTCAGGCAACCTGAGCGTTCCTCCCCTGGGGGCGGCTTTTGAATGTCCCATGGGCCAGTGGACCTCATTCAGAGCCGGACGCTATTTGCGCTCGCTCGTTCAGAAAAAAGGGGTGGCTATTCAAATGAACCGTTCGCTCTTTGCGGTCTGTTCACGCCTCTAGGTCTGAACGAACGAAACATGCGGTCGTTTTTTTGAAAACTACGCCCCCTGGCCGCTCGCATCCTACGTCATGTCCGCTATTTATTAGATTAATCGAGTACATCGACCAGCGTATGAACTGCTCGCTATTCTTGTGGTTGGTTTTTCCTACCGCAATCTTGCGAGCAGTTCTGACTATAAAATAACCCAGTGACGTGGTCAATGACGCTGCTGTATTAATTATGCACACCCATAAAACGCCCATTTTGACCTTTAAGCACGCCTGCGTTCGGTTCTCCACTCCCCGTTTTCAAGCACCTTCCCCTGTTACCACCCACATACGCCTCCTCCTGTCACTCAAAATAGCAGGCATTCACTGTTTAGCAAACAAACGATTTTCGGCCGCACTAACTGGTACGCGCATGCGCTCGGAACGAACGAGCGGCCGCTTACGAGCGCCTCTGAATCAGGCCCAGTGTTCCCCAGCCTTGCTGCAAGAGAAAATAGGATTTTTGGTCAACTTACCGTTGAATCCTTTTCTGTTAAGCAGGCTGGGGAGCACTGTGATCCCTCCCTCATGCTCAGTCGTGCGAGGTTTTTTTTCTTTACCGTATTTATTTCCCTACTGGTTTGTTTGTTTGTTCAAACAGTTTCACGGGGTTCCTGCTACTCCTCTGCGTACATTTTTTTTTTTTTTTTTTTTTTAAAGAAGTACTGGCATTGTGGGATTGCAGGGGGGATGAGCTTTTTAAAGCTACAGTTTAATTTAACTGCCAGCTCCAGTCCCAACCTACAATCCCCCATGGTCCAGTGTTCCCCAGCCTGCTTAAGAGAAAAGGATTTAACGGTAAGTTGACCAAAAATCCTATTATCTAGACCGATGGAGATGGCTTACTCTGTATTCCTTTCAAAAGAGAGCTCACCCCAGCCAAGTATTTGCTCTTGCCCGGGTCCCAATCTGCGGCAGGTGTCTCTCCTCAGTGGAGCGCTGTACAGCTCCGTGTAGTGCCTTGGTTCCCCAGGATGGAAAATTAGGGCAGTGATTTCTGCCGTAGCCGCTGTAAGTGGTAATGCAGGCGTTGTTTCAGCCGATTACATTTACAGGGGACAAGTAGCTCCAAATCCTTCAGTCAAAAAGAGCAGGCTGAAGTGATAGGAGCACCTCAGTTTTTATGTTGAAATCAGAGTGCTGGATATGGTAGACAGAATCAGCAGCAACGCGTTTCGGCAATGGCCTTTATCAAGATTGATATCAACTCATCGAGCTGCTATTAATTATTTATAGCATGAGATAATCTGCTATTCTTATGTTATATATTTTTTGGTTTCATTAAATTGTGTTTATTTACATACTTCCAGTGTTTTGACTGAGACACACCAGCGCAGTATCCTCTTGTATTATTGTGTTTATTAGTGAGGTTGGCATACCTCTTCTATACTGCTGCAGGGTGCCTCGAACTAATCAGTTCCACACTGGTCTAGGTTATATACAGTTTGCTGTACACTAGGATAACAACAATAAAAAAAATAAAAAGTCAACGCTATAAAATACACAAGGTTAATACAATTAAGGATAAATTAAGATATATATTTTTTCCTGCATTGACATAAAGTACTACTACATTCATTTAGATTGAAAACAAAAAGACAGAGATGGTGTCACTCGTGATTAAATGTTTAGATTATATGAATATAAAAAATATTCTATATTTCATTTTGGTGTTTAAAAAGTGTATTAAGAGTAAATTTTCTTTTGTTTCATTGTAATTTCATTTTCACCACCTCTAAGGTAAAAGTTCGCAAGGCGAGTATCTCTGAGCGCAGTGACAGCGAGTGTGAGCAGCGAGGTCAGACAGCTGGTCAGTACTTTCTACATACCTCTATTACTGTCTGTGCATTACTGCTCCCTCTTGTGGTTCATTTGGGTAGTGCTCATTTAAAGTACAGTATCAGGATCTTTTGACTAAACACATATATTGCAAAACTGAATGCACACCGCTTTTCCTGACTCTAACATGCAGATGCCCTGATTTGACACACACTTTTTACTAATGTCCCTTCATATTTGTGTGATATAGTTTTGGGGGGCTTTTTCAAGCTAGTCCACAACCCTGGTATTGTTGCATTTCTCTCTCGCTTTCTGAAGACTATCTATCTTGTAGTATATTAGTATTATTACTACGACTTATTTATGTTGTACCTACTGTAAATACTGCACATCACTTTACACTTCAGAACAACCAATAACAATACTTTGTCTTCCCACCTACAGCACCAGTTTTGCAGCACCAGAAAGACATTGAGCGCACTGACAGTTTTCGGGACCAGTTTGGTGTGGACTGGCTGCAGTATCGACCTCACCTGGAGAATGAACTCAGTAAAGATCACCCCACAAAGAACAGTCCTGACCCTGCCAGGCATTCTCCTCCCATCATCAAATGCGTGTCCTCTCCCACAATACTGCAGACGGCCTCTATAAGAGACGGCCGTTCTCCTGTCCCTCATAGCTTGAGTCCTGGCCCGGATAAGCCACCCAGCCCAGAGGTCACTACCAAGGCAGCTGCAGATCTGCTAATAGAAAGGATTGAGGATGTTCTGGAGGATGGTCTGTGGCAGCCACAGAAAGAGGATGAGGAAGAGGAGGAGATTGTAGAAGGTGAGGGGTGCTTCCCAGAAAGAACATACTTTTATCTTTATTTTAAATTTCTCTGTTGTGTATTTGTCCTTTTTTAGTTGTTTTATTCAAATGTTTGTTTTGTTAGAGAACAACTTCAAATTTAGTGGAGCTATTGATAATGTTAATTTTATAGAGGGATTGTTTACTGGATGCCCTCTGTTTATACTAAGCAGAGAGCTGTCTCGCACTGCAGCTGTCAGTATGGGATGACTAGTCTGTCTATAGCTTAATAGCTGTGTGCAAGCTGTTTCATAGACCTCTACAGAGAGCCATGGGTGGCTTTTTATTGTGCTTATTGCAGGAAAACAAGTAATTGTCAGTGGGATAACTACAGGGTGGCGAGACTGGCTAATATCCAGGGGCCCTCAAGGTGAAGGGGGGCCCTCGCCCGTGCACTCTGCAGGCTGTACAGATGCTCCAAGCATTCTAAGGATGCTTGGAGCAGTGCAGTAGTGATCCAGAGTCGGCGGTCCCCAAAATTACCTGGGAGCGTGCACCCGACGCCCACGACGCTCCTGCTGCTGCAAGTGGCCGGAATGTAACAGTGCAATCCGCCCTTGCTGGGAACACACAGGGACGCAAAGTGAGCACGGAGAGGAACGATTGACTGGCCGCATGCCTTGGTGAGTGAGGAGAAGATGAGCCCATGCATGTAGGGCACTCCTGCTGCTGTGGATGAAGATGATGAACGAGCAGCAAAATTTAATGCAATAGGTGATTACTAGCAGGAGGAGGGTTATTATACCTGCAGGTGCTGCTGGGTATGAAGTGATTTGTAAGTGATAACATCGACCCTTAGTATTGACTGTCTTGACCTTTATTGTTGATGCCCGTGAATAACTTGACCGTTTCAACATTAATATCTCCTCGTGTAGATGTCTACTGTAATCGCAAACATATATATATATACATATATATATATATATATATATTTTTTTTTTTTTTATTATTTTTTTTATTTTATTTTATTTTATTTTTGTTGTTTTTAATCTGTTTATTAATTATTTTTTTTTCTTCACAAATGCAATTTGGCAGTACAGGTTGAGTCTCCCATATCCAAAATGCTTGGGACCAGGGGTATTTTGGATATCGAAATATTCCGTATTTTGGAAATCTCATTACTAGGGATGTGCAGGCTCAGAAAGAGGCAAAACGTCATCTTGCATGGACAAACATCATCATTCGAATGTTGATGTTTGTCCATGCAAGATGACGTTTTGCCTCTTTCTGAGTTCCGTTTTTTTGAAGGGAAAAATCCGAACTCGGCGTGCAAACTCGAACCTATCCGAGTCTGCACATCCCTACTAATTACCAAGTTAATTTATCTTTTATATACACCTTATACACACAGCCTGCAGGTCATTTTATACAATATTTTCAATAATTTTGTGGCTCAAACAAAGTTAGTGTACATACATAAAATTAAGTTATGTTTCATATACACCTTTTACACACAACCTGAAGGTAATTTTTATACAATAGTTTTAATAATTTTGTGCTTTAAACAAAGTTTGTGTACATTGAACCATCAAAAAGCAAAGGTTTCACTATCTGTCATGCTGAAAATATTCCGTATTTTGGAATATTCCGTATTTCGGAATATTTGGATATGGGTAGACTCAACCTGTAATATAAAACATAATAATTGGCTACCAACAATTACAGAGATTAGTGACTATAATTATAGTATATCATTGTATTATAACAACAATAATCTAAAAAAGAAAAATATTATGAAATAAGATAGGGGAAATGAAGAGAGAAAAGAGGGGCAAAGAAGGTTAAATATGTAAGAAATAAGAGAATAGGAAGTGGGGAGAGTGCCAGCCAATGCAGTTCAACATCATGCTACAGATATCATTAAGATTTTTTTTAAATTGTTGTCAGTGGAGGTTCAGCATTAAAGTGGGAAGTCCATGGGGACCATACTTTGATGAATTTATCTGGAGTATCATGCTATATAGAAGATATTCACTCCATTTTATATGTAATCCATATTGCATTAATGGTAGCTAGTAGGGGGGGAGAGTAGTAGATTTCCAATGAGCTGCTATTTGGCATTTAGCCGTGTTCAAAATATGTTTGAGTTTTTGAGCAGGTCGGGTAGTATTTGGAATAGGGCGGGATAGTAGAGTGAATAATGAGGTAAACGGAATTTTAACATCTTCAATTTCCTTTATTACTTTATGGACATCTTTCCAGTATTGTTGAACTTGAGGGCATGACCACCACATATGCAGCAGGGTTCCCCGTTGCCCGCACAATCTCCAACACATCGGGGAGACCGTTGTGTATATCGAATGTAGGCGGGAAGGGACTAGATACCAGCGTTAACAAAGTTTATATGAGTTCTCCTTAATTCTGACTGAAATAGAGCTTTTAGAAATTTCAGATCTGATGTTTGACCACTCCTCGGGGGTCAGAGTCTCTCCTACATCAGTCTCCCATGCCAGTTCATGGGGCTCTTTTAAAGGCTGGTTATGGGAAAGAAAAATTTGGTATATTGTTGAAATTAGGCCTTTGGTGGACCGGTAATATTGACATAATGACTCCATAGGAGTTTTATTTATTGATGGGGTTGATTTTTTTTGAGCGATTGATCAAAGTGCCGGATTTGTAAAAACTGATTAAAAAACTTTGTGTGGAAGGGAGTATCGAGACTTAATCTCAGGGAATTCTGGAAAGTAACGTAGGGGAGCTATATCCATTAGAAAAAGAATGTTCGATATACTCCAGTGCTGAAATGATTGATGGGTCATACCTGGGACAAAGTTTGGATTGTTCCATAATGGAATTAAAAATGGATGGAAGGAGTGAAGTTGATAAAGACATGTACATAGGTCCCATATAGAGAGAGTAAACCGGATTGTAGGAAGCATTGAGACCGTGTTCGGGCGATTAGTAGGGGTACACCATAGGAATAGGAGGCTATAGGGGGAATATGGCTGAAGTACATTCGCTTCAATACTCGTCCAAATTTTTCGGTCAGGGGGTGCGTGCCATAGGATACACATCGACAATTGAGTCGCTCTGAAATATTTAACCAGATCCAGGGACACCTAAGCCTCCCTATGAACTATGTTTTTGCAGTATACGCATCCTAACTCGTGGCCTTCGATCCGCTCATATAAAATGTGTAATCTTAATTTGACGGGGTTTTTTTAGAATTTTTACGGGGATGTGTATCGGTAAAGTTTGCCGTAAGTACAAGAGTTGGGGTAAAATATTAATTTTGACCACTGACTCCCAAAATCGATCGTTGTTTTTTTTTCTCCGGTTTCAACATGTGATGAAACAGAAAAAATTTAAACCTATGAGGAGATTAAAAATACTAGAATAGAAGATATCCGTGTCAATTCTGTAGAATGTCCGTTTTGTATGTGTTGATCAGTGAATTGGAGTTTAACTGTACATTGCATTAAGAGTTGTTACGTATTTCTAATATGCATCATACAAAAATTATTCTGTTGTGATAAAACGTAGACCAAAGGGTTTATAGAAATCACAAAGGAGGCCCACCTTTAGAGTTTGTCAGGGGCCTCCAAGCCTCTAGGTACTCCCCTGGTGACTGCGATTTGGCTTTCAGGTAAAGCAGGAGTATTCAGTATAACATGTACGTGAATATACTATTTAAAGATTTTTACTAAAGTTGGCGCCGTTGTAATCTCTGCATTTAAAACCCATAACATTAACATGTATAGAAAAGTATTGTGGACTTGTTTAAAGCAAAGGTATTTATATGGTCAGACTTTGTAACCGCGCCCATTTTCCAATCCCGGATCCAGACTCTTAGCATGTGCCTTTGGCATGTGCTCTTGAAAAAGGGGTGGAATCTAATATAATAAAGGCCACGCCCCCTGGTTGACGTTTTTGAGGCATGACCATGTGTCACGCCTCCATTGTTAAAAGGGAGAACACAGGACATAAAAAACAGCTCCACCTGCTGTTCCTCCACTGAAACTTCTCAAGTGATATTTAGCTGTAGCTACGGTTGATGGTTTCTATCCATCTGGGGAGAACCATTGATGGTTAAATCATTATATACTAATGTGAAGGACTAAATATTATCCGCAAAGCCATGTAAAATGTGTGCTGTATAAATAACTATTACATAATTTCCTGTTTCTTTATTGTTATTCATAGTCTTTCTAAATAATTATTTTTACCACACAGATGCCCTGTGCTCCCACGTAACAGTGTGTCCTGTCCTGGGTGGCCAGCCACGTAATTCAGACTGGCCCTGGGTCTTCCTGCGTGTTACTCGCCAGTTTCTGTTGGAGATCGATCTACAACGTGGACGGGTTCTGGTCAAGAGAGAGCTGGGAAGCCTGAGGGACATCGAGACCTCCGTCACCCAGTGGACCTGGAATGTGAGAGCAGCACATCTCAAGTTTTATATAGGGTGGTGTGGCAGTATGAGCATGTAGAAGAAGAAAATGTACATCGTATATACAGTATTAACTTTATTTTCTATAGATGTTCAGTGCATCATGTTTTTCACAGACCACTTTATTACACTCCCCATTCACATCATTTTTCATGGGTGAGCGGGGGGGATTTGTATTGAGCACCCTTTCTGAGGTCAAGTTAAATACTGTCCATATCCTGTAGTGGAAAAGCCCCCTACTGCCCAGTGTGTGATGAAGGAAATGATAGAAAGTAGTATACTTGCTGTTTCGGCAGGATAATTATTTATGTCCTCTCTTAATACAGGGGGAGGAACAGGAGCTGCCAGTCTTGACGCTAAACTTTCACTCTGTGTGTGAGGACAAGCAGTGTGTGAGCTACGTGGTCCTAGACAATACACAAGAGATCTCTATAATGGTGAGATTGGATGTTCATGGCTGGTATAAAAAAAAAAATGTTTAAATGTGACGGACTTTGTAGGTTTTGATTTCTTTTCAAACACCATAAATGGCCCATATGTACTGGATATAACAATAGTTTTGGGTGTTGTTCCCTCCCCCACTGATGTGTGCTGTGATATCACATCTAAAGCTGGGTACACACTTACCCGATTTAGCGCCCATCATACACACTTATCAACCGGCTGCTCGTTATGTCTGACCAGACATCACAACTGGACGGACATTTAAATTTGCCCGCCTAGTTGTGCAATCAGTGTCGGCGATCCCTGCAGCAATTGTACGGGCAGTCGGCAGTTCGCCTGTACACACATGCAGATGCATCGATATATCTGCTTTGTCTGTGCTGCAGAGCCGACCTGATATGCGTGTGAACCACCTGCCAATGCACTACCGATCTATAATTCATTGTTCGATCGAACATATATCGACCCAAGTGTGTACCCAATTTAGGACTGACAGGGGTGATTTGGAAGGAGATAAAAGTATTATGGGGAAGAGAAGGCAACAAAGGCAACTCTTATAATGTTGAGTTATGCAATTGGACTTAACAAATCTATCATAGAAACTAAGTAAACTCTACAAACAGAATATATTTATACTTTCTCCTTCATCCACTAGGGGACACTGGAGTTCAAGACAGTGGGGTATAGACGGTGGTAGAGTAGAGCCTGGCACTTTAAAAAAATCTAGAAGTGTGACTGGCTCCTCCCCCTCTATGCCCCATCAGCCCCAGTTTTTAGAATGTGCCCGAGAGAGCCGGAAGCACATCAGGCTGTCTCCAGCCTTTTTTGAGTATAATTTGAGGACAGGCAGACTGTTTACTGTGGCAGTCTGCCTGCTACGTGGGAGCCGCCGGGAGGGCACCACACGGCTACTGCAGCCTGTGTCCGGTGACCCTGAGGGGGGACTTTAAACAGAGTCATCGGACTCCATGAGGACCCGCCACAACTGAAACCGGTTCGTGTCCGGGTTTCCTCATTTGCCCCCCAGCCCAGCAACCCGGCCGCAGCAGTTTGTAAGTATATCCCACCACTCCTGACTAGCTGGAGCGGTGGGCCAAAACGCTGGGCTTAGGGACAGCGCGTGCTGCGCGCTTGTCATACACAGCTCCTTCCAACCTGCCACGTGTTGGTGTCGGAGCTGCTGACGAGACCCGCCGCTGCACTCAACAGTCAGCGTCAGGGTCCCTGGCTTATTCCTAGCCATCACCCTCTTAATTGAAGGAGGGGATGGAGCGCGGCCCCTGCAACATCAAAAGCGCGGTGATGCCGCGGCGGTCACTGAGGACACCTGCTCCTCCCTCCTCTATATAGGAGTTGTAATGCTGGGTGAGTAGATCACACAGTAATGATAGACGCCGCACTGCTGCTCATTAAACAGTACAGCGCTGACAGGCGAGGTCCCGCCATCTGCCACAAGCAGTGTAAGGTACCGGCTTCGGAAGCCAGACGAGTCCCTCTACAGGAGGCAGTGCAGCGCTGACAAGCAGCGCGGTCCTTGGCCCCTGCGCAGAGTAGGCTGCTCTTGTTGAGAACAAGGGCTCAACCTTATAAATAAGTGGGCAGAGGTGAGCCTTACAGTGCGCACGCGCATATATAAAAGCTGGTATTATGGAAAGGGCGCGTCATGCATGTTAGCGGCGCCATCTATAGTCTGGCCCGTGCTCTCCCTCATCTGAGAGCAGCGCGGTTCTACCAGTGCTCGCTTCAGCAGAAGATTAGCTCTATAGCAAAAGGGCTTTAATGTTCTAACTAACCAGCAGCTCTCCTCTAATGTACAAAGGAGGAGACGCCGCGACCCTATGTTTTTTAGTGGCTGGGCTGACAAACGGAGCGGTGTCATCCCACAGCCCCCGGACGGGCACTTAGTACTTCAGCGGCGGCATGGCTTCCTCCAATAACGTGTAGCAGCCTGCTTTTGGGGGTGTTTTCCTGTTAGCGCAGCAGCGCAGACATTCTCTGCATTAGTCCCCCCGCGAAGAGGCACCCGGACGGAGTGCTGTGCAGACAGCCGCCTGCATGAGGGAAAGCACATTAAGTGTAATGGTTAGCGTTACTGCCTCACAGCACTGAGGTTATGGGTTCAGTTCCCACTACGGCCCTAACTGTGTGGAGTTTGTATATTCTCCCTGTACTTGCGTGGGTTTCCTACGGGTACTCCGGTTTCCTCCCACACTCCAGCAGCCGCCTCCCGTTTTCCCTCTTTCGGGCTGCCCTAACAGCAGGGATTATTAGCGTGGGTCTCCTACGCGCCACCCTCCCCCTCCTACGCTGGGAATGCTGAAGCGCAAAAGGTAGGGGATGCCTGTCACTGTTTGACAGGAGTAGTGCTAGCTATAGTAGATAGCTGGTTGCTAGCAGTATGGGAACTAGCCCAATACCCTTTTTGCATAACACCGCATTATGCGGTTATGAAAGTAAATGACTGGTATCACCCCCTGTCAGGCTTCCCCTTGGTTCTATACAAAGGGTGCATAGCTTAATCTAATTGCTTGTGAAGGCTACCTCAGGGTGCACTAGCTACCCTGCCTAAATGAACATTGTATTACATTGGCTCACCTTAGTCACTGTTCTGGTGCTGCTGCCAGAATTTATGGATATAGCATACCCTTAACCCAGGGTTAGCAGATTATTGCGTCCCATACCCAGGTTATGGCTCACCTTATAGAGGGGCAGTACTCTTCCCATGCATATATGTGGCAGCACATATACTAACTTATAGGCTGGTCTTTAAAAACTTCTAGTTCTCACCAGCCTTCTGTGTTTACCTTAGAAGGTATGCATAGGTGCATCTATATAGATTATATTTTAGGTGCTCCATTCAGCAGCACATACAAGAGGAAGTTAGTTACTGCCGGTGTGGGGGTTGGCATTACTGCCTCACAGCATGGAGGTTGTCTTTTTGATTCCCGCTTTTAAAGTAAGTAACCAGTAACAGAAGGGTCCCAGGATAGTCTGGGATAGCACGCTGCTAAAATATCCTGCTTCCTATGCCGTAGCAGAATGACGACCACAGGCGGCACATGAGCAGTTCCCCTGCGTGGAGGTAAGCCACATGTATGTATGTATGTATTTTATACTAAGCCCTGCTTTAAAATATATACATGTCTGGAGTGAATTTTGTCTTGTGGCTCAATTCCTTCCATAGCTCTACTATTGCTCATGTTCTATTTTCAAAATATTATCGTCACCTACTAATCTTGTATGTAGGTATGCATGTTTGGAGATAAATATCTATCGCTTCTTATCCTTACCATAAAGGTAGAGGTAGGATCTGTTATCAGTTTTATGTCTGGTACATAGCATATTTTAAAAGAGAGGTTCTGCGATTGGAGGCTGGACTCTCCTGATGCGGTAGTTAATACAATAACTCAGCTTTACACCATCTTTCCCTAAGGTTTTGTATGTGGGTATATACCTATATTCCACGGATGGGAAGCCGCCGGGGATTACCAATAGCTGTCAGCTTTATCCATATATATATATATATATATATATATATTAATGGTGGCTCTATAGACTAGAGTCAAGTTCTGCAGCTTACATAATGATAGTCGCAATTCCCTAAGGCATTGCTTCTATTATGAACCCTATACATGACTGGGGCCTTCTTGTATGTACATGTGTGTATATATATATATATATGTATATATATATATATGTATGTATATATATATATATATATATATATATATTAGGGATGTGCAGGCTCGGATAGGTTCGAGTTTGCACGTGGAGTTCGGATTTTTCCCTCCAAAAAAACGGACCTCAGAACGAGGCAAAACGTCATCTTACATGGACGAACATCATCATTCCTGGTCTTTTGTCCAGGAATGATGATGTTCGTCCATGTAAGATGACGTTTTGCCTCGTTCTGAGTTCCGTTTTTTTGGAGGGAAAAATCCGAACTCCACGTGCAAACTCGAACCTATCCGAGCCTGCACATCCCTAATATATATCAATCATATGTACTTTAATCCTCCTGGGGTTATAGTTCTGTTCTTGTCAGTCCCTATCTATGACGCCCCCCTTTAGGGTGATCTATCATTATTTTCAACTTTGCACTTGGTAGCAAACTTATAAGACACTAAGAAGGCGGGATATTTGTGTGTGTGTGTGTGTATATATATATATATATATATATATATATATATATATATATGGGATGTGCAGGCTCGGATAGGTTCGAGTTTGCACGTGGAGTTCGGATTTTTCCCTCCAAAAAAACGGAACTCAGAAAGAGGCAAAACGTCATCTTACATGGACGAACATCATCATTCCTGGACAAAAGTCCAGGAATGATGATGTTCGTCCATGTAAGATAACGTTTTGCCTCTTTCTGAGTTCCGTTTTTTTGGAGGGAAAAATCCGAACTCCACGTGCAAACTCGAACCTATCCGAGCCTGCACATCCCATATATATATATATATATATATATATATATATATATATATATATATATAGAGCATGCTGATCTCCTGAGGCAGGACATGTATAGATATGGCATGCTGATCTCCCCGTGCAGGAGTCTGACAAGTAAACTTGCTGTGTAGGCACTACTCTTCCTTTCAAAGAGATTACCTTCTCATGCAACTATGTTGTCTGTGTGTATATATACTGAAATATTCCCATTCCTTGTATGAATATTTTCTAATAATTGGAAAAACCTGGTTTTTAACCCTATTGGGGTTATCACTACAGATATATCCCTTCTTTTCTGGGGATAACGAACGCACTCTGTCTATGTACAGGTACCCTTCTCCGTATAGATTCCGGTACTCCATATTATTGTCTTGTCACATATCTCAATACATGAGTGTCTAAAGGGCCTCTAGGTACACTCTATCTGTACATAGAGCATCCAGGTTCTATTCCATCCTCAGGGCTTCATTTGTTAAATTAAATGAAGGCCTAGGGCCACCCGCTGATATAGGCAGGGTCAGGCCTGGATTGTATTAGATTTGTGGGCGTAATACACACTTCACCATTATAAGTGTTAATGTACTGATACTTACACGAGCAGACCGTTTTCCAGGAATGATGATGTTCGTCCATGTAAGATGACGTTTTGCCTCTTTCTGAGTTCCGTTTTTTTGGAGGGAAAAATCCGAACTCCACGTGC
The DNA here is from genome assembly GCA_031769625.1 of Taudactylus pleione. Lineage (NCBI taxonomy): Eukaryota > Metazoa > Chordata > Amphibia > Anura > Myobatrachidae > Taudactylus > Taudactylus pleione. The sequence goes on from JAUIMM010000121.1 coordinate 5,343,960, forward strand.
AAACTCGAACCTATCCGAGCCAGCACATCCCTAATTTCAAGTAGTTAATAATACATCACAAACAAGGCCAATACATTTATTCTAAGACCTGTAGTATGCATAGGATTATTAAATATGTGTACTTTATCAAAGCATGGTCTGTTTAAATAAAGTATGTGCAAATATATAAATATATTTTTGAATCTATTTTTTTTTTTTTACATGTTTATTTTGAATTTTATAACAATATGTGCATAAGCAAAGAAGATATCGGGAATATACAAAGAGAAAAGACGGATTTGCATAGATAAGTGTAGGCTCATATATTTATCAATAAACTGATCTAGCATAAAAAGAGAGCAAATGGGAATCTTAAGAGCATCGAAAAGACGAAAGGAGAAAATGGAGTGCGAGGAAGAAGAAAAGGAAGAGAAGAGGAGGGTGTTGGAAGGAGGGGCAGGGTAAATAGGGAAGAGGCCCTAATCCAGTTCTATGTCACACGTTAGGAAAGCCTAAACAAAAATCACCATGGCAGAATGAAAAAATGATAATCGTTAAAGCAGAAGGTCCAGAAACCCTATAACCAGTCACAGCAAACCATAAGAAACTTATGAGAGGTCTTGATGAGATACGCCGATATTTTCTCCATGGCCGCCATGTGTCAAATTTTATTTATAAGCTGTTGGCGAGAAGGAGGGTCAGTACCCGTCCGTTGTCTTGCAATTAGACATTGAGCCACATTTAAAATATGTAGGTTTAGGAGCGAAGGGGGAAGACTTGGGTTTAGGCATTAAGGGGGAGGGTTATAGTTAACCTACAAGAAGGGAGGTTAGGGGGAGAAGGGGGGAGGGTAAGTATACTTACCCGACCCCTGTCGGGATGCTGCTGTCGGTATTTTGACGAGAGGCATTCCAACATACCGATTCCGTAAATAAGTACCACAGCCTCTCCAACACCGGTCAAAGGCTGAATGATACATTCTGTGCAAACGGGCAGGTACCATCTATGGTACACCTTGTAGGCATTCTCCTTGATTAAGGAGGAAATAAAGGACTTTGATGCACTCTCCCGTACCACAGACCATGTGTCCTCAGCAGGTGGACTCCCTAGATCTTAGAACAAGAGGTTATAGAGAACAGACATGATGCCTTTAATGAGAGGATTGTGGAGACATATGAGGTTAGAGATCTATCAATTGAGTTAAGGGGGAGGGAGTTAATAAAGTGTCTGACTTCAATGTAAAATAGTGAGATTAAAACCCAGAGAGAATGCTGGATTAAACCACATAGGAGTAATGAGAGATGGATAGGAGATAATGTTATAGTGAGATTTACAGTGATCACAAACGAGCATGTAAAGGAAATAACCGAGTGTGAGCGAGCAGACTGAGACCTATCAGATGCAGCTATTCCTACAATAGAAGCCACAAAGGGGATACCACACGAATTAGCTTCAACTTCCACCCAACTAGGCATATGGGAATATGCAAACCAAGCTATTGCCTGACTTAAATGGGTAGCATAGTAATAGAGATTAACATCAGGACACCCGTTGCCACCATTAGTAGTAGGGCGACGGAGCGTGAGAAACCTGATACGGGGAGTTTTGGATTTCCATACAAATTGGACTAACCACCTGTGTAATTGCAATAGAGTTGATTTAGAAACAGCAGCAGGGAGGATCTGGAAGAGGCAGAGTAATCTAGGCATAAAATTAATCCTGCCCAACCAGGAAATGATTCGATCCCGTCATTGGAGGAGGTCCAGTTTAATTGTTATAAGCATAGGGGGAAAGTTCGCTGTGTATAGGGTGTCATACCGACTTGTTATATGAACTCCCAGATATTTGACTTTAGAGGGGCGCTAGGCAAAGTTATAATTGTGACGCAGAAGATCTAAGGCCATGGGTGAGATATTAAGGGCGTGAGACTCAGTTTTAGAAAAGTTGATCTTGTAGCCCGGGAGTGATCTGTAGTCAGCCAAGATCTGAAAAAGTTTGGGAAGAGACGTATGAGGAGAAGTTAGGGTTAGGAGAATGTCATCGGCAAAAAGGGACACTTTATATTCTGCCTTTCTGAGTGAGATTCCCCTAATATCTGAGTCGAGGCGGATTTGAGCTGCAAGGGGTTCAATAACCAAAGCAAAGATCAGGGGTGACAGAGGGCACTCCTGTCTAGTGCCATTGGTTATAAAAAAAAAGGGAACGAGGGAAGACTACTCTACTCCTTCAGCTAGGGTCTCCGTGAATAGAGGGCCTGGATGCCTTAGAGAAAGTCACCACCTAAGCCGAAGGCCCTCAGTGTTTGGGCCAGAAAATCCGGTCAAAGCCCTTCTTAGAATCTAGGTTTTTAATCTATTTTTTTCATTACTCCGTCAAGGGACATACAATTAATGTTTTTACATTTTATATGCACACTTGTTAACATGTTGAGGCATAACGTTAAAGGTCAGTGGCATCTTAACTAACATGAGGGGCACTATTCTTACGAGATCCCTAGGCTCTCCCTCCTACAAGGGTACACTGATAATGTCATTGGGATTTCCATGTGCTGAGGAAATGGGAGAGAGTCACAAATTTACAATTTCTTATTGCAGTGTATTTGGGATCTAATGTTGGGAACTGTTTCAGATGACTTCTGGGAGTGTCATCATTTGCTTTTATGTGTTGAGTGGCGAAGACGATGCCCTGATGTGCGTGCGTGCGTTCGCGCGCCAGTGGTAATTCCACATAATCTAGTTATTCATATGTGTTGCCAAATCCGGGATAAGTAAGCAATGACTTCCCTTTAAGCAGGGAGCTAGTGATGAGCAATGGTTATGTGAAACCGAGTGGGGACTGTGTAATAGCTGTAGATGTGACGTTTAGTGCTGTAACTGCAGCCAGCTGGCTCTGATGCCACATTTCCCAACATTACTCATGGATAAATTAGTCTTCTGATATACAAATGGACTCATGCAAAGTTAGTAGCAAAATGGTCATAAATTACTGAGAAAAGTGTTTGCAAAGACATCAGCTACTGGCACATATGCTTGTACACATTTCCAGCATGTGTGCCTAGATTGATTGCATTTGCAGGTCATCATCATTGCACAGAAGCATCATTTTCAGTATGCAGTTGAAAAGAGATCAGCCTGCTAATAGACGTGGGTTTCAATCAATAGATCTACAGTAAAAAAAGTCAACTGTGTCTAGGTAGAATCCAACTGGTAGGCAATAGGTCGTCAGGTAAAAAGGGTCGACACACAAATGGTCGACAGGGATTAATATCGACAGTTATAAAATGTCGAAATGGTCAAAAGGACAATATAGGAATTGTCGACACAAATTGTCGCCACATTGTTTGTTTTTTGTTAGTGTTAGGCACTTATTGGAGGGTTGGGCTCTAAAAGGGACAGTTAGTGTTAGGCACTAGGACGGACAGTTAGGTTTAGGTACTTAGCAGAGGGTTAGGGTTAAGCACTAGGAGGGACGGTTAGGGTTAACGTTAGGCACTAGGAGGAACGGTTAGGGTTAGGCACTTACCTCTCTGGACATTGTGTGGGCAGTTCCGCATCTATGTTAAGTTTTCAGCCAATCAGAGTCTCTTTTTGTGCGCTACAATTTTCAGAAAAAGGGGCTGGCCTGCTTCCAAGCAGACTCTGGTGCGTTGGACTGAATCAGTCATCCAGCAGGCATACTCTTTGGCCAACCAGCCCGTTCTGGACTTGGTGAGGGTAACATTGAACAGGACATTGTGCGCTTTCTGGACAGCTCCATGGAATGCCTCAGCGGATCAATTTCTACTTCAGGGTCCATAGGGTATCCACTGGATACCTTGGGGTATAGGTGTGACGTCAGTCATCGGGCACCATAGAGTTAAGCTTTCAGCCTCCCAGGATGCACTAGGGTCCCCCTCCTATACCCCGCCCCCGAGCCAAGGCACCTCAGTTTAGTTTGTGCCCTGCCGGAGTCGGGTGCACCTGTTGGAGTGGGGGCTAAGAAGAGCCCCTGAAGTTTTCCTGCATGCAGCTGTGGCTGCACATCTGGATGGACAGTCAGTCCTGACGTCCATGCTGTCTTCCCTACACCCCCGCCGGTACCAGAACGCCGGTACCGATCCGGGGATGCTGGTGAGCATCTGGGGTCACAGCTAGCGGTGACCCCAGATGTTCCGGACCATGGCCGGAATCAAGGGGGACAGCAAGGTAAGCAGCGGGGTCCCGCGGTGGGTCCCCGCTGTTACATGGTCCAGAGTCCCCAGGCAGGGAGCTCCCTGGGGACTGGCTGCAGCGTGGAGCCAGGTATGTAACCTGCGCTTCCACTACCCCCCTGGGACAGCGGACCGCAGCAGAGCGGTAGCGCTGCGGCGTCCCGGGGGTTAAATGCATGCCAGGGGAGCGCGCCTTCCCTGTCTCACAGCCGGCGCCTCCCCCGCTGCATACAGCCCTCTCAGCACACTGCCGACTGGTCCTGTGGCAGCGCTCCTCCCCCAGGCCAGCCTCCTCTCTGCTCCTCGGCGGCCATCTTCCTGAACGCATGGTGAACGCTGCTGGAAGCCTGGACGGAGCCATCGTGGTCTGGGTCCCCCCGCATACCTCTCCTCCGCTGTGGTCAGGTCTGTGTATGCAGCGCTGTGTCCTACCAGACTCTGTGTCTGCGTAGTTGTGATCAGCGCTGGTTAGTGCAGGAATTGATTTTCTTTGCATTGCATGTGACTGTGCTAGCGCTGCTGCCTGTATCTTCTATTCTGACTGTCAGCTTTATTACTGTCCCTGTTCTTTCTGCTAAAGCCCTTGCGGTGCGGTGCTGCAGGGTGGTCTTTCGCCTCTTTAAAATACAATTGGTGAGAGGGGTCACATACTTGGTACCATCATGTCTGAAAGTGATTTTCCTCTCCGGCTACAGTGTACTACGTGTAAAGTACCTTTAGCGGAGGGGGAGGGTAGCGCGGAGGACCTCTGCCGGCAGTGTTTGTCAATGGCGCGGCCTATTACGGTTACAGCACCGGTACAGGAGCCGCCCTGGGCTTGTTTCGCTCAGGCGCTTACAACCTTAGTGGGCCAGTTAGCTCCGCAGCCCGCGTTTGCGCAGATGGGTTTGTCCCAGCAGTCAGTGGTATCGTCACCCATGCAGGGTTTCCCAAGACAATTGGTGGTACCCCGCAGTCTCCCTATTTCCCCTCTTCCGGTTTCTCAGGAGGCGGCGTGGGTTAACTCCCTGACGAGTTCTGTACAGCACTTGTCGGATGTGTTGCAGGGGGAGGCTGTGATGCGGCCACATAAACGGCCGGTGGCGTCTCTGTCGGCTCCTTATGAGGATGACGAAGGGACGTCTGATGATGGGGAGATTCTGGATCCTTACGATCAGGAACCTCTCCATACTAAGGACGCTGACGCTAGGTCCAAGGTGTATATTCCTGGACTTATTCGGGCAGTCCGCACAGCCTTGGTGATTGAGGACGAAGTTCCCCCAGCTGCTAAATCCAAGTATGCCTTTTTTAAGGATGTGAAGGGTGATGCCACAGTCTTTCCTCTTTCGGGTCAGTTAGTGGACCATTTAGAGGAGGCGTGGAAACAGCCTGGCAAGCGATACCAGCCGCAGAGGCGCCTGGCGGTGGCTTATCCGTTCGCGGATAATTATTTTGCTAAGTGGGAATCCCCTCCACAGGTGGATTCTCATGTGACACATCTTGTCCGTAGTGCCACATTGCCGATGCCATCCATGTCCTCCCTTAAGGATGCTACGGACCGCAAGGTGGAGATCTGCCTGAAGTTCGCTTATTCCCTTGCGGGGGGGTCAGCGCGGCCGGCTATGGCCATTTGCTGGGTTGCCAGAGCGATGGAGCGCTGGGCGGATTCATTGGAGGCGTCCTTTGATTCCGACTGTCCAGCCGAACAGACGGAGTTGATTGGTAATCTCTATGATCCGGCCACTTATATCAACGAGGCGGCCTTAGACATTAGTACCCTGGTGTCTCGAATTTCTTCAGTAGCGGTTACTGCTCGTCGCACCTTTTTGGTTGCGATCCTGGAAGGCTGACGCTGATTCCAAAAAGGGTTTGGAGGCGTTGCCCTTTAACGGAGAAGTTCTCTTCGGTCCAGATCTGGACAAGATTGTGGCCACGCTGGCGGCAGCCAAATCGGCATGTCTCCCGTCGGCCGCTGCTCCTTCTGGTTCAGTACCATCGTCCTTTCGGTCTTATCGGGCCCAGGGCAGGCCCATACCACAGTCTTTTCCCCGACAGGCTGGTCCCAAGAAATCGGCCAAGCCCCAGAAGCAGGCATGGAGTACCAGACGTCCGGCCCCTAAGCCTGATAACAAGCCTGCGGCCTGACGGTCCGGGCCTCCCTTTGGGGGATCCCAAAGTGGGAGGCCACCTGCTGCAGTTTGCCCGGTGTTGGTCGGTCACCACGATAGACACTTGGGTTCTCGAGGTGGTCTCCCACGGGTACGCCCTCTCTTTCCGGCACAGACCCCCGGCTCGATTCTTTACCACGGGTCTACCATCAGACCGGAACAAGGCCACGGAGCTGCAGAAGGTTTTGCACACTATGCTCCAGGCTGGAGTTATAGTGCCTGTTCCATTCTCCCAGAGGGGCCAGGGTTTCTATTCCAATCTTTTTTTGGTGCAGAAACCCAATTGGTCGTATCGTCCGATTCTCAACCTCAAAGCTCTCAACAAGTCTTTGCGGGTACCGAAGTTTCGGATGGAGACCCTACGGTCCATCATTCTGGCGCTGGAACCTGGGGACTACATGGTGTCATTGGACATACAGGACGCTTACCTGCATGTCCCTATTCTTTTGCGCCATCAACAGTTCCTCAGGTTTGCAATCCGCAGTGACCACTTTCAGTTTCGGGCGTTACCTTTTGGCCTGGTGACAGCACCGCTTGTGTTCACCAAGGTGATGGCGGTCATGGCGGCTTCTCTGCGGCTGCAGGGAGTCCGCATGTTGCCGTACTTGGACGACCTTTTCTTAGTGGCAGGATCTCCGGAGCTCCTTCTACGCCACTTGGACCTGACCATTACGCTACTGCAACGGCACGGCTGGTTAATAAACTGGCAGAAGTCCACTTTAATCCCGTCCTGGCGGATTCTGCACCTCGGAGCCTTATTGGACTCGGGACAGCAAAGGATCTCTGCTTTACAGTCGAGGGTGCGCAGTTGTCTGCACAGCCGCCGGGTGTCTCTACACTCGGCGATGAGGTTACTGGGCTCCATGGTGTCGGTGTTCGACATGGTGGAATATGCCCAGTTTCACTCCAGACCTCTGCAGCACCTGATCCTGTCCAAGTGGAACGGGCTGCCTCAGTCTCTAAAATCCCAGACGATAGTGCTCACCCCGGAGGTTCGCCTGTCCCTTGCCTGGTGGTTGCAGACGACCCATCTCAACAAGGGAGGTCCGTTCTGGGTACCAAATTGGGTCCTGTTGACAACGGACGCCAGTCTTTGGGGCTGGGGAGCAGTTTCAGGTCCACACTTGTTCCAGGGCAGGTGGACGCCGACAGAAGCGGAGCTTCCAATAAATATCTTGGAACTCCGTGTGGTCTTCAATGCTCTCCAGCAGGCACATCGGGTTCTCCAGGGTCGCCCGGTGCAGGTCCAGTCGGACAACGCTACCACCGTGGCCTACATAAGCAGGCAAGGAGGAACCGAAGTCGGGTGGCTCTCGTAGAGGTGTCTCGGATTCTGGTATGGGCGGAGCGCAATCTTCCGGCCATATCAGCGGTCTTCATCCCGGGAGTGCTAAATTGGGAGGCGGACTTTCTAAGCCGCCAGGACGTTCTACCGGGGGAATGGTCCCTGCACCCGGATGTTTTTCAACTGCTGGTGGACAGGTGGGGTCTTCCAGAGATCGACCTCATGGCGTCCCGGCACAACAACAAGTTGCCGGTGTACGGGTCTCGCACAAGAGACGAAGAGGCGTCTCTGGTGGATGCTCTGTCCATCCGGTGGACGTTCCGGTTCGCATACCTGTTTCCTCCGGTTTCCCTTCTTCCACGGGTAATCCGGAAATTCAAACAGGAAGGAGGGACGCTCCTGTTGATAGCTCCCGCGTGGCCCAGACGGCACTGGTTCTCAGACCTTCAGGGTCTGTCCGTGGACAGTCCTCTGCGGTTGCCGTTACGATCGCACCTTCGGTCGCAGGGTCCTTGTCTTCACCCGGACCTGACTCGGCTGTCTTTGACGGCGTGGCTGTTGAGACAGCCATGTTGAGGTCCAGGGGGTTTTCCAGCTCTGTTGTGCGTACCATGTTACGAGCTCGGAAGCCGTCTTCCGCGAGAATATACCATCGCGTGTGGCATACGTTCTTCCAGTGGTGTCGACCGAGAGGTTATGCACTGCCGGTTCCTCCTTCTTTGAAGGCTCATTCCACTAGGTCTGTGAGTCATTCGTGGGCAGCTCGACGTGGTGCCTCTGCAGTCTAGATCTGCAAGGCTGCTACGTGGTCCTCTGTCCATACCTTCGTGAGGTATTACAGGTTTGACACCTTCGCCTCTCAGGATGCTTCCTTCGGGCGGCGGATTCTCCTTTCAGCACAGGAGCGTCCCCACCCTTAAAGGATACTGCTTTGGGACATCCCCAAGGTATCCTGTGGATACCCTATGGACCCTGAAGTAGAAAATATGACATATGGTAAGAACTTACCTTTGTTATCTCTATTTCTACGAAGTCCATAGGGTTCCAAAGGACTCCCTCCCTGTCGCACCTGTGCTGCAGATGGGCTTTGGTCTGGTCACCGGTTTTCCTGTCTCCCTCTGGTGAGAGTGTGATTCTTGTGTGTATCCAGATCTTCTTTCTCTCTCTTCCTTCTCCTCCTTCGGCCTATGGCTTGATAACTAACTGAGGTGCCTTGGCTAGGGGACGGGGTATAGGAGGGGGACCCTAGTGCATCCTGGGAGGCTGAAAGCTTAACTCTATGGTGCCCGATAACTGACGTCACACCTATACCCCAAGGTATCCTGTGGAACCCTATGGACTTCGTAGAAATAGAGATAACAAAGGTAAGTTCTTACCATATCTCATATTTTTGCAGGGTGGCTACACGGCCTTCTGCCAACACCTTCATCAAATTCTACAGATTTGACACCTTCACCTCTAGAATTGCTAGCTTTGAGCGACGGTCTTCATCACCACTCAGAAGCCCCCTGTTTTGGGACGTCCCAGCATTTTTCAGTGTCCCTTTGGATGAAAGAGAAAACGGGATTTTGGTTATTGCCTTATAAATCCTTTTCTTTGATTCCATGGGTCACACTGAATGCCCACCCTTACACCCCTGGCTTTCTCAGGGTTGTTTTTCTAGGGTTGTTGCTGTCCAGGCCCATGGGTCTCTCTCATGGGTGTGTATGTTCTGTGTGCCTGGGCTTAACCTCCTACTCCCTATCCTTGGGCTTTATTAGCATAAACTGGCCGCTGCAGGTAGGAGGTGGGGTATAGGGGAGGAGGAGCCTGTACTGGTTTAAGTTTTAACCTTTTGGTGCCCAGACTCTCCTCCAGCTCCACCTACAGTGCCTTGCAAAAGTATTCACCCCCCTTTGCATTTTTCATGTTTTGTTACCTCACAACCTGGAATTAAAATGGATTGTTTGAAGGTGTACATCATTACATTCACAGAATATGCCTACAACTGTGAAGTTGTGTTTTTTTTTATATTGTGAATCAAACCACATTTATTACAACATAACAGATAACTTCAGCGTGCATATCTATTTACGCCCCTAAAGTCAGTACTTTGTCGAGCCACCTTTTGCGGCAATTACAGCTGCAAGTCGCTTTGGATAAGCCTATATGAGCTTGCCACATCTTGCCCCTGAGATTTTTGACAATTCTTCAAGGCAAAACTGCTCCAGCTCCTTCATGTTGGATGGTTTCCGCTTGTGAACATCAATCTTCAAGTCTGACCACAGATTCTCAATTGGATTGAGATCTGGGCCTTGACTAAGCCATTCCAACACATTTAAATGTTTCCCCTTAAACCACTCGAGTGTTGCTTTAGCAGTATGCCTCGGGTCATTGTCCTCTGTCCCAGTCTCAAATCACAGGCAGACTGCAACAGGTTTTGCTCAATAATATCCCTGTATTTAGCACCATCCATCTTTCCCTCGACTCAAATCAGTTTCCCAGTCCCTGCTGATGAAAAACATCCCCACAACATGATGCTGCCATCACCATGTTTCACTGTGGGGATGGTGTTCTTGGGGTGATGGGATGTGTTGGGTTTGCGCCAGACATAGCGTTTTCTTTGGTGGCCGAAAAGTTAAATTTTAGACTCATCTGACCAGAGCACCTCCTTCCATACATTTGGGGAGTCGCCCACATGCCTTTTGGCAAACTCAAATCATGTCTTCTCATTTTTATTACTAAGTAACAGCTTTTCTCTGGCTACTCTTCCATAAAGCCCAGCTCTATGGAGTGTACGGCGTATTGTGGTCACATGCATAGATACACCAGTCTCTGCTGTGGAACTGTGCAGCTCCTTCAGGGTTACCTTTTGGTCTCTGTGCTGCCTCTCTGATTAATGCCCTCCTTGCCCGATCTGTAAGTTTTGGTGGGCGGCCCTCTCTTGGCAGGTTTGTTGTGGTACCATGTTCTTTCCATTTGATGATGATTGATTTGATGGTGCTGCGGGGGATCATCAAAGATTTGGATATTTTTTTATAACCCAACCCAGAATTGTACTTCTCAACAACTTTGTCCCTGACTTGTTTGGAGAGCTCCTTGGTCTTCATGGTGTGATGCCTCTTGCTTAGTGGTGTTGCAGACTCTGGGGCCTTTCAGAAAAATATGTGTTTATACTGACAGGTCTTGTGACACGTAGATTTCACACAGGTGGACTTCACTTCACTAATTATATGACTTCTGAAGGTAATTGGTTGCACCAGAACTTTTGAGGGGTTTTAGAGCAAAGGGGGTGATTACATATGCACATGCCAATTTTCTGAATTTTATTTATAAAGATTCTTTTTTTATATATATATTTATCTAATTTCGCTTCGCCAAATTAGACTATTTTGTGCAGAACCATCACATAAAATTCAGATTAAAAAAATAAATCAATGACAGGTTGTAATGTAACAAAAAAAGGTAAAAAGCCAAGTGGCGTGAATACTTTTGCAAGGCACTGTATACCATGTTTTCCATGGGATTATAGAAAAGGATTTATCGAGTAAGAACCGAAATCCCATTTTCTGGATGCTTAGTTTGTCAAACGTGCGGATTTGTATTGGTATATGCACTGAGTATTATGTGTGCAAATCACCTGTGGGTGGGTCAGGTCAGTTGCATAGGTAATGGGTTGTCTGTTGTATAGGTGAGATTGTATTGTACCTGGTAGGATGGTGTGTGGAAATAATAACTTGGGCACGGGTATGTGGGCTAAAACTAATAATATATACAGGTCAGTGTGAGAGATACAGTTCTCTCAATGCGGCTTTTAATCGGTACTACAACAACTATGTATCAGGTATATTCCAAAAAAAACTGCGTAAATGACGTTTTTCGCCATTAGACAGGCGTAAAGTTTCACCATCTCAGACCAGGTGAAAACAAAATGCAAAAATCCCTATCTGTGACCAAATACGTGAGGATTTCTTTCAGAACCCTTTGGATACTTCCCTCACCTAATGATAAATTACCCAAATTATTTTTGAAAGTTGCGTAATTTTTGGCAAAAAATTACCTGTCAAATTTTTGGAGGAAAAAAAAAAATCGGTTTAACATAATGGGTCTGGTATTTCGGGAGGCGATATGGATGCGTCAAGTGTTTTAAACATTGCACGTAGTTACAGCAGGGACTTTAACTGTTTTTAAAAGTGCATTTTTACAACACAAAAACATACCTGCACCCATTTTGACATACCCTGAATTTACGTGGAACAGTAATTTTCCTGAAAAAAGAAAATGGCTATCATTTTTTTTTTAAATAATTTTTTTTCATATACGCATATTATCACCAACCGACGCAATTTAAGTACCCTAAATACTTTTATTACGGGCAATAATGCACTTCTAAATTATTTTCCATTGTACGTCAGCCATTTTTGGGGTTACAGACTTAATTTCCGGCTTGTCCTGACTTTTTCGCCTGTTTTTGGCGAAAATCTGCAGTTTTCGCCACTTGTGGAATACGGCCCTAAGTTGTAATTGGCTTGGTACTAGCTGGTACTGCTGGAACAAGCTAATTACAAGCTAGTGAGACATTAAGATCAAATACGCAACCTGGCAGAGTACCCTCTGTACATCAGCCCAAAGTCCCTTTTTGTGAGACCACCAACCTTTCTTGATTGGACATGCATATTTTGTCAACCAGCAGTAGACTGTGCCTTACAGTTTGGGACCACTGTAAGGTATTAGACACATAATAAAGCTTATTGTTCCCGTGAAAGCAAAAGTTCTTTTTTTTTTTTTCCTGTTTAATTCTTGAATTCAATTTCATGCTCTGATGTGTACAACTGACATTCACCAGTTTGTTGACATACATTATATTTTTAGAAGACCTGCAGCTATGTGATCAGTATCTCATTCTGAGGAATAGGAAAGGCTTTATATGAATACAGGAAACAAACACGTCTCTCTTTATACAAATCAAACAAGGGGGGGAAGGGACGATTTAATGAAAAGAGAATGTCACTATCATGGAAATGAAGTACCATCATAGCCAGGGGAGATTTGATGTAACCTATAAAATATCAAGGTGATTTATAATACGTCTGACCCTGTGGCGATTTGGCTAAGTAAAAATATAGGGCAAAGGTGTTACTAAGGGCCTGATTCAGAGACGGGCGCAATGGCGATATTTACGTAGATCGACTATTTGCCAGTGCGTATAAGCTGCAATGCGCACACGTTGCGATTACTTTGCAATTATGTTCACACAGAATCCACTCGCAAAGTAAGTGGCCGGTAGTCAGCGTTTTTGGGGGTGGTGACTGGGGAGTGGTCAGAAAAACGCAGGTGTGTCCGACTATTTGAACGCCGTTTCATGGGTGTGCGTAAATTAGCTATTGCGATTACATTTGCAGCATGAGAGCTCTCAGCATGCGAGGAGAGCTGCAGTGTCTGTGGCTGGGCAGACCCAGGGCAAGATGGCTGCTCGATGGGAGTGGATGTTACCCATATTTATGCAGGTACGCCACGTCATATGCAGAGAAGAAGGCAGCAGTGGGCGTCCCTATACTCAGGTGATCTTTGCAGCCATTAGCATATTTTTGCAGCTGCGTTTCATATGAAATCGCAGCTGCGATCACATTAACGTCCATCTTTGAATAAGGCCCTAAATGTATAAATCTTTACATCATAGCAGTAAATTAACCTCTGTGCAGGACAACCCCAGACCCATTGCCTCTTTATAAAAATGTAAGCACTTAGCTATAAAAGGCAGAGTCTCACCTCGTCTGCAGAGCTGACATTTATTTCTTTAACACTCATTTAATATTTAGCATACGTTAAGTACCTAAACTAATGAGTGAAGATATCAACATTATTAGGCCCATCTTGCTAAAACTTGATGCTAGTATGCATCTATTCAGAGCTATGTTAACTGTAAATTGTATTTCTGAGGAAGAATAAAGCCTGTGTTTGTTGAGCTAGTTACCCTTCTGTGAAGGCACTCCGCTATGTGACTGCAAGCAGCTACATGTCATGAACATGGGGTGAACAAAATATAGAACACAGAACACAAGTTCAAAGCTGTACGTTTTACATATACAGAGATAAATTCTTCACACGTGCAGTCCTGACGAAGTATGATGCCCCCAGACAATATGTATATTTCATCTCCTGACTTTTCTCCCTGGCTGTATCTAGAACACTTCTTAAGTGTGTTTTGCTGCAGGCAATAAGCATATTTTACATTTTTACAGTATTTAACAGTTGTTTATAGAGCACCTACATATTATACATCGCTTTACAAAGAATATGTAGTCATTCCCCCAGTGGAAGAAACACACACTCGTACACATGTTTATTTCTTCAGAAGACCTTTTAACTACCGGTATGTGTTTTGGGAAACCGGAGTACCTAGAGAAAACCTAGGGAAAAAATAAATGGGTCCTATATAAAGGTCAATTATATGTATGTAACTAATGCTTTAGAAGAATACATTTGTCCATTTGTAAACCCAATTCTCACACGGGGATGGGGCTCTGGCTTGAAGCAGAGTAGCCATGGTCTGCCCACCTGCGGACATAATCTCTGTCACTAATGCATCAGCTGCAGATTGGACAACTTATTACATGGGTTAAGAAATGCACCTTTAATGTGGATAGGTGAAAATGAAAAAAATTCAGTATATATGAATTTTCCTCTGGATTGAATAAATGTTGTAAAGTATGTATAGAAAAATGTTTTCTGGTTAACTTTGTGTTTTAAGTACATAACTAGCAGCTTTTACTAGCGTAGATGTCGGAAGCCCGATGCTGTGAACAGGTCAGCCTTAGATTGTTATTTTTAAAAAAAAATTTGACATGGGTCTCAGAATGCAAAACGTTGAATACCCCGATTTATCTGTTCCTCCTTAATCATCAGCAGCACTTTCACCAAATTACATGCTCTTCTAGACCCTTCTCAATGTGCTATGTCCAGTGCTGGAAGACAACCTGAGACTGTCCGCCGACTGTGAACCACGCCCTCCCAGCTTACAGTGTCTGAAATGTAAAACTGCTTTCAGCCATCAGGTGGACAGCAACGTTATCCTTACCCCAGACACTAAGCATCAGACGGAGGACAAGATGCCAAACGGCCTGCATGGAAACCACACAGGTGATTAGATCACACGTTATATCATGCTAAACTGGTCCCTTTAATATGTAGTGTGATACATGGATGCTGTCATCTGCTTTTATTATGCCCTGTTGTAAGAACACTACATGCTGACCAAATTCCATTAGGCGATCCAGCGAATCCAAGGTTGCTGAATCTTTTTGGATTGCTAATAGATTTGGTGTTCAGTTGAATCTTAAATGGTTTATATTGTTTATCCATAACTCATTAATGAGATTTCCTGTGAGATACATACTTCTCTATTCTGCCTCGTTCATCGTTGTTTTATGGCCAAGTGGAGTTCGGATCTCAAAAATGGATGCTCTCCTCCATCTAGCCAAGTCCCAGTACTGTTTCACTGCACTCCATAAACTGACTTCCTGAGGTTGACCTGTATTAAGAAGAGACACAAACCACACAAGATATGTTGGCCATACCTGTAAGTGGGATTAAGTAGGGATCGGAGGCAGTAACGTATCTATATTGGGTGCAGGGAGTGTGGTGCACAGTCCCATGGATCAGGGGGAACTCCACACCACACATTCAGAACCCAGGACAGAGTCTCCCCTGTGCCTGTGCAGTGGGCTCCCCCTATACTCTCTTCTGGCACATGAGATGGCAAAGTCTCTGGTCACTGTGCGTACCCCTTGGCTGCAGGAGAAATATAAATGACATATAGTATATATAATATCCTATGTTAACTAGCCTTCTAATTGGTCATTAGTGATGTCATCATTAAGTGTATAGTGCTGTAAATTCAAATTATCAATAATATTTATAATGTAGTGATGTCCCTTTTTGCTCCATGAATTGCTCAGTGTTTTGCAATGTCAGTAATATTATAACGCACCTAGATAACTGGGTCATTGCATGCAAGAAACTTTTATTTCATATTGAATTTGTATATTATAAGGAATAAGTACTCTTTATTGAAACTTACAAGATACTGTCTCTATTGTTGTGTCTGTGCACTTTAGACAAAGCTGGCTGTCCATCATGTGGAAGTTTCCATGTGGTCATGGCTCCGGTACATCACAGTACAGATATTACTGCTCATGTTCCTGTGGAGCAGACATCGGATGGTGCTGGGGGTGAGGCACAAAAGTCTTTTTATCTAGGGGAGGAGGAAGGAGAGAGCTCTGAAACTGGAAGCAGCTGTGTTGGTCCTCAAGAAGATGGGGAAGGCAGCATCCTAAATGGCAGTTCTACCCCAGAAACCAGTGTTGGGGGACTCACAGGCAGTTACAAATACAGGACAGCAACGCCGCCTCTGAGGCAGAATAGCCCTCTCCCCAAGGAGGGCTGGCAAATCAGTCCAAGTAAGTTATATGATGGGGTAAATCATAGGCTGTTTTAATAGATGAAATGCCTGTATATTATTGAACAAATATTAATAAGCTGCAGATAATCTCTATGTTCTCTCTTAAAAAATTGTAGTTTTGATAAATTGTTCTACTCTTCCTGTGTGTTTCTTCAGCAGGTCTAAGTCCAAATCAGATATTAGATTTTCGACTGATAGATCATCGCCTCAAGTTGTATCTTGATATGGAGATCCTGGAAGGGGAGATGGAGGAATTCCAGTGTTACATGAAGGTGAGACCCTCATCTCAGCATTGGTGTTGGGGCCTAAGCAGCCGGTCTTCCATACTTTACACAATATCGTTTCTTGGTGTCCGGTTCAACCTCCTGAGATAATGATGGTGATACAAGATTATAAATACATAATCCTCATTTCATTTCTCTGCCTCTCCACAACAAAGTTTGCACTGCATCTAGGATTATTTCCAGCATCTAAGCCCTGTCTCCTATATTTATCGTTCACCATTCAGTACAGATCCATTGTTTCACCTCTGACAGAATGCCTTATTTCTAGAGATGTGGGGGTTCGGTTTTACTCTGATATGTTCGGATCTCAAAAACGGCATCTTATTGGCTATCTGCTATCACTTGTTTTGGATACCAATAAAATAAATCCGAACTAATCCGAACTTGCGATCATTTTGGCGACAAGAACTGTGTAAAACCGAACCCGCACATTTCACCTTCCAGTGCTTTCCTGTCCGTCTTGTTGAGGTATGATAATCCTCTGACAATACAACATCTTGGGGGTGAAATCTAATGTGGATGAGGTCTCGCCACACCCCCAATAATGTCTGACCTTAGGGGGAGTGAAAAGGTACAGATGTGGCAGCCATGATAGATGAGTTTGCTTATAGACTGCACAGAAGGATAACCTAAAGCTAAACCTGGCATATACATTCACATGTGCATGCCATAATTAAGCATATCAAGTTTTTGAGGTTAGAGTCCCTTTAAAGATCTGAAAGATGAGTTGGCATTTCGTGCTTTTCAGAAAAGCATCAGTTGCCCACTTGGCTTACCAGCTGCAGATGGGCTTCCTGTTAATCAGCAGTGCCCTGCATAACTGGGAGAGAGACAGGTATACTTATAGTTTTAAATAAGTCTATTTCTTGGGGGAAAAAAAAAAACTGGAGAAACCTGGTACTGGAAGAGGGGATGGCAAGATAATTTAACATTTAGTTATCATTTAAGGCTGAACTATGTTTTACTAGTAAATTCGGTAACATCCTGTTACATACTGCGACCTTTTCATTCTATTTTGTATTGGTAGATTGGCCATTTAAGCTATTTAGCTAGTTATTTCTTAAATTGTGCTTGATACAGAAAAATGCATATGATTGACACTGTTTATGCTGCTCCCATCTAGAAATGTATTTATATTTTCAGACCAATGATCTCGTACCCAACCACCTGGACTCTAACCCCAAGCTTTTATATTGTGAGGGAATTATCACACATGTATAAGAATGACAGGAGGGCTCGGGGGATTTTGGGGAAAAGATAAACTTAATGTCACTCTACTTTGTTTCTATGAACCTGTCATCTCCAAATTACAAATATTAATGTGTGATTTCGTGTGTGTCTGGTTGTAATAGAATGATCTGACAACCTTGTTTTGTAGTGACCTTTTGTGGCCTTTTTCCAATTTGTTCCACTTTCTTCTGCCGCTCTCAGGTGCCCGTGGTTCGTTTTGGTTCTCCTGCAGAGTTTTGGGCACTTATTGTGGTTTCCAATCAGAAAATCTATTTCCTGGAAATATGTGGAGAGACCAGGTACTGGAACAAGATGATGAGCACTTGGTGGCTGATTATTTTGTGTTTGTTTGAAGCATAGTAATAAGCTTGATATGTTTGTGTTCTCCTGCAGAGGCCCACCCTGTGACTGGCTCCAGCCGGGAGAGGCCCAGAGCCTCGCCTCTCTCACTCACTTGCACATCGGCCTCCAGCAACAGAGTTTACATTTGGGGTTTGAAGTGCCCAAGGCTGCATATACCCTACTCACCAGGAACCGCCAGTACAGCACAATCTTCAGCCAGCACATACTGGGTGAGCAGGACAAGCTTAAACTTTACCATCACACAAAATAATGGGCCCCTTGTTGTTCTTAAAAGATATGTTTTTAGTGCAGTGCCTATTTTGCAGGTAATGTTATACAGGGATACTGTTACTGGTAACTGTGGTAAAAATGCTTTTCTCTTTCATCCATCTGGTGGATAGAGGGCCTGATTCAAATATGGACGGATTTTCAGAGCAGCACACAAGCGGCTCTGCAAATCCATCCATCTCAGATGCAAATGCAGAAGGAGGAATCAGACACCTCCTTGCTGCATTTGCCATTTACGATCCCAGCACTGCGGCAGACGTCGCAGGCTGGGATCAGCACCGCAACCATAACGACCAATGGTCGCGATCGTTGCTCCTTTGGTCAGGCTGCAGGAAATGAAGCTTCCCGCAGTCTGACCGGGTGCTGGTCATGTAAGAGGCCAGGAATCTGCGCCCGCCGACGCTGACCCTTGCCTCAGATGAACATGCATCTCTGAATCGGACCCTAATTGTATAGCCAGAGAGAGAATAGTAATTGTGTTCTTCTATACTAGGATCATATACTATGATCATGTAATGCAGAAATATGTCAAAATAATTATTATAATTTATTATTAGGCAGTTTCACCCCATGGACCTAGAATGACACCTTAATACAATAATATGTATTGAAACTCCATATGTAATGCAAGCTGCAGCAGCAATTTAGCTGCAAGATTTGAACCGGCAATTTTCTTTAAAGGCAAAACCAGGTTGGAAAGCGACTCCATCTACCTCCACCGGGTGCAACACCAGTAACAGGGCTGGTGATTCCGGCGGGTCTTGGCTGAGCTTGCTAGCAGCAATGCTGGGACCTGGACTGCAACCGGACGCATGGAGATGTCAGGTAAGGCGATTCCTCGTGGCAGTCCTTGCTTCCGGAGACGCACTGGAAGCCACTTCAGTCAGGGCCTGGGATCATCCGCGTCCTCACTAGACTGCCAGGGTCTTATCGTCTGACGCCGGGGATCGGCAGCAGACGCATATCTGCTGCCATGAGGCCTTCGTATCCGGCTGGTTGATGCAGCTTAAGGGAGGTAGGCGCAGCTCTTCCCCTGACCCAGACACAGTCCCTACCAAGGGTTTTGCGCGTCTGGGTTGCTCCACCTACCCTCCACGTGTATTTGAGACTCTCACAGTCCACTACCTGTGTGCTGCTGTAGCTGTGGTCTCAGGAGGGTTTGGTTCAGTCTCCCTGTATACCTCTCCCTTGGTTAAAGTATATAGTGCTCTATATCCTACCATTCCTGGTGTTTGTGTAGTTGATTTAGAGTCGATTGTAATTATGTTACATATGCATTGTATGTGAATGTGTGCTAGCTGCTGTATTGACACTGTCTTTTATTTCTATCACTGTTTTTCTTCTCCATCCTCTTGGGGTGGAGGTTTTTCTTTGAGTACTTCACATTCATTAAGATGTTGTGAAGGCTGTTACATAACATTGCATTTATTGCCTTTATTTAACATGTCAAAAGATAAAGGGAAACAGGAGGGGTAGCCCCCCTGTGCCGGTTTCATGTAAATCCAGTATGGCCCGTTTGTCCCCTCAGGACTTAAAGGATGGTTTGTGTGTTGTCTGTTATAAGGAGCCATCTTGGGTATCCTCTTTGTCTCAGGTAATGAAGCAGTTTGTGGATCGTATGGCTGCCCCCACGATTCCTGGAAGGATGTTTATGGCCATTCTAGTCAGCGTATGGCACCATCTAAGTGCAAGTTATCTTTTTATCAGTCTGCCCAACATATGAATTCAGATGAATCAAATGATGCGCAGAGTTCCTCTCCAAGGTCTAGCTCGGGGGAGGAGAACCATCCGTCCACGGTGGATGTTCCTTCTTTGGTGAGGATTGTTAAATCAATCCTAGACATTCAGGATGATGAACCAGCTCATAGTAAGAAGGCTCCAGCGTTTAATCACCACCGGAAGATGGCCAAAATGGAGTTTCCTGTATCTGAACAGTTCACTGAGCTTATGGATGAGGCATGGGGCAAACTGTTTTATGTGAATAAAAGAACATCGTTGTATCCTTTCCCAGCTTCTGTATGTACTAAGTGGGAGGTACCTCCTACTCTTGATGTTCATGTGACTCATTTTATCAGAAATGCTACATTGCCTATTATGTCAGCATCTTCTCTGAAGGATTCCAAATATCGAAAAATTGAAGCATGTCTTAAGGCAATATTTACATCATCAGGACCTGTTACTCGTCCAGCTATGGCTGGAGCCTGGGTAGCCAAAGCTGTTGAAGAATGGACGGGGGCATTGGAAGATTCTCTACCAGATGCTACCAGAGAACAGATGATGTATGTCTCCCACATACGGTAAGCGGCTTCCTATCTGGAAGGAGCTGCAGTAGATGCTGGTATTTTAGCTTCTAAGGCATCAACAGCTTCAGTAGGGCCCTTTGGTTAAGATCCTGGAAGGCTGAAACAGGATCAAAGAAGGCGCTGCAAGTCTTACCTTTCTATGGAAAGGTACTTTTTGGAGCAGAGTTGTATAAAATGGCTACTCTGGCGGCTTCAAAGTCAGCAGGTCTGCCATCTACGGCAACTATAAAGTCTAGGCAGGTTTCTTTTCAGTCCTTCCTTCCTCAGGGATGAGCAAGGGAACATTCTTCCTTTAAGCCGACTAGTTTTCGCAAGACGACGAGGCAACAAACTAAGAGGTCCGGCCCGGCAAGGCGTCCAGCTTCTAAACCGGACAACAAACCCTCGGCCTGATGAGGCGGGCCTCCTCCTGGGGGATCCCAGGGTGGGAGGGCCGACTTCTTCAGTTTGCGGATTATTGGCGTCAAACAGATGCCTGAGTCCAAGAAGTAATCTTTCAGAGGTATGCCCTCACTTTGAGGCATCGTCCCCAGAAGTTTTTTTTTGCACAGATCCTCCCATCAGATGTGGTCAAGGCCTTGGCCCCTCAGGAAGCCATTCACTCCCTACTGGAGGTGGGGGTAAAAGTCCCGGTTCCTGTATCGCAACAGGGAAGGGGTCTTTATTCCAATCTATTCCTGGTTCAGAAACCGAATGGGGCTTATTGTCCTATACTACTGTAAATCTAAAACCCTCAACAGGTTTATCCTTGTACCCAAGTTTCGTATAGAAACTCTCCTGTCAATTATTTTGGCAATGGAGCTGGCGGATTACTTGGTTTCCCTGGACATTCAGGATGCATATGTGCATGTTCCTATTACACCATCCCACCAACAATTTTTACGGTATGCTGTCCTTCAGCAACGTTACCAATTTCAGGCTCTACCCTTTGGCCTATCTACGGCTTCCCGGGTATTTTACTAAAATAACGGAAGTCATGACGGCCTATCTCAGGTGTCAGGGAGTCAGAATACTACCATATCTGGACGACTTTCTGATATTGACACAGACTCCGGTTGTTTTACAAAACCATCTTCAACTGACTATAGCCTGCCTACAAAAGCATGGCTGGATCATCAATTGGAAGAAATCATCGCTTTCTCCAACAAAGCAGATTGTACATCTGGGAGCTCTTCTGGATTCTCGGGCACAAACTGTGTTTCTGCCAGAGGACGAGATTATGGCCCTATCATTGCGAGTACGCAAGTTGCTTCACAAGAGAAGGGTATCCATTCTGTTAGAGTAAGGGGAGTGGCTCTAGACTGCACACCCTAATAGTAATGAAAGGTGCTATCAAGCTGAGATTATGAAATACTATGCACAGAAAAATTAATTGCTGATGCAATCATTACTGTTCAAATTTTAAATGTGTATTGTAATGAAATATAATTTCAGAGGTAGTTAGCATATCAATGGTCAATAATACGGGCCTGCCCACCAGCGTCCAGGTCACCTCGTCGAGCAGGTCCCTAACACTCTGGGGTTCACGTCTGTGGAGCAGGGCACCCCAAAAGCAGCCCAGCCAAGGACCCCCCGGGCATCACACAAAAGAAAAGTGACAGTGAAGTGTTATAAAGTTTCAGGTGTGTGAAGGTAGCTAATTAGTGTTAAAATGGTAACAAAGGTAAAGAATTCTCACTCCAGAGGTTTGTCACTCCCTCCTGTGGTGGCTGAGAAATGATCGTCTGAACAAAGGGCGCCCATTCTGGATTCCAAATTGGGTGCTTCTCACCACAGATGCCAGTCTTTGCGGCTGGGGGGCAGTGATTTGTCATCACACCTTTCAGGGAAAATGGACAAATCTGTAAAGTCATCTGCCAATAAACATTATGGAACTGCGAGCAGTATATAAAGCACATCTCATGGCACAGGACCTGCTCCAGGGCAAGCCAGTCCAGAACCAGTTCTACAATGCGACTACAGTGGCTTACCTCAATCATCAGGGAGGCACGTGAAGTTACGCAGCCATGAAATAAGTGACAAAGGTTCTGATTTGGGCAGAATGTCATCTTCCGGCCATCTCTGCAATATTCATACCAGGAGTACTCAATTGGGAAGCAGACTTCTTAAGTCGTCAGGACATAGAAGCCAGAGAGTGGGCTCTCCATCTGAGAGTGTTTCAGCTCTTGGTAAACAAATTAGGTCTACCAGAAATAGATCTCATGACATCACGTGACAACCACAAGGTCCACAGGTATGGGTCCAGGTCAAGAGACCCATCAGCAACCTTTGTGGAAGCACTGGCAGTAAGATGGGACTTCAAGCTGGTGTATCTTTTTTCTCCGATTTCCCACCTCCCAAGAGTTCTCAGGAAATTCAAGCAGGAAGGCGGAACCGTAATACTGGTGGCTCCGGCTTGGCCCAGACGTCATTGGTTCACGACACACAGAATCTATCAAGGGACAGTCCATATCCTCCTCCTCTATGGCAGGATCTGCTAACGCAGGGTCCCTGACTGCAACCGGACTTAACCTCAACTGGCTTTGACAGCATGGCTCTTCTAAGGGCAAAAGGTTTTTCCAGTTCTGTAATTCAAACGATGCTTAGGGCACGAAAGCCTGCCTCTGCCCGCATCTATCAGAGTTTGGCATTCTTTTGGTCAATGGTGTTCCCATAGGAAGTATGATCCTAAGGTGTTCAGGATTTCCAGGGTACTGGCTTTTCTAGAGGCGGGTTTACACCGTGGTCTCCGCCTGGTCACTTTTGAAAGTACAGGTTTCTGCACGGTCAGCCTGGTTCCAGAGGAAGATTGCCTCATTACCAGATGTCAGAAATTTTTTTTCAAGGAGTTTTGAGAGTTCCGCCTCCTTTTGTTCCACCGGTAGCACCGTGGGACTTGTCTTTTGGTTCTTAAAGGGCTACAAGCTCCCCCATTTGAACCTCTGGACTCTGTAGATTTGTAATGGTTGACAGCAAAGATGCTTTTTCTCCTCGCTATCTCTTCTGCACGCAGAGTCTCTGATTTGGCAGCGCTTTCTTGTCGCTCCCCGTTTTGGATTTTTCACCAGGATAAAGCTGTTCTTTGTACAAGGGAGTGTTACCTTTCTAAAGTAGTGTCTCATTTTCATGTGAATGAAGAAATTGTAGTTCCAGCTTTTTAGGCTCCAGATCTCTCTGTAGGTGAAGCCTCCCCGTATGTAGTTCATGCCCTCCGTATTTACTGTATGTGGAGCATACAAACTCTATTAGAAAATCAGATGCTCTCTTTGTATTATATGGTTTTCACAAACGAGGATGGCCAGCTAATAAGCAGACTCTGGCGAGATGGCTGCGCATAACTATCTCTCAAGTGTACACACAGGCTGATCTCCCTCTCCCAAGCACGGTGACAGCACTACTCGGTCTGTAGGGCCATCGTGGGCATTTAGTCGTGGTGCCTCAATTGTGGAAGGCAGCCACCTGTCTTCTGTCCACACTTTTCTTAGGTTCTATGCCTTTGATACTTTTGCCTCTCAGGATGCTTCCTTTGGGTGATGAGTTCTCCTTTCTGCTCAGGAGTGTCCCCCACCCTAGGGGAACTGCTTTAGGACATTCCAATGGTAACCTTGTGGATCCCTATGGACCCTTAAGAAGAAAATTAGAGTTATGGTAGACTTACCTAGATAACTCCTTTTCTGACGCACCTGGCTGTATGGGTAATTTTTTCTTTCGGTCACAGATTCATTCAGCTTGTGTAAGAGGTTTTCTGGTGTACGATTGCTCTTCTTTCTCTTTCCTTCTCCTGCCTTGAGGCTTGTTAACAAAACTGAAGACCTGTGGCTATGGGCGGGGTATATATGGAGGAGGACCCGAGGCATCCAGGGAGCTGAAGCTTTAACTGTTTGGTGCCTGGATCTCTCCAACCATAATATCTCCATGGTATCCCTGTGGACCCTATGGACCCCGAAGAAAAGGAGTTATCTAAGTCTACCATAACTCTAATTTTCCATCTCTTTTTCTGACTTAAATAATCCATACTGAAAATTGATTGCTCATTTATCTTCTTCTGTGCAAAAGCTGTTTCCCCTAACTCCATATACCATCTTAGCCTGTGCATCCGTCTACTTCCCTGTAACATCGGGTGCAGAAACACAAAGGTAGCCGCGTGAGTTCACAGAAGAACATTTGTGCTACAGTTTTATTTATGTGGTTTGTAATTGGTCTATAATTCTAGTGTCATCCATATGCTACAAGTAAAAATTACTCCCAATTAGAACATCAAGCCTGCAGTGTTTTTTTGATGAGATCACTGTCTCAAACGGCAAGATGTATTGAATTATTTAGAAATTAATTGCCTTGGTATAAAATTGTAAGTCCTCTTTCGGCCTAGCTGGGGGACACTGGAAACAATGGAGTTATATGAGGTATAGACACTAAATAGTTAATTCTATTGAGGCTGAAACTTTCCTCCCATATCCACCTTCAACTCAGTTGGAGAGGCACAAAGATCTTAGGATCTTTTTTTCTAGTCTTTTGTTTCATTTAATATTTTCCCTCTGACACCTCAGCCCCCTTATGGGACTCAGTGTGCCCAAGGAGCAGGGTTACATCACCAGTAGCTTGTTGTTGTTCCCATATGGCTGTAGCCAGCTCTAAATGACCCACGGGTGGGCATGGGTTCCCAAAATAATGTACCTTTTTAAAAAAAAAAAACATTCTGGGAAGTCACAACCTTAATTAGATACTGTCACAGCCTACTGTGTTGGGGGGAAAAAACTGCCTGGAGCCTACACCTGTGGAGTTCTGGACAGGTGATAAGAGGTGGATGGGGGGTGCTGAGGTTCAGTTAAGCCCCCTCCAGGTGCAGTCACTTCTTTATCCGGTAACGGATGGCGCCATCTCTCCGCAGCCGCCGCACACCGCTACAGCTTACCCTCGTGTAAGTAGAGCTTCATATGGGACCAGAATTTCAGTGGAGGCCTCTGGTTCCCCTCCCTGGTAAGAGCTGCACTTTTTTGTTTGTTTAGCCTCTCTGGTGAACGGTGATTGGGAATGGCAGATGGGGCGACCATCTTGGTTAGGATAGCAGGAAAATATGTTAAGGCTCCTCCTCATTCTTGTTTGTGGCACTGCTAATATTTCTTTTTTTGTTTTCTTTTTTCAACATTCATTTCTTCTTCAGGATCCATAGGGCTCCACAGGGAGACAATAGAGTGTAGGTGGTACTTGGAGGATCGAACACCAACAGCAAAGCTTTTTCCTGTCCCAGGATGCTCGGGTCCTTCCCCCTATACCCCAGCATGAGGGCAACTCCGTTTCGTTGGTGTCTGGCAGGAGTTGGACCACCGTTGGAACAGTGGGGCTGCTACTAAGCAGCCCAAGCTTTGTTTTTATGATTTTGTTTTCATTTTTACTACAGCCATGACCAAAAGTCTTGAGAATGACACAAGTATTGGTTTTCACAAAGTTTGTTGCTTCAGTGTTTTTAGACTTTTTGTCAGATGGTACTTTGGTATACTGAAGTAATATTACAAGCATTTCATAATTGTCAAAGGCTTTTATTGACAATTACATTAAGTATATGCAAAGAGTCAATATTTGCAGTGTTGACCCTTCTTTTTCAGTATCTCTGCAATTCGCCCTGGCATTCTGTCAATCAACTTCTGGGCCACATACTGACTGATGGCCGCCAATTCTTGCCTAATCAATGCTTGGAGTTTGTCAGAATTTGTGGGTTTTTGACCCAAAATTTTGATGTTTTGTTTTCCGAGCCACTTAGTTATCACTTTTGCCTTATTGCAAGGTGCTCTGTCATGCTGGAAAAGGCATTGTTAATCACCGAACTGTTCTTGGATGGTTTGGGAGAAGTTGCTCTTGGAGGTTGTTTTGGTACCATTTCTTTAATCATGGATGTGTTCTTAGACAAAATTGTGTGTGACCTCACTCCCTTGGCTGAGAAGCATCCCTACACATAAATGGTCTCGGGATGCTTTACTGTTGGCATGACACAGGACTGATGGTTGCGCTCACCTTTCCTTCTCTGGACAAGCGGTTTTCCAGATGCCCCAAACAATCTGAAAAGGGATTCAGCAGAGTAAATAACTACCCCAATCCTCAGCAGTTCAATCCCTGTACCTTTTCAAAAATATCAGTCTGTCCCTGATGTTTTTCCTGGAGAGAAGTGGCTTCTTTGCTGCACTTCTTGACACCAGGCAATCCTCCAAAAGTCTTTGCCTCACTGTGCGTAAAGATGCGCTCACACCTACCTGCTGCCAGTCCTGAGCAAGCTCTGCACTGGTGGTGCCCCAATCCCGCAGCTGAATCAACTTTAAGAGACGGTCCTGGCGCTTGCTGAACGTTCTTGGGCGCCCTGAAGCCTTCTTCACAACTATTGAATTTCTCTCCTGGAAGTTCTTGATGATCCGATAAATGGTTGATTTAGGTGCAGTATTACTAGCAGCAATATCCTTGCCTGTGAAGCCCTTTTTGTGGAAAGCAATGATGACTGCATGTGTTTCCTTGCAGGTAACCATGGTTAACAGAGGAAGAACAATGATTTCAAGCTCCATCCTCCTTTTTAAGCTTCCAGTCTGTTGTTCTAACTCAATCAGCATGACAGAGTGATCTCCAGCCTTGTCCTCAACAACACTGTCACCTGTGTTAACGAGAGGATCACTGGTGCTGGTGATGTCAGCTGGTGCTTTTGTGGCAGGGCTGAAATGCAGTGGAGATGTTGTTTTTGGGATAGTTCATTGTCATGGCAAAGAGGGACTTTGCAATTAATTGCAATTCATCTGATCACTCTTCATGACATTCTGGAGTATATGCAAATCGCCATCATAAAAACTGAAGCAGCAGAACTTTGAAAACCAATACTTGTGTCATTCTCACAGCGATGGCCAAAAGTTTTATGTGCAGCAGCACTAGACAGTCCTCTGGACGTCTGCACTACTGCTCCATCACCCCTCCGCAGCACTGCACCACCAGCCCAAAGCCGGATTTAGACCTCATGAGGCCCTAGGCAAGATACCAGTTTGGGGCCCCCCCTCCCTCAACCAATCCATAGCACTATATGTGAGTTCCTGATTCATGCCCCTTACATCATTTTTTGTTTTTTCCTCCTTATATTCAGCTTTTTAAAGCTTTAAACATTACGGACATTAAAATGGAAATAAAATCTTTTATATGCGTAAAAGCAGTGGTCGAAGTGAGATATTTGAAGTGGGGGTATGGAGGCACTCAGAGCCGCGCACAAAAATGGGTGTGGCCTCATGTCACAAGGGGTGTGGCCTCACACCACAAGGGGAGTGGCCACTCAAAATGGGGGGGTGTCAGCCTCCATCTATAACCCTTTGCACCTCTCACTCCCTCCCCTCTCCTTGTAACCTTCTGCATCTTCTTTTCTCATGGGTAATGGGTGCCCGAACAACTGAATTGCTCAGACAGGTGCCTGTTATTTTAGACGCCACCCAGAAAAATTTAATTTCCCCCAATAGGCTTTGCATGAAACAAAAAATTCCCACATTGTCACCGATAGAAAAATTTAGAAATACATAGGTCCCCACAGAGAAAAAAATTAAAACATATAGGCTTTACATGAAGAAAAAAAACACACACACACTGACACCAATAGGAAAATGGTGGGGTACACGGAGGTGGTGAGTAACACGGGGGTGATGGGAGACACAGATGTAATGAGGTACACAGGGCTGGCGAGGCATACATAGATAATGAGGTACACACGGGTGGTGGGGTACACCGAGGTGGTGAGTGACACAGAGGTGGTAAGGGACACAGGGGAGGTGGGGTACAGAGAGGAGGTGAGGGACTCCGAGGAGGCGAGGGACACAGGGGTGGTGGGGTACACAGAGGAGGTGAAGGACACTGAGGAGGCGAGAGGGGCACAAGGGTGGCGGGGTACACAGAGGTGGTGAGAGACACCAGGGTGGCGGGATACACAGAGGTGGTGAGAGACACCAGGGCGACTGGGTACACCGAGGGGTTGAGGGACACCAGGGTGGTGGGGTACACCGAGGAGGCGGGGGTACACAGAGGAGATGAGGGATACAGAGGTGGCGAGGGACACCAGGGTGGCGGGGTACACAGAGGAGGTGAAGGACACTGAGGAGGCGAGGGACACACGGGTTGCGGTGTACACAGAGGAGGTGAGAGACACAGAATTGGTGAGGGACATCAGGGTGGCGGGGTACACCGAGGAGATGAGTGATACAGGGTGGTGGGGTACACTCTTTAGAGGAACAATAACTGTATAACTGTGAATCCTGGTATTACTCATCAGTTGCTTCCGTACAGGGCTGAGGAGGAGGCTGTCTGACTGTGAATGAGGGCTGTAAAGGTGGAGTGTAAAGGGATCCATCTGGAGACTCGGAGGGAAGCAGGGAGCAGTGCAGGAGACAGTGGCTAAGTGGCAGCAAATGCTGTACTAGGGAGGGGGAAGCCCCAGCAATTAAGTGGCCCCAGGACTCAGCCAGCCACACCAACACTGCTCCCGGAGCCCTGCTGTGCTGCTCCGTCCCACGCTACCTTGACAGCCCCTCATACAGCCCACCGCGGCACCTGGCTAAGGCTATCTCAGCTTCCTCTTGCTACGCTGCGGAGCCCTTGATGGTACCACCGCAGGCCTGTGAAAAGTCTCTGCCTCACTCACCCACTCTGGGGAGCCGTGCATGTGCAGTGTGCAGCGACCCGACGCTGCTAGCAGAGTGGCTGCTGAGGCGGCCCGTGGCTCGGCTACAATAGTTGGATGATGAATGGGAGGGACAGGGCCGCGGACCGGGTGACGAAGGCAGAGCACACTCTCTTTTCCCCATGCGCAGGCGGCCACGAACACAGTCCCTCTGAGAGAGCTTCGTGCGGGGATCTCTGGGACTGGAGGCCGGACCTCTGGGAGCACTGTGATTGGTGATTTCTTCGGACAAAGGACCCCGTCCATGGGCCCTTAGTTCCCGCCGGGCCCTAGGCGAGCGCCTAGGATGGCTAGCGGGAAATCCAGCTCTGCACCAGCCCTCAGCTAGGTACTCTCGGCGGGGCTCCTGGGAGACCTAGCTAGCAGGGCTCTTCGGAACCTGCAGTCGGGACTCAAGGGGACAGCTAAGGCGGATCCCGGCTTGCGGGGACCTGTGTCTATGCGCAGTCTTGCCTCCAGTCTCAGGAGACAGACTGGAGGCGCTGAGGTGGACACCGTTTCTTCCGGGACTCCACTAGACCACCAGGGCAGTACAATACGGGAGCAGGGCACAGGTTAAGGCCAGGGACCCGGTGGTTGAAGTTAGCATAGGGGAGAAAGCGCTCTCCCTGCGGCCCCTCCCCCAACTTAGGACGCCATTCCACTGCAGTCTTGCGGCCCCTGAGCTGCTCCTTCCTGACCCTCCGTCCCCTCTAAGACTCACGGCAGCCATTTTCTGCATTCAGGTCTCCGGGAACGCTGGGTCCGGTCTCCCTGTATATCTCTCCCAAAGGCCAGGTTATACAGCGCTATTTCCTACCAGCCACTGCGGTCTGTGTAGTTGAATTTTAGTGCCCAGCTATATTGTATACTGTGATTGTATGTGCCTTTTTCTCAAACTGTCAGTTTATACCTTTCCCTTTCTTTCATTATAACCCTGGAATACTTAGGTATAGGGGGTTTATTGTACCTCACATCTACCTATATTTGTGAGGGCTATCGCATACTGTATATGTGTTGCACACAACACTGTGCCATATTGTACATATATCTGGGTTGCTCACTTCACTGTTCCAGATTGTGTTACAATTATCCTTGCAGCTATGAGGGGTTATTCAATTAGGCTGCGAAAAGTCGCCGATTACGTCATTTTCGCCTATTTCAATTATCCCCATATTCAATTTCAAAGACTTTTCGCAGGTTCGAAAAGTCTTTGAAAAAAAACGGGGATAACTTTTCACCATGTTTTACATAGCAAAAACAAGTGTAAAATTGGATTTTAGAGGTGCAGGCTTAAAAAAAAATAGCCTGCACCCCTGGGAATGTCATTTAAAAATAAACTGTGTTAAAAAAAAATAAGGACACCCCAAAAAATAAATTACAAATTTGGGGTGAAAAAAAAAGAAATGGAAAACAGTGTTTAAAAATGGGGAAATAGGTTCAGGGGTATTCTGCAAGTATGCGGCAGGTGTTTTCAAGAATAGGCTATTAGTGGCAGGTGCATTTTTGCAGAATTTTTAAAAAGGGACTTAAAAATATGTTAGTACCCATTTTCATGTACTCCAAATTGATGGGACCACTAAAAAACAAAAAAAAACAAAAAAAAAGCTTATGTGCTCCTCTGCATCACTTCTTCAATGTCAGGAAAAAAACACATTTAAAAACCTGACTTTCTTCTGCAGGAAAAAACGGGGGTACCCATAGTGATCCCCCATGTCTGGACATCTTTAGGGGGGTCCTACAATTATTTCCCGAAAATTCCCATTTTTTTCGTAGATCCCAATTCGCCGGGTCCAGTTTTCGCTCACTTTAAATTGAATACTGGGATAAAGCGGGCACGTGCTCGATACTTTATCCCCAGAAAAGCTCCGATGTGGAGCAAAAAGTCCAGCATGGACTTTTTGCTCCCTAATTGAATACGGGCCTAAGTCTGGCAAAGGCAAGAATAACAAGCAGCCTACTGCTCCCACTGTAGTGTCTTGCAAGTCCTGTTTAGCAGGCTTGGCTTCAGAGGATCTCATTCAAGATGGTCTATAGGCATCCTGTTATATGGCACCTGGCCCCGGCATCCTCTCCTAAGGCCACCCCCTGGGCTTCCTTTTCACAGGTGTTGACAAATGTTGTGGACCACCTAGCGGTCCCAGTGGTAGCTTCCCCTATGAGATCACCACAGCAGGTACTCCCTGTGAAACCTTTTCCTCCCCATGGGTAGACTTACTTTCTACCTCAGTGTAGAGTCTAGCAGGTAATTCTACAGCCTTTCAACAAATGCTGCAAAAGGAGAGACCCTTACCTAGTAAACCTACTAAGCGTACTGTGTTATCTTCCCAGTCCACCCAGCTGTCAGATTCTGTTATCATCTGGGGAGGCAGAAGACGCAGGCCTCTATCACTCTGACTCCCCTCGGGAGAAGAGGAGCCGCCCTCTAAATGTAATGTACCAGCACTTGTAAGAGCTGTAAAATCTGTTATTTAAATAGAAGAGACAGAGCCCACTCCCAGGGCAAAAGAGCCACAATTTAAGCGACAGAAGGTAGTTTTGCCAGAGTTTCCTCACTCGGATCAGCTGTCTGATCATATGTGTGAAGCAAGGAATATACCTAGTAAAAAGTTTCAGCTGGCTAAACGCTTGATTTCCTTTTACCCTCTTCCAGCTACTGATTGCACTAAATGGAAAGTTCCCCCTGCAGTGGATTCCCATGTGACACGCCTAGTTAAGAACGCGACCTTCCCTATCCACACTGCAACCTCCTTAAAGGAGACTTCGGATAGAAGGATGAAAGCTTGCCTGAAGTCCATATACTCTTATAGGAGCTATTACTCGTCCTGCCAGGGCTAGATGCAGCCTCCTATTTATGGGAGGCGGCTTTGGATACTTGCCTCCTAGCTTCCAAGGCATCTACTTCTTCCGTGGTAGCCAGCCGTATTATTTTGTTTCGCCCATGGAAAGCAGATTCAGACTAAAAAGGCTTTGGAGTCTCTGCCTTATTCTGGGGAGATCCTGTTTGGCCCAGAATTGGATAAGATTGTGACTACCATGGCAGCTTCCAAGACTGCCTTCCTGCCCTCTGCATCTACTACGAAGCCTTGGATGTCATCAGTTCAGTCCTTTTGTCCCCAAGGAAAAGCTAAAGGTAATTCCTTTCTATGGCTGTTGGCATCCACAAAAGCTTCCAAGCCTAGGACCAAACAGGACTGGGCTACTAGACGTCCACCTATCATATCTCAGGACAAGTCCTCCGCCTGACAAGGCGGGCCTCTCCATGGGGACTCCCAAGGTGGAAGGCCGACTTCTTCTTCAGTTCGTCCAGTTCTGGCGTCAGACCACCTCAGATTCCTGGGTAAGAGAAGTGGTCTCCCACGGATAAGCCCCCCAGCAGTTCTTTTGCACAGGACCTCCATCGGACCAAAGCAAAGCCCTGCTCCTCCAGAAGGCCATTCAGTCCTTGCTACACTCGTGGGTAATAATTCTGGTCTCCTCATCACAGAGAGGGAAGGGCTATTATTCTACCCTCTTCTTGGTTCAAAAGCCCAACGGGTCTCATCAGCCTAACCTCAAGTCTCTGAACAAATTTATCAGGGTGCCCAGGTTTCGTATGGAAACCCTACGCTCTATTGTCCTGGCTATGGAGCCAGGGGACTTTATGGTGTCTCTGAACATTCAGGATGCTTACCTACATGTACCTATAGCACCTTCTCATCAGCAGTGTCTCTGGTTTGCTGTACTACAGCAACATTAACAGTTTCAAGCACTGCCTTTTGGGCTTACTACAGCTCCTTTGGTCTTTACAAAATCATGGCAGTTATGGCGGCCTATCTTCGTCGTCAGGGGATTAGACTGCTCCCATACTTGGATGACCTCTTGCTCTTAGCAAATTCTAGAACCAGAAATTCTTCCCCGGCCATCTACAAGTAACCATTGCCTTTCTACAAACGCACGGTTGGCTGATCAACTGGAAAAAGTCTTCCCTGACCCCTTCTCGAAAAATGATACTTCTTGGGAGCCTTCCTGGATTCTCAGGGTCAGAGAATCTTCCTGAAAGCAGACAAATTCTCTGTATTACAGAACAGAGTGCGCAGATTACTCCACAGTCGCTGAGTGTCAATTCACTCTGCAATGCAGACTTTGGGATCCATGGTGTCCACCTTCGCCATGGTGGAGTTTGTTCAATTTCACTCCAGGCCCCTACAACACCTGATCCTCTCCAGGTGGAAATGGCTGCCTCATCTCATCAGATCCCAGATGATGGGCCTGTCTCTGAAGGTTCGCGTGTCCCTATCCTGGTGGCTACAGATGTCCCACCTAAACAAGGGTCTCCCCCTTTTGGATTCCCGGACTTGGCACTCCTCACAAGGGACGCAAGCCTCCATGGGTGGGGCGCAGTGACCGGCCAGCACTCCTTCCAGGGGCGCTGGACTCCAGCCAAGGTGGTCTTACCAATCAACATACTGGAACTCCGAGCCGTTTACAAAGCCCTCACTCTGGCTCAGGATATTCTTCGGGGTAAGCCTGTACAAGTACAGTCCGACAACACCACGGCAGTGGCCTACCTCAATCGCCAAGGAGGCACTTTAAGTCAGTCAGCAATGGCAGAAGTGTCCTGCATTCTCACATGGGCCGAACGCCATCTCCCAGCCATCTCCGCAGTGTTCATCCCGGGGATTCTCAATTGGGAGGCGGATTTCCTAAGCAGTCACGACTTACATGCAGGCGAGTGGTCTCTCAATCCAGAAATTTTTCAGCTCCTGGTGAACAAATGGGGTCTACCGGACGTGGACCTCATGGCCTCACGGCACAACCACAAGCTTCCAGTGTACGGGGCCAGGACAAGGGACCCCAACGCAGCTTTCGTTGATGCATTATCTGTGAAGTGGACCTTCCATTTGGCATACCTCTTTCCTCCGGTCTCCCTTCTGCCTCAAGTTCTTTGGAAATTCAAGCAGGAAGTGGTCACGATCCTGTTGTTAGCTCCGTTTTGACCCATACGCCATTGGTACTCCGATCTTCAAAGTCTCTCCATAGACGTTCCTCTCCAACTTACTCTATGACCAGACCTGTTGTCTCAGGGTCCCTGTCTACATCCGGACCTGGCCCGTCTGTCTTTAACAGCTTGACTCTTGAGACATCCCTCCTAAGGTCTAATGGGTTTTACAGCTCTGTGGTCCAGACCATGCTCAGAGCGCATAACCTGGCCTCTTCCAGGATTTATCACAGAGTGTGGCATACATATTTCCAGTGGTGTGCTACTAGAAACTATGACCCTCAGGTTTTTAGGGTTTCTAGAATCCTTGTTTTTCTTCAAGCTGGATTGGATCTCGGACTCTGCCTAGCCTCTCTGAAGGTGCACGTCTATGCTCTGTCTATCTGGTTCCAGAGCAGAATTGCTCCTCTACCAGATGTTCACACCTTCCTGAAGGGTGTTCTACGTATACAACCTCCCTTTGTTTCTCCTGTGGCTCCATGGGATTTGTCAGTGGTTCTCCACGCACTTCAGGAACCTCCATTCAAACCCCTGGATTCAGTAGATGTCAAATGGCTCACTGCGAAGAGTCTGTTTCTTCTGGCTATAGCATCTGCCCGTAGGGTATCGGATTTAGGGGCGCTTTCCTGTCGCTCCCCACTTCTAATCTTACGGACAGGGCTGTTTTTCGAACGCGCCTTGGCTTCCTTCCCAAGGTGGTCTCTCGTTTCCACCTCAATGAGGAAATTGTGGTTCCCTACCTTTCAATCACCAGACCTCTTGGCAGGTGAGGCCTCTTCAGATGTGGTTTGTGCTCTGAAGATCTACGTGGACTGTACTAGTTCCATCAGGAAATCTGATTCCCTCTTCATCCTATATGAATCCATAAGAAGAAGTGACCAGCTAACAAACAGACTCTGACCAGATGGCTTTGCATGACTATCTCACAGGCTCACAAGCAGACTGCCCTTCCTGTGCCAGCTACAGTCTCTGCACATTCTACTCGCTCTGTGGGTCCATCGTGGGCAGCCCGCCGTGGTGCGTCTGCCGAACAACTATGCAAGACAGCCATGTGGCCTTCTGTCCACACGTTTCTTAGGTTCTATGCCTTTGATACATTTGCCCCTCAGGATGCTTCCTTTGGGCACCGGGTTCTCCTCTCAGCTCAGGAGCGTCCCCACCCTTGAACAACTGCTTTGGGACATCCCCATTGTCTCTCTGTGAAGCTCTATGGACCCTGAAGAAGAAAAGGAGAGTTATGGTAAAACTTTCCCTTGTTAACTCTTTCTTCGAAGTCCATAGGGTCCACAGGGCACCCGCCCTGACGCACCTGATTTCTATGGGTTTATTCTCTTGGTCACTTGTTTCCTTCTCCGTGAGAGTGTGATTCTTAATTGTGGAAGGGTGTTCAATTTAATTGTGGAATGTTGGGGGGAGGGGGGATTCCATAGGTTGATCTGATGGCCTCCAGGTTAAACAAAAAGATATCCCCGTTATGGAGCAAGATCCAGAGATCCTCAGGCAACCTTAGTGGATGTCCTGATGACACCTTGGGCTTTTCATCTGGCTTATTTGTTTCCACCAATTTCTCTGTCACTGAAGGTCCTCTAGTGGATCAGGAGAGAGGACACACATGCAGAGAAGGGCATGGTTTTCCAAACTGTTGTCCTTGCTGATGGATCCACTCAGGGACCATTTCAGCACCCAAGTTTGCAATGCCTGGCTTTAACGGCATAGCACTTGAAACTTAGATGTAGAGGGTTCTCAAAGGCAATGGTACAGACTATGATGAAGGCTAGGAAGCCTGTGACAGCAACCATCTATCAAAGGTTCTGGAAGACGTATATAGACTGGTGTGAGCGCTGAGAGTTGCTGGCCTCTCTGTTCAGGTTGCCACGTATTTTTTCTTTCTTACAGGCAGGCCTAGACCAGGATCTACACCTTGCTTATTTGAAACGTCAAATTTCGGCTTTATCCATCTTCTTTTTTTTTTTCCAGAGGCGATCAGCATTGCTGTCGTACATTCAGACTTTTATGCGGGGGGGTGTTAGGATTCAGCCTCCCTATGTTCCGCCAGTTACACCATGGGATCTGAATCTGGTTTTGGAGGTGTTACAGCAAGCGCTTTCCAAACATTTTCAGGTGTTAGATGTAAGGGGGCTTACTTGGAAAGTAGTTTTTTTTTTTTTCTCCTCTGCAAGGAGAGTCTCTGAGCTGGCGGCTATCTCTTGCTAATCTTCATTTTTAATTCATCACCCTGATAGGGTGGTTTTGCGTGTAAGCCCATTGTTTCAGCCGAAGGTGGTTTTGTGTTTTCATAGCAATCAAGAGATTGTTTTGCCGGCATTTCTGCAGTCGAATTCTTCAGAGGGTAAGTAGTCTTTCCATCTCTTGGATGTGGTCAGGGCATTGCGCTTTAATGTGGAGCATGCCTCTACTTTTCGCAAGACAGTCTCTTACTTTTACAAAATACTGGGATGGGAAAAAGACAATGGCGCTGCTAGAAAGACTGCAGCCTATCCACAACAAAAAGCCACATCCCTCAAGGTCTCAACATAAAATCATATACAAATACAGTAGATGTGAATAAATGGCGCTGTCTCGTGAAACAAGGGAGATGTTCAAGGAAATATACTTAGTCAGGTGCATAAGTATTGGGACATTGACAGAATTTTCATATTTTGGCCTCTATTCACCACCACAATGGCTTTGAAATGAAACAAACAAGATGTGCTTTAACTGAAGACTTTCAGATTTAATTTGAGGGTAATTACATCCAAATCAGGTGAACGGTGTAGGAATTACAACGGTTTCTATATGTGCCTCCCACTTTTTAAGGGGCCAAAAGTAATGGGACAAACTAAACAATCCTAAATCTAACTTTCACTTTTTAATACTTTGTTGCAAATCCTTTGCAGGCAATTACAGCCTGAAGTCTTATAAAGACACCAGCTATGAGTGCAAAGTTTTGTGCATGGCATTTCCTCAGTGTACCCTTCCCCCTTGGGCGTGCTTTCGCAACTCCCATTGTTTCCAATGTCCCCCAGATAGGATAAAAGAGGAAACAGGATTTTATACTCTCCATATCTATTCCTCTGAGTCCATCTGGGGGACACTGGGCTCTTTCCCTGTTGTTAATTTTGTTGTGCGTGGTGCACGATTGTGCTCTCCATCAGGCTTTGGAAGAATAAAAACTGAGTTGCAAGTGAAGATGGAAGGTTTTAAGAGAGAGGGGAGTTTCAGCTTCATTAGAATTAACTATTTAGTACCTACTCCTCAGCCTTCTCACTTGACCCCATTGTTTCCAGTGTCCCCCTGCTAGGATGAAAGAGTACTTTACAATTTATACCAAGACAATTAATTTTGTATTAATTCTTTGTCTTGCCGTTTGAGACGGTGGTGAGCATAAAATCTTATTATTAGTGGTTTTTAACAATGGGTGTGGTATAATAGATTGATAGTAAATAGGTCGACACCAGATGGTCAACAGGCAATATGTTGACGTGGTTGACAGGTACAAAGGTCTACTGACAAATGGTAAAAATGGTTAGAAGGTGAGCAGGTTCATATGGTCAACACACAAATGGTCGACACGACATGGTCAATGTTTTTTTTTTTTTTTGTTATTTAACCCTAATCTTATCCTTAACCCTAACCTTCCCCTCCGGTAGCCAAGCCCTAACCTTCTCCCAAATGCCTAGCCCTCACCCTAATCACTAACCTTAAAATGTTGAAAAACCGTATAAAAACATGTCAACCATTTGTGTTTCAACCTTTTAACAGTGTGCAATGTGCATACCTGTGCTGTAACCAGTAGTAACAATCAGATTTTGAAAATTTCATTTTGTTTCTGGTACAGAATAAAAAATGTAAGAAAACATATGATCTGTTGCTATGCATAAGCCTAATACAATGTGGTTGGGAGTGTAAAGGCAGTGTATGAATTTCAGATACTCTGTCGGAGTTGCCCCCACGATATCGCAATGCTCTGCAATACAAGCCTGAGGAGGAAGTCACCCCAGTTCATCGCCTTTGGTGAGATACAGAATACAGTTCCTGACTTTCATATCCCACTCTACTTAATTTTCTTCTCTAATTCCCAGAATACAGTATCTTCCCACAACAGTAACCACAATACAAATAATGTTAACTCTAATACTCTGCCCATTTACTGCTTCCAGAGCTGCCCTCAGCTACTTCAGGCACTCTAACCCCAGAGCTACCAGTTATCATTGATTAATAGTACATCCAGCAATCACTGTGTCAATACAGTACACAACATAACCTGGGTATAACACGTTACTCTAGTGTAGGCATGTCAAACTCAAAATACCAACCGGGCCGAATATTCAAGGTCTAAGAGTGTGTGAGCTGCAACAAAAAAAAGCCTTATATACAATTTTGAAAGGTTTATTATTAATAAACACCATAGTAGTGCCCCTTATGCAATTCCCCCCAGTATTAGAGCCCCTTATGCAGTGCCCATTATGCAGTGCCCCAGTAATGCCCCTTATGTTGTGCCCTCAGTAATGTCCATAGTAGTGCACCTTATGTTGTGCCCCCAGTAATGCCCCTTATGTTGTGCCCCCAGTAATGCCCCTTATGCAGAGCTCCCAGTAATGTCCCTAGTAGTGCTCCTTATGCAGTGCCCGTGGTAGTGCCCCTTATGCAGTGCCCCCAGTAATGTCCCTAGTAGTGCCCCTTATGTTGTGCTCCCAGTAATGTCCCTAGTAGTGCACCTTATTTTGTGTCCCCAGTAATGCCCCTAGTAGTGCCTCTTATGCTTGTCCCCTCCCAGCATAGAACAGGCCCCACTCACCTGTGCAGTACTTACCTTTCTTCACGATGGCCGCTGGGCACCGCTACAGTCCACGCCATCATCAGTCCCGTGTAGACGCTGCCGCTGACTGGATCAGAGTGGCAGGGGCAGGCTCCCCTCATCGCGGGAGACGCAGGTACCCGTGCTGCATCACTGGGAACGCTGGCCTCGGAAGCGATCAGAGGCTTCTTTAGTCTCTGATCGCTTCAGAGACCAGCTTTGCCAGTTTTTAATAAAGTAAACACTACCCGATCAGTGCTGAGCTCTGATCATGGCAGGGGTGTGGGCGGCATATTATATATATTTGGGCCTACACTGTCGGGCCGCATAAAATGTTTATTCGGGCCGCATGTTTGACATGCCTGCTCTAGTGATAAATTACAGCAGGAGAAGTTAGGACACTTTATAAATCTATCCTCCCGCTGTCTACAGAAACTGCAGCCTATGTGCTCTTTCTCTGCCTTATGGCTTTTCTGTCAACTCTTAGGGAATTGTCTACCTCTGCTGATAATGAAGGTACTTCTACAAGGATCAGAGTTACCTGCTCTGTCTTTTCAATTCCTCTCTACCAATTACAGGAAGCAGTCATGCCCTGTGTACTGCCAACATTTCTGTCTGCATTTCTGTCATCAGCCGATGAATCCCAGCTACATACTTGGCCTTGCGAAGTGGCATCTTATTCTTCTATTTTAAGAGATTAAGACCAGTATTTAATTAACCCTGTCATTTTTCAGGCGAATAAAACGGGATTTACCGCATTTTTTTTGCCTTTGGGCAATTCAATTAGATCCCATTTTATTTGCAAGAAAAATTATCTGGCAAATACACATAGGATCCGTGATAAGATCACAAACTTGTGTGTTTTCACGATCACGAAAACAGGTTTATTATAGGGGATTTTTTTCACCAGTCTCAGGCAGGTGAAACAAAATCCACGATAACTGCCGGCTTTGGGGCTAATTGAATAGCCACAGGGGGTATTAGTTAGCCGAAGTTAATTACCGCGGCTAATCAAATTCCCCGCTAAGA
Organism: Taudactylus pleione; assembly: GCA_031769625.1. Taxonomy (NCBI): domain Eukaryota; kingdom Metazoa; phylum Chordata; class Amphibia; order Anura; family Myobatrachidae; genus Taudactylus; species Taudactylus pleione. The sequence continues at coordinate 5,383,899 of JAUIMM010000121.1, forward strand.
TTCCCAGGTGAATATCGTTGCTACAGCCTATAAGAGCAAAGTACTTAGAGCCTTATTTTTCATTTTTCTATGTTAGATGACTTTCTATGGATCATGCGAGTTACCTAAAGTGCCCTGCCTGCTGTCTGTGGAGCTTAACCTCAGAGTAATGTGTCCCCCATTGGCTGGATCTAACATTAAATTCATACATTTCCTTTTCCTGTACAGCATTCAGCGTCACTATATGTCACTCTAGTGTTCACGTTCTTTCCATGCATTTTATACTAAGCACTACACTAGATCGGTTCATATACACTCCACTACTTTTCATTTAATGGGGTATTTCTAGCAATAACTACTGTGTAATTAACAAATCTGCCCCTTGCTGGCTGGGAGAGGGAAGGGATGAGCTGTAAGTTCATGTGATAACTTATTTATTATCAGTTTTATTAATAAAGCACATATTCTGCAGCACTTTACAAAGAATATTTGGTTATTCACACCAGTCCCTGCCCCAGTGGAGCTTAAAATCTATATTCCCTATCACATGTACACAGACTCATACACTAGATCAGGGGTTCTCATCCCTAATCGTTAAGTACTTGCTACAGGTCATGTTTTGAGGATCTCTTTATTCAATACTTGCCTACTTTTGGTATCTCCAGGAAGAGCAGGTGCCTTAATCTATTTTGCTGGGTCAGTAATTACCCCTCCTGTTTCCACAGACAAACAATCACAAAACATTACCTGTCAGGGGTACAAGAAGATAGTGGTTGAGAACCCCTACACTAGGGTACATTTTTCGGCATAATCCAATTAACCTAGTAGTATGTTTTTAGATTTTGGGAGGAAACCCACGCAAGTCACAAACACATGGAAAACATGTGAACTCCAGTTAACTTCTTGTCTTGTGTCCTTGTGCATCCTATCTGTGAACACCTGTTATATCTCCCTTTCCCTTGTATCTTTTCCCTACCGCAGGCATCTCCTCCATGATAACCTTGGAGCGGGGAGCTGTAGCCCCTCTGAGTATCGCTATGTACTGACGTATTTAGTGCGAGGTAAGACTTTTCTGTTCAAGGTCTGCACCTGCCTCTGTGATTACAATAATAATATTCACTACTGTAGCTGCCTTCCCTGCTACAGTCTACTGACTACTAATGCCAGGATGTTGGTCAGTAAATGTGTTGTCTTTTTTATTATTGCTGTTTTGTATGTGTGTGCATTGTTAGAGTAACAAAAACTTTTTTAGTGCTTTATATTAATTTCCCCTGAGACAGCGGCTGCACTTGGCATTTTGCTGCAATTAGATTGTAAGCTCTTATGAGCATGCCTGTCACTCTATTTTATTTTTCCCCAAATTATGTTTTTCTATTATAATAACCAATGTTTATTTGTTTTATGGTCACTATACAGTGTGTGGAAAAATAACCCAATTTAATAACAGTTATTTAACCCCATTCACTGCTGAACCTATTTTGCCACTTTTTGGGCTGTCACATTCCAACATCAGTATCAGTATTTTTCTACATCAGGGTCCATAGGGTATCCACAGGATACCTTGGGGTATAGATGATGACGTCAGGCATCGGGCACCATAGAGTTAAGTTTTCAGCCTCCCAGGATGCACTAAGGTCCCCCTTCTATACCCCGCCCCGAGCCAAGGCATCTCAGTTTCGTTGGTGCCCGGCTCGGAGTCGTAGCACCTGTTTATAGGGGGGCTAAGGATAGCCCCTGAAGTTTTCTTCAAGGCAGCTGTGGCTGCCCATCTGGAAGTACAGCATGAACAGTCATTATTGAAGTCCATGCTGTCTTTCCTATACCCCCGCCGGTACCAGAACGCTGGAACTGATCCGGGGATGCTGGTAGGCATCTGGGTTCACAGCTAGTGGTGACCCCAGATGTTTGGGACCATGGCCGGATTTAAGGGGGACAGCAGGTAAGCAGCGGGGTCCCGCGGTGGGTCCCCGCTGAAACATGATCCGGAGTCCCCAGGCAGGGGGCTCCCTGGGGACTGGCTGCAGCGTGGAGCCAGGTGACAGACCTGCGCTTCCACTACCCCCCTGGGACAGCGGACCGCAGCTGAGCGGTAGCGCTGCGGCGTCCCAGGGGTTAATTGCATGCCAGGGGAGCTTGCCTTCCCTGTACACAGCCGGCGCCTCCCCTGCTGCACACAGCCTCTCTGCGCTAGCCGATTGGCCCTGTGGAAGCGCTCCTCCCCCAGGCCGGCCTCCTCTCTGCTCCTCGGTGGCCATCTTTACAGAAAGCATGGTGAACGCTGCTGGATGCTGCTGATCGGTGGCATCGTGGTCTGGGTCCCCGGCATACCTCTCCTCCGTTGGTACAGGTCTGTGTATGCAGCGCTGTGTCCTACCAGACTCTGTCTGTAGTTGAGGATCAGCGCTGATAGTGCAGGGATTAATTTCTTTGTGCATTGTATGTGACTGCTGCTAGCGTCTGCTGCCTGTACTTTCACTTTCTACTGTCAGCCTTTTCACTGTCCCTGCTCTTCTTCTGCTAAAGCCCTTGCAGTGCGGTGATTGCAGGGCGGTTCTCCCACTATACTAACGAGTATCAGTGAGAGGGGGCACATACTTGCCATCATGTCTGAGAGTGATTTTCCTCTCCAGCCTCTGTGTACTACGTGTAAGGTACCTATAGCGGAGGGGGAGGGTAGCGCGGAGGGGCTATGTCGGCAGTGTTTTTTATTGGCGCGGCCAATTACTGTCACGGCTCCGATACAGGAACCGCCCTGGGCTTGTTTCGCTAAAGCGCTTACAACCCTAGTGGGCCACCTGCGTTCTCTCAGATGCGATTGTCCCAGCAGTCAGTGGTGTCGTCACCCATGCAGGGGTTCCCGAGACAATTGATGGTACCCCACAGTCTCCCTATTTCCCCTCCTCAGGTCTCTCAGGAGCCTGCGTGGGTTAATTCTCTGACTAGTTCTGTACAGCATTTGTCGGACGTGTTACAAGGGGAGTCTGTGTTGCGGCCGGTGGCGTCTCTGTCCACTCCTTTTGAGGATGCCACGGACCGTAAGGTGGAGATCTGCCTAAAGTCTGTTTATTCCCTCGCGGGGGGGGCAGCCAGGCCAGCTATGGCCATTTGTTGGGTAGCCAGAGCTATGGAGCGCTGGACAGATAGTTTGGAGGCGTCTTTCTATTCCGACTGTTCGGCTGAACAGACCGAGTTGATAGGCAATCTCCGGGATTCGGCCACTTACATTAATGAAGCGGCTTTAGATATCAGTACCCTGACTTCTCGGATTTCTTCGGCAGCTGTGGCGGCTCGTCGCACCTTATGATTGCGATCTTGGAAGGCGGACGCTGACTCCAAAAAGGGCTTGGAAGCTTTGCCTTTTAATGGAGAAGTCCTATTTGGTCTGGATCTGGACAAAATTGTAGCCACGCTGGTGGCAGCCAAATCGGCATGTCTCCCGTCTGCTGCAGTTCCTTCCAGTTCAGGTACGTCGTCCTTTCGGCCTTACAGGGCCCAGGGTAGGCCTAAAGCACAGTCTTTTCCCCGACAGGCTGGCCCCAAGAAATCGGCCAAGCCCCGGAAGCAGGCCTGGAGTACCAGACGTCCGGCCCTTAAGTCCGATGACAAGCCTGCGGCCTGATGGTCCGGGCCTCCCTTTGGGGGATCCCAAAGTGGGAGGCCGCCTGCTACGGTTCGCCCAGTGTTGGTCGGTAACCACGACAGACAGTTGGGTTCACGAGGTGGTTTCTCACGGGTACGCCCTCTCCTTTCGGCACAGGCCTCCATCCCGATTCTTCACCACGGGTCTTCCATCAGACCGGAACAAAGCCACGGAACTGCGGAAGGTTTTGCACACTATGCTCCAGGCTGGAGTTATAGTGCCTGTTCCTTTCTCCCAGAGGGGCCTGGGTTCCTATTCCAATCTGTTTTTGGTGCAGAAACCCAATGGGTCGTTTCGTCCGATACTCAATCTCAAAGCTCTCAACAAGTCTTTGCAGGTACCGAAGTTTCGGATGGAGACCCTACGGTCCATAAATTCTGGCGCTGGAACCTGGGGATTACATGGTGTCGTTGGACATACAGGACGCTTACCTGCATGTCCCTATTCTTTCGTGCCATCATCAGTTCCTCAGGTTTGCAATCCGCTACCATCACTTCCAGTTCCGGGCGTTACCTTACCGCATTTCTTCGTTTAGGAAGTCGGACGCCTTGTTTGTCCTTTATGGCTTCCGTAAAAAGGGTTGGCCTGCTTCAAAGCAAACTTTGGCAGGTTGGATCCGTATGGCGATTTCAGAAGCTTATCTTCATGAAGGCCTGCCGGTTCCATCCTCTGTGAGGGCTCATTCCACTAGGTCTGTGGGTCCTTCGTGGGCAGCTCGACGTGGTGCCTCTGCAGTCCAGATCTGCAAGGCTGCCACGTGGTCCTCTGTCCATACCTTTGTGAGGTATTACGCGTTTGACACCTTTGCCTCTCAGGATGCTTCCTTCGGGCGGCGGATTCTCCTTTCAGCAAAGGAGCGTCCCCACCCTTGAAGGATACTGCTTTGGGACATCCCCAAGGTATCCTGTGGATACCCTATGGACCCTGCTGTAGAAAATATGAGATATGGTAAGAACTTACCTTTTGTTATCTCTATTTCTGCGAAGTCCATAGGGTTCCACAGGACTCCCGCCCTGTCGCACCTGTGCTGCAGATGGGCTTTACTCTGGTCACCGGTTTTTCCGTCTCCCTCTGGTGAGAATGTTATTCTTGTGTGTGTCCAGATCTTTTTTCTCTCTCTTCCTTCTCCTCCTCCGGCCTATGGCTTGGTAACTAACTGAGATGCCTTGGCTCGGGGGGGGGGGGGGGTATAGGAGGGGGACCCTAGTGCATCCTGGGAGGCTGAAAGCTTAACTCTATGGCGCCCGATGCCTGACGTCATCACCTATACCCCAAGGTATCATGTGGAACCCTATGGACTTCGTAGAAATAGAGATAACAAAGGTAAGTTCTTACCATATCTCATACTATTTCTGCTGTATCCAATAACTTTACACCTTGGTTTGTTTTTTTTCAGAAGACTTTGAGTACCCTGAGAATAGTTTGGATTAGTTTGGATTAGTTTGGATATTTATCTTCATACATGACCCAAAATGGCAAAAAAAAGAAAAGTGTTCTTTTTTTTTTTTTTTTCATTGAAGTTGCAGGAAAGTGAACTTAAAGCAAATGTGTGTGTTCTTTCTTTCTAAGCACCACCAAGAAATACTGTTTGGTTCTTGCTTTGGCATTATTCTACGTTTCCAAATCAGCCAAAAGCTGAATCTATACGTAGGATTCATTAAAGAAAAAAAAAAATCTGTATTTGAAAAGGTTTTTTATTTTTGTGTGTGTAAATTACTTGCATAAAAAGGTTCTGAGTCAGGCATTTGCAGACGCTGTTCCGTACGCCGGCGGCAGGCTCCTTGCTTCTTTATGCTAATGTGAGAATATACATGTATAGGGTTGGGTACGGTATCCCGACGGTCAGGATACCGACAGCAGCATCCCAACAGTCAGAATCCTGACAGATTTCTATAAGTATTATAACCCATATCCTAATCCTCCCCCTAACCACTAATTCACCCCTCCCGCAACCTAACCCTAACTCTTCCCTCCTGCAGCCTAACCCTAACTCTTCCCTCCTGCAGCCTAACCCTAACTCTTCCCTCCCGCAGCCTAACCCTAACTCTTCCCTCCCGCAATCAAAACAGAATAAAGCAATCGGCGCTCATAGATGGGGAGATGTTAGTCTACCACTAGCAGCTCTCTCTGGAAGTATACCCACTTCCTAAACAGATATAAACAATATTAAGATAAAGCGCTCTGTGGTAATAGATCTAATATATAAATAGCAACAAGATATTGAATAAACTAGCTGTAGTCCCGTCTCTTAAATATGTAGGTATTCGATACAGAACTGGTTAGCAAAAACTTGAGGCTGTGTGTTCAGAACTGGATTAATTTGGTAAGAGATGTCGTAGAAATATATGGCTCTGTACATATATATATATATATATATACCGCAGTCTGATCTTATTACCAAGCTGGTGGGCAATAACTTGAGGCTGGATTTTCAGGACTAAAACCTTATAAGTCTAAGATTCTGGTGTGGCATAAATACCACTGATGTTATGATTAAAGTGTGTCTCTCCAATAAAATGTAACACAACAATCAACAAATAACATGCATTTCAGGTGGGCAAAAACTGTCGGCAGGATATTCAGAAATATAATATACTGATTGCAAATAGGCAAAAACTGTAGGCAGGTTGTTGCATGAAATATAAACCATAACCAGGATACGTTTAAAGCGTGACCTCTTCTCCTCCACTGCTCTCTCCACCTCAGGAAAGGAACGTAGTATCAGAGAGACATGCGACACTAGAATTGCAGTTGCTTTAGGTGTGGAAAGTTTGCTTACCTGACCATGAAGTCTGCTGGTCCTGTGTCAATCTGTGTCCGCAATCGCTGTGTGTGAGTGTGCAGGGGGAGGTTGTAGTACTATAAATGACTGACCATCAAATAATACAACACTGTTTTATTCAACAGTATTGGGATAATACAGAATAACAAAATAGCAAAATACCCTTCAACAGGGATTGAAATTAAAAGTACATATATGCTGATATAAGTGACCCAACGCGTTTCATCTCTTAGAGACTTTATCAAGGGCAATTGATGTTCCCAGTGTGTGATCCATCTTATATAGGCAGCCTCCTTGATTACCAGTCTCCATGTGTAACAGCGCCGCATTTCCGGATAGTCACTTCCCGGTTGCGCGCACCGCGTGTATGGGGGCGGAAGTCATGTAGGACTGCTCCTAGCGTCTAGTCTGAATGTCAGGTGATGTAACCACACAAGCTGCAGCATAGCTCACCGCACCGCCCTCCGATTGCACACATCAGAGGCAACATAGAAGTTTGGCTTCTATGTCCTCAAATATGGCGGTGGCCATTTTTGGTTGGGTTTATATCTGGATACACAATAATAAGGATGAATAGGACATCCGTATAACATGAAAGGATACTATTTACATACTATTATAGTATGTAAATAGTATCATTTCATGTTATACGGATGTCCTATTCATCCTTATTATTGTGTATCCAGATATAAATCCAACCTACATGACTTCCGCCCCCATACACGGAAGTGCGGCGCTGTTACACATGGGGACTGGTAATCAAGGAGGCTGCCTATATAAGATGGATCACACACTGGGAACATCAATTGCCCTTGATAAAGTGTCTATAAGAGATGAAACACTTTGGGACACTTATATCAGCATATATGTACTTTTAATTTCAATCCCTGTTGAAGGGTATTTTGTTATTCTGTATTATCCCAATACTGTTGAATAAAACAGTGTTGTATTATTTGACGTTCAGTCATTTATAGTACTACAACCTCCCCCTGCACACCCACACACAGCGATTGCGGACACAGATTGACACAGGACCAGCAGACTTCATGGTCAGGTAAGCAAACTTTCCACACCTAAAGCAACTGCAATTCTAGTGTCGCATGTCTCTCTGATACTACGTTCCTTTCCTGAGGTGGAGAGAGCAGTGGAGGAGAAGAGGTCACGCTTTAAACGTATCCTGGTTATGGTTTATATTTCATGCAACAACCTGCCTACAGTTTTTGCCTATTTGCAATCAGTATATTATATTTCTGAATATCCTGCCGACAGTTTTTGCCTACCTGAAATGCATGTTATTTGTTGATTGTTGTGTTACATTTTATTGGAGAGACACACTTTAATCATGCCATCAGTGGTATTTATGCCACACCAGAATCTTAGGCTTATAAGGTTTTAGTCCTGAAAACCCAAGTGTGTGTGTGTGTGTGTGTGTGTCCATATATTTCTACGACATCTCTTCCCTCCCGCAGCCTTTAACCCTAACTCTTCCCTCCCGCAGCCTAAACCCTTTCCTCCCACGACCTGACCCTCCCCTCCCGCAGCCTGATGCTAACCCTAAGCCTCACCACCGCAATCTGTCGGTATTTTGGTAGTCGGAATGCCGCTGTCAGTATTGTCAGACTGTCGGGATGCTGACTACATCCCCATGTATATGCCAAAGATCCATGTGTCTGTATGTAAATGCCTTTCCTGCCCACTGTTTTTATGTCGGCGGCCACAACTGTCATCAAAAGTATCTGGATTTGCTGGTTGCAAAAGGTCCATCTGGAACCGCACCCAATTTTCATACGCACGCTACAATTCAGCACAGAAGCCAGTTTACAAAACCCACCTTTTCAACTGCAGGGTCCATAGGGCTCCACAGGAGACCTTGGGGTCTAGGCGATGGCTCTGCCGTCGGGCACCACATAGTTAAACTCTGCTCCCAGGATGCATCATGGGCCCCCTCCTATACCCCACCCCCAGGCCAAGGCACCTTCAGTTTTGTAGGTGTTGGGGCGGAGTCTGGTCACTGCAAGGGGGCTGCTCAGCCAGCCCCAGCAAACAAGATGAACGGTCAGCACGGACAGTCCAGCGAACGTCCGTGCTGCCACCCCGCTGGTGCCGAGATGCCGGTATCGATCCAGGGATCTCGGTGGGGGCTCCAGGGTCTCAGCTAGCAAGGGACCCTGGAGGGTCCCTGGACTGTGGCCAGACCTTATGGGGACATCGCAAGGTAAGCAGCGGGCGTCTGCGGTAGGCGCCCGCTGATACTCACAGTCCGGTAATTGTTCTCAGGGATGGGGGCTCCCTGAGGATGGCTGCACAGTGGAGCCAGGCATATTTCAGCCTGCGCTGCCACTGGACCACCAGGGACGTTGGGACCGGCGATTTCAAATAGGCGCCGGCGTCCGGGTGGGTTAAACGCATGCCTGGAGAAGAAGCCTTCCCTGTATAGCACAGCAGGCTCCTCCCCCGCTGCATTGGGCCCCTTTCCTCAGCGTCTGGCATGCTGATGCAGCTCTCCTCCCCCAGGCCCGCCTCAATTGAGCTCCAGCAGCCATTTTATTCAGCACAGACGCTGGTCTCTCCAAGTGTGCGGAGCCTGGGTCCCCCCTGCATACCTCTCCTCCACGCAGTGTATGTAGCACTGTTTCCTACTCCACTTTAGGTCTGTGTAGTTGAGGGTGGTGCTTTTGTAGTGCAGGTTTTTCTTGCATTGTATGTGACTTTTGCTAGCGCTGTCTACTTGTACTTTTCTTCTGCCAGCCATTTTACTGTCCCTGAACTTTTCTTCTCACAGCCCTCTCGGTACTAGTACTATTAGGGTGGAAGTGCACTTCAGTTTTTGAATATATTTTGTGAAATTACTGTGTGGTGGGTCACATACTCCCAGACATATTGACCATAGGTGTGAGTCTGGACAGATTGATACTCCTCTCTTGCAGTCATGCTCTCAGTGCAGGGCAGGCTTGAGGGAGGGGAAGGTTGTTATTGGAGGATTGTGTACTGCTTGTTCTGCTCTGGCAGAGACGCCTGCTGGCACTAGTGCTGTGCAGGAGCCTCCCTGGGCATGCTTCGCACAGGCAATTAATGCCCTGGTAGGGCGTTTGGCGCCTCCCACTGTTTACACTTCTATGGGGTTTATGCAGCAGGCGGTAGCTCCATCTCCCGTGCAGGGTGTACATAGGCAGATGGTAGTGGCTACTCAGGCTCTGGCGACACCTGAGAAGGCGATGGCTATGTGCGTTAATTCTTTTTCCACTACAGTGCAAAACATGACGGACATGTTGCAAGGTGAATCTCCTTTGCGCCATGCAAGGAAGACTCTGTTGTCGTTTCAGTCCACGCATTATGAGGATGATGATGTGACGTCAGACGATGAGGAGATACACAACTTATCAGACTCTGAGTCCCCGCAGAGGGATACAGAGCCTAAGTCGAAGATATATGTACAGGGCCTCATACGTGCGGTACGTGTGGCCATGGAATTAGGGGATAAGGACGCTTCGGCGGCCAAATCCAAACATGCTTATTTCAAAGAGGTAAAAAGTACTGCTACAGTTTTTCCTCTGTTGGATCAGTTAGTGGAGCATTTGGAGGAGGCTTGGAAATCCCCAGGTAAACGGTTTCAGCCTCAAGAGGTTGACTTTTGCTTATACGTTTGAAGAAAATTATTTTTCAAAATGGGAAGTTTCTCTGCAGGTGGACTCTCACATTACACGCCTGGTAAAAGTGCGACACTGCCTATGCCGTCCATGTTGTCCTTAAATGATGTGACTGATAGAAAGGTGGAAGTGTGTTTGAAGTCCATCTATTCCCTTTCGGGAAGGGCCTCAAGGCTGGCTATGGCCATCTGCTGGGTGGCCAGGGCCATGGAACGTTGGGCGAACTCTCTGGAGTCGTCCTTACCTCTGGATGCTACCAATGAACAGATCGAACTGGTAGGTTATCTAAGGGATTCAGCTACATATGTCAATGAGGCTGCTTTAGATGTTAGCCTCCTAACATCCAGGATTTCAGCTGCAGCCATTTCTATGGCTGCGATCGTGGATGGCAGATGCGAAGTCCAAGAAAGGGCTGGAGTGTTTACCCTTTAATGGGAAGGTGTTATTTGGTCCGGATTTGTACAAAATTGTGGATACCTTGGCGGCTGCCAAGTCTGCCTGTCTCCCTTCAGCCCCGGTTCCTTCAGGATCAGGAACTTCATCCTTTCGGACATATCGTCCTCAAGGAAAATCTAAGGTTCAGTCCTTTCCTAGTCATGCAGGAACCAAGAAGGTTACCAAACCTAAGAAGCAAGCTTGGAGCACCAGACGTCCGGCTGCCAAGCCTGACGATAAGCCCTCAGCCTGACGGGGCAAGGCTCCCAGGTGGGGGGCGGGATTCCAAGGTGGGGGGCCGACTTCTTCAGTTCGCCCTGGTGCTGGTGCCAGACCACCACAGACACTTGGGTAAGAGAAGTGGTCTCTCACAGGTATGCCCTCTCCTTCCGCAGCAGGCCTTCTCATCGGTTTTTCACTGCGGGACTTCAGGCACACAAGGACAAGGCCTTGGATATCCAGAAGGTTATTTACTTTATGCTCCAGGCGGGAGTCATAGTGCCAGACCCGGACCCTCAGAGGGGAAAGGGTTATTATTCAAACCTCTTTCTGGTTCCGAAACCAAATGGTTCTTACCGGCCTATCCTCAACCTCAAGTCCCTGAACAAGTTTCTCAGGGTGCCTCGGTTCAAAATGGAAACCCTGCGGTCTATTATTCTGGCTATGGAACCTGGGGACTTTATGGTTTCCCTGGATATTAAGGATGCATACCTGCATATCCCAATTGCCTTGACTCACCAGAAGTTTCTCAGGTTCGCTGTGCAGCAACAGCGCTAACAATCTCAGACCCTGCCGTTTGGCCTGTCTACGAGGGTGTTCACCAAGATTATGGCAGTGATGGCGGCCCATCTGCATCTTCAAGGGGTCCGCCTGTTGCCTTATCTGTACAACCTTTTGCTTCTGGCCAGGTCCCCAGAGGTACTCCTCCATCACCTCCAATTGACAATTTCAGTACTTCAATCTGACGGGTGGCTAATCAACTGGAAGAAGTCCTCCCTGGTTCCCTCACAGAGGATGCTCCATCTGGGGGTGCTGTTGGATTCTCAACAGCAGAGGATCTTCCTAACCAAGGAGAAAATCTCCTTGCAGATGCAGGTACGCAAGTGCTTGCACAGTCGCCGAGTGTCGGTTCACTCAGCAATGCAGTTGCTGGGCTCCATGGTGTTGGCATTCGATGGTGAAGTATGCTCAATTTCATTCCCGGCCGCTACAGATGCTGATCCTGTCCAAGTGGGACAGGTCATCTCATCGGATTCTGACTCAGACGCTGATACTCTCCCCAGCAGTGCGTCTGTCTCTGTCTTGCTGGCTTCACACGACTCGCCTCACCAAGGGGTGCCCCTTCTGGATTCCGGACTGGGCCCTTCTGACGACAGATGCCTGTCTCAGGGGTTGGGGCGCAGTGATAGGTCCAAGCTTCTTTCAGGGAAAATGGACAGACGAAGAGTCTGCTCTTCCAATAAACATACTGGAACTTTGAGCGGTCTTCAAGGCTCTACAACTAGCCATAAGCATCCTACATGGAAAGGCCGTGCAGGTTCAGTCGGACAATGCCACAACGGTAGCTTACATCAACCGCCATGGAGGAACTCGAAGTCGAGCAGCTCTGGCGGAGGTGTCCCGCATTTTAGCATGGGCGGAGGGCAATCTTCCTGCCATATCAGCGGCGTTCATACCAGGTGTCCTAAACTGTGAAGTGGACTTCCTCAGCCATCACGACGTGCATCCAGGGGAGTGGTCTCTTCACCACGACGTGTTTCAGCTCCTGGTGGACAAGTGGGGTCTTCCAGAAATAGACCTCATGGCATCTCGTCACAATCGCAAGCTGTCGAGGTTCGGGCCCAAGACAAGAGATGCAGAAGCTCTTCTAGTGGACGCTCTGTCGGTCAAGTGGACAGTCCAGTTTGCGTACCTCTTTCCTCTGTTCTCCCTACTTCCTCGAGTTCTTCGGAAGTTCAAGGAAGAGGGCGGCATGATTGTACTCGTGGCTCCGGCATGGCCCTGGCGTTACTGGTTCTTAGATCTTCATTGTCTGTCAATCGACACTCCGTGGCTGTTGCCTCAACGTCCGAACCTGTTGTCTCAAGGTCCTTGCCTTTACCCGGACCTGGGTCGTCTGTCTTTGACGGCGTGGCTCTTGAGACATCCCTCCTGAGGTCCAAAAGTGTTTTCTAGCTCCGTGGTCAACACAATGTTTAGAGCACGGAAGCCAGCTTCTGCCAGGATTTACCATGGGATATGGGATACCTACTTTGATTGGTGTCGACCTAGGGTTTACGATCCCCAGGTTTTTTGGGTGTACAGAGTGTTGGCTTTCCTGCAGCGGGTTTGGACCTTGGTCTCTGCCTGGCCTCTCTGAAGGTGCATGTTTCTGCCCTTTCTGTGTGGTTTCAGCGTAGGCTTACCCGCTTGCTGATACCCGCACCTTTATGCAGTGTTCTTTGTATTCAGCCACCCTTCGTTCCACTGGTGGCTCCTTGGGAATTGGCTGTTATCCTGAGGGTGCTCCAAGGACCTCCATTTGAACCACTGTGCTCAGTGGATCTCAAGTGGCTTACAGTCAAGACTGTTTTCCTTCTGGCTATTGCTTCGGCCAGGAGGGTGTCATATTTTGGGGCTCTCTCGTGTCACCCTCCGTTTCTGATCTTTCACAGGGACAAGTCGGTGCTTCGGACTCGCCCTGGGTTCCACCGAAGGTGGTATCCAGTTTCCACATTAATGAGGAAATTGTGGTGCCGGCCTTCGATTCACCAAGCCTCTCGGCTGATGAGGCCTTGCTGGATGTGGTACGGGCTCTCAGAATTTATGTGGACTGTACCAGCTCTATTAGGAAGTCGGACTCTTTGTTCGGTCTTTATGGGTTCCAGAGGAAGGGTTGGCCTGCCAACAAGCAAACTTTGGCTCGTTGGATCCGTATGGCGATCTCTGAAGCTTGCGCTCAGACGGGTCTTCTAATGCCATCATCTGTTAAGGCTCATTCCACTCGGTCTGTGGGTCCTTCATGGGCAGCTCATCATGGCGCCTCGGCTGTTCAGCTTTGTAAGGAGGCCACGTGGTCCTCTGTCCCTACGTTTGTGCAGTATTACGCTTTTGACACCTTTTCTTCTCAGGATGCTTACATCGGGCGGCGGATTCTCCTTTCTGCACAGGAGCGTCCCCACCCTTGAAGGGGCTGCTTTGGGACATCCCCAAGGTCTCCTGTGGAGCCCTATGGACCCTGCAGTTTAAAATAAGAGATATGGTAAGAACTTACCTTTATCTCTATTTCAACGAAGTCCATAGGGTCCACAGGACTCCCACCCTGACGCCTCTGTGCTTCAGTTGGGTTGTGTTCTGGTCACCGAGTTTCCGTCTCTTTTCAGTGAGTATGTGATCTGTCTGTGTTGCAGACTGTCTCTGTCTCTATTTCTCCTCCGGCCATGGGCTTGTTACGTAACCTGAAAGTGCCTTGGTCTGGGGGCAGGGTATAGGAGGGGGCCCATGATGCATCCTGGGAGCAGAGTTTTTAACTATGTGGTGCCCGATGGCAGAGCCATCGCCTATACCCCAAGGTCTCCTGTGGACCCTATGGACTTCTTTGAAATAGAAATAACAAAGGTAAGTACTTACCATATCTCTTATTATTCCAAGGAGATGGAACAGTTCCCTAGCATGGTCGCCAGCCAGAAACGCCCATTTCACAGAGTGTGCAGTCTGTCTAAGGACGGATCAATCAATGTGCACTAGCGATATCAGGCAGAGTGCGTATACCAGATCCGGCGTATGTACAGTATGCTGAACGTAAGATCCTTGCGCATTTCCACTGGTGTCAGACTTGGAATCAGGCACACAATGTTTAGGAATGATATAATTTCCCGACAAGGCTCACCATGTTGAAAGAAAAAAACCTACCGAATCAAATAAGGGGACCTTTGTGTTAGTTGACGCCGGAATGGTGGAGATCTGGGCATTAGAACCTCCCCATCTCTGAATTTCCTAATGCTTTCTGTAGTGTAGGGTGTTATTGCCTGGTGACCATCAGACAGTGTAATATTAGCTCTACTAATATTTCTGCAGCGCATCTTGATATTGTCATCAGACAAAACCATTAATAAATCGAAATCTGGGACTCTCCCCTTTCAAACAGGGGAACCCCATAGTTTATTGAAATCAAAAAGGGAAATAGTGTCTCTCTGTAATACAGTTTTTCTCTCATTTGTCACTTTTGTTTCATGATCTCTGTTCTATCTTCTCTTAGATGATGTTGGAACTGATAAAGCTGCCGATTCCTGCGCTAATTCTGATCTGGCTCCGCATAACACAGCATCTCCTTTGGCGTTGGCTCAGGGTGCTGCTAAAGCTACTCCTGTATCTCTGCTGCTTACTCACACTCACATGTACCTCCTAGAGGAGACACACCAGTGGCTTCATACTCCTCAACCTGCCGGTGAAGCATCTACCCAGGAGCTACCAGAGAGAGTGAAGATCAAAGAGAAACAGGCAATTAGAAGCATCAGCTCTGTACATTTATTCCGCTCAGCACCATTGCACCTCCGTATCTGGCTCTACAATGAGGTACGAAGCTCCAAGGTACTTAACAATGTATGGGGGAGAGTTATCAAATTTCAGTTTGTTGCACAGCCTGTAATATGACAGTTAGAAGCTAATTGGTTAATACTTTCTCTCCACTTTCTCTTTCCTAGATTTGATAAATCTCCCACAGAGGGAGATGTGCTAAGCCTTGGAGAGATCACAAGTAGAGAGAGAAAGTACCAAAAAATTATCTCCCAACTGTCACTTTACAGGCTGTGTTTAAAAAATTACAGTTAGGAGATAATTGGTGGTACTATGGGCTCCATTTACTAACAAGTTTAAGGTGTTTTAAACTCGTTGCAAATGAAAACTAATGATGTTGTTATTTATTAAAGTATGTTAGCACCTCTGTAATGCAGAGTTTGTACATTGATATCAGTAGGCTGCCTTTATCAACGAGCGGTATTTCTTAATTACCGTTCATTGTGCTATTTAAAAATCTCCAGCCTCAAACTTCTGTTAATCTGCGCTCACATTGGCCAGCATCTACCCATAATCCCCCCCCCCCCCCAGAAGCAGGCGCCCCCCCCCCCCCCCCTCACACACACACACACACACACACACACACACACACACACACACACACTTCCTCCCACTTGCAGCAGCAGGCACCCCCCTCCCCTTCCTCCCGAAGTAGTCGATTGATCCCCCTTCCTCCTTCTCGAGTCCCACAGCAGCAGACGGGCCCCCCGCAGTAGCCGCCATATTCACCTTTCCTCCCTCCCACAGTAGCCCAGAACTCGGCTGGCTACCACTCCATCCCTGCGAGGCGGCAGCAGCAACAGACTCCCTCCCAGCCGAGGAAAGGAGGTTGCTGCTGTCGGGAGCTGGTGATCTTAGAGGGGAGCCAGACTGTGCATGTGCCGTGAATGAAGCACACGGCACATGCGCCAATTACAGAGAAAAAAAAAACTTAATTCGTTAGCGCTGTTTAGAAAGAAGAACCAGCGCTGACAGGATTTTTAACAGTACTGCTCGCCAGCGGGCACATCATTGGTAAATACAAGTAAGAAAAAACAAAAGCCGCGGCGAGCGGTAACGCTAAGAATCATGGCAAGTCAAATTTGTTAGTAAATGAAGACATTTAGATATCTCCACATTCTCTCTCTCCAGGGCTTAGTACATCTGCCCCTTAGAGCTATTTAAACCCGATTCAGTATAATTTTATTAACAAATAAGCAGATGTTAATGAATTCGTGCTGGATAAGATGATAATATAATAATTGAAATAGTCAACAACTTTGAGAAAAATAGTTTTATACAGGGGATAGAAGGGAAGCTGCAGTTTCCCTGATCCCCTGGTGTCTATCTGTTTGTCTCCCTGCAGCCGCAGGAGGCCGATCCTTTAGGTTGGCTGCCCCTCAGCAGCCCGGCTAGCAGAAAGAGACAGTGGGGAGGTTGCCTTGGCCACCAAGGGGCCGGCCAGGTGGGCTGAGCCTGGCAGCTGCTGGAAGATTGGTTTCCAGCAGGCTCCTCTGACATGGTCACATTATCTCATACTCCACACCAGGATAGTGGTTAAAGTCCCAAGGCACCACCTGCATAATATAAGGCAGTGGACATAGAACACACTTTGAAATGGTGTTTGCTTCTGCAATGGAAGGCAGTTTCCAGTGAAAGAATATGGAGAAAACAGAAACTGCACCTTCAGTGACGTAAGCATCAGTACGGGACCAGAGTCCCTGCAGGTAAAGACCCAGCATCACTGCTTCCTAACCTAGCAGACTGGATAACATCATTGCCATGGTCCATTTCCCCACAGACAGGATCCAGCCCTGGCTGAAGTAGTGTCTGTTCAGCAATCACAGAAGAAGTGATGGGTTAATGGAAAAAGCCAGGAGAACTGGCTTTTCAGATGAGGCTCTGCTCTTGACCAGGAGTATGAAGGGTCTGCAAATGGAATCGTGCAAATGGAACCACCTTGAAGCAATGCACCATTCACTCCCAGAAACTCCATGCTTTGGAGACCTTACAAACCGGGTGCAAGCCAGGAGCACTGACACTTGTCGCAATATGATCAAAATCTTGCCTTCTGGCTGGATGTTGCAGAATGATTTGGCGTCAGGAATTTGAGATGGTACTAAGTGGGGCTTGCTGTAAAAGTACATAATCACTGCCATAATCTTGATGAAGATCTGGGACGATGTTGCTAGACTGAAAGGTAGGGCACTGACCTTTGAAATGGGCATTGCCCACCACACGATTTGGATACAGATTGAATGTGTGGAGCAAAGGACAGTTCAATGTCAGTGATGACACCTAGGCAGCGAACTTAAGGGATATGGTTTACATATGTAAGTCCAGTAACTATTATTGGCCGGTGGGAAATTTAGTTCTCTTTTTGAAAGAGTGCAAGATGACATCCAAGATGAAATGGCAGAAAGACATTTAGTAATAAGGGCCAACATGGATGGTGAGAGATCTGGAGAGAATAAATACATTTGGGTATCATTCACGTGCAGATGATATTGAAACCAAATGAACTAATTTGTTTTCCAAAATAGGCATTATAGATAGAGAAAAGCAGAGGCCATAGGACAGAGCCTTGTGTCACTCCAACTGAAAGAGGAAGCAGAGAGGAGGTTGATCCAGAGAAGCAAACACTTGTGATTTGATATGAACCAGGATAGGACAGTATCCTGGAGACCTGGGGATTGTAGTGTTTGTATGAGAAGAGAGTGATCAACAGTGTGAAATGCAGCAGAAAGATCTTGTAGAATTAGTAATAGTCTTTAGGCTTAGCATTGATGAAATTCATCACCTTAGTCAGTTCAATCTCTGTGGAGTGTTGGGAATGAAAACTGAACTGTTGTAGGTCCAAGAAGTTGTTAGGCTGGTGTAGGCAAGTCTCTGGATCAATTTGGACGGGCAAGGGAGCTGAGTGACGGGACTGTAATTTAAGAGAGTTTGGGTAAAATTATTTTCAGAATTGGTTTAATCATTGTATGCTTGAATAACGATGGAAAGATGCCAGTAGAGAGAGAGAAATTACAGATATTATTCAGGTTGGGATGAGCACAGTAGACAGGACTCAACTGATTTGTGAGGGTATAGGATTAAGAGGAGAGATAGTAAAGTAAAAAGTTAGAAGAGTAGATACTTAGGGGTAAATTTACTTATAGTGAGAGTGTTAAAAAATTAGTTTTAAAAGTGATGTTGCCTATAGCAACCAATCAGATTCTAGCTATTATCTTCTAGAAGGTGCTAGTTAAATGTTAAGTAGAATCTGATTGGTTGCTATGGGCAACATCACTTTTAAAACTCACTTCTAAAAACTCTCACTTTAGTAAATTTACCCCTTAATTTTCATTTGTAGGATCGTATCTAGAGAGGGTGCCAGAAGATTCAGGGGAGTAAATGAGTTGGGTGCTGGCTGCAGAAGAACATAACATTTCATATCGGATCTTAGCAATCTTGTCCTTGAAATAGGAAGTAAGATATTGGGCACTGATAGTAGCTGTTGGGTTTGGTGTGGGAGGGGAGAAAATAGATTTAAATGTATTTAAAAGCCACTTGGGGTTATAATCTTGAGCAGAGATTGGAAATATGTTTGGCACTGTAGAGAACTTTCGATAGAAGTTGTAGATGTGAGGAAGTTGTTAGGAGTAATAGATTTATTTCAATGACGTTCTATTTTATATAGTGTTTTGTGTCATGTTACTTTAGAATGCCAAGGCTGACCTCTAAGTCACGTTGGGTGTGAGGAGTAGCTGGAGTCACCTCATCAATGCTTATGTTAGGTTTGGTTAAGATGTGGCACAGCAATATCAGTAGAAGTAAATGTAGAAATTGGTGAGAGAAGTTGTTGCAGAAAAGTGGAAAGTTGTTGAAAATGAATAGTTACTATGTCTGTGGGTTTGAGCTATGAGGAGATTGGTAGAATTTAACAGAGAGATTGAAGTAATGGAGAAGTGTGCAGGTTTGTGCTCTAAGGGGGGAAAGGATCGTTACATCATAAACCCAACCCAAGCATATTCTGGTGTCCGTCCTCATGAGTAAAAGAGTCAGGGCCTGATTCCCATCTGGACACAATCGATGTTTTACGCAGATTGAGTGATTGTCCGCCATTGTACACACGCAGCGATTGAATCGCGATTTTGGTCACAAAGAGGATTCACTCTCAAAGTGATTGACAGGTAGTTGGTGTTTGCGGGAGGTAACGGGCGAGTGGCTACAGAAGCGCAGGTGCGTCGGGTCCGTTTAATCATTGTTGTCTGGTCGTGAAGAGCCGTTTGCGAGTTAGGAGAGCCGCCCTGTTTGAGACAGGTCAGACTTGCTCAGAAGGTCGATGGGCGCCCGATCTGCATCAGTGTTTCTAATGTTTACGTCGTCGGACAGATTTGAGAATACCTGAGCATAGGGAAGTCCACTGCTGCAAACTTCTGAGTCATTAGCATATATTCGCAATTGCAGAGTGACTGAAATCGCAAATGCAATTGTGTCCGGATCGGAATAAGGCCCTCAGTCCACTGGGAGAGGCCAAGGAAGGAGTTTAGAGAGAGTAGTTTGGAGGCACAAGGAGAATGTGACAGAAACAATATGGAAGGATACTAGCGCTGGCACGGATCAAACAGACACATTAATACTCAGATATGTCTGTCTGATCTCTGACTGCGCCAGTGTCCTTCTATATTTTCTGTGTGACTTTCTTGAGGAATGATGAACCTTGGCTTGGATCAAGCTCTTGTTGTGTAGTTTATTTACAAGGAAATTTTGGACAATTAATAGGAATGTTGAAATCACCTATGATGATATATCCCTCTTCCCAATTACACAAAGTAGATATAAATTGTAGTGAATGTTAATAATTTATAAAGCAGATTTTAGCAGCAGGCTAATAAGAGACCAAAGTCATTTCTGGTGAAAAATATGTCTAAAAATAAAAGGCCAGTCAGGGCCTGCGCCACCATTAGGCAGAATTAGGCAGCTGCCTAGGGGCGCCGGCCACTGGAGGGAGCTGTGCGCCACCCTATTATATTAGTGAGTAGTGACAGACCCCCTGCTGCGGCACTTGTAAAGCCAGGACCGCGTATATGTGTGTATATATATGTGTGTGTGTGTGTGTGTGTGTGTATGTATATATATATATATATATATATGTGTGTGTGTGTGTGTGTGTGTGTGTGTGTGTGTGTGTGTGTGTGTGTGTGTGTGTGTGTGTATATATATATATATATATATATATATATATATATATACACATACAAAAATGAGCACTGTACAATACATACTTTTTAATATATATATATTAAAAAGTATGTATTGTACAGTGCTCGTTTTTGTATGTGTGTGTGTATATATATATATATATATATATATATATATATGTGTGTGTGTGTGTATGTATGTGTGTGTGTATATATATACACACACACACACACACACACACACACACACACACACACAACACACACACACACAACACATAAGTTCGGCACTCGGTGTAACAATAATTACTTAGCTGGTTGCCCCCACAAAGTTCAATGTCATAGAATCCATCCAGTGTGGCACTCCACGCTAATAAAATAAGTTTCTCACACAGCTTGAGGTGTCAACGTTTCAATGCTTATTATATAGCATTTTCATCAGAAAAAAGAAAAATTGCAAACACACTCACCTTAAATACATACACGAGTATCACCCAGTGCTAATGCGCGGACAGGTCAGAGCGGGACTGCACGCGTGACCGCCGGCGGGCTCCGATGACGTCATTACTTCTGAGCATTCGTGCACCATCGCCATAGATACATATACAACAAAATAGGCGGACATATACAAACAAGGCAAATCTGATCGTATAGACATTCAAATGCTCAAACTGTAAATATATTTGGTGTATCCAAACACCTAAGTCTCCACATGTAGATATGTAGAACCAAAATATGCACATATAAATCACAGCAGCATATGGATAACAACAACCCATTCATTGCTGCACTAATGCAGGCAATCTTAAAACTAATAGACCTTAACACATGATTGTAATGCAAACAGAGAAAACCAACAGTGGGATACTTATTAATAGCATACTACAAAAACAAGCCTAAGCCTAGCTGTTCATTTAATCCTCTGGGGGCCATTGTACCCAATCGATGTATCCACCATGCCTCGCACTGCATTAACATTCTGGGTCTATTACCCTCTCCATTCAATGGTGGAATATGGTCAATCATGCGGTATTTGATGGTTGATAGAGGATGCCGAGCACTGGCAAAATGCCTGGCAACAGGCTGCTCGCTTCTGCCACTGCTGAAGGCTGCTCTAATAGCACTCCTGTGGGCAGCCATGCGCTCTTTAAATGCCCTTTCGGTCTTCCCAATGTAGGAAAGTCCACAGGGACAAATAATTTGGTATACAACAAATCGCGTATTACAAGTTAATTTGTGGCGTATTTGAAATTTATATACTGAGTGGGGGTGATAAAAACTGTCACCAGGTATCAAGTACCTGCAAGTGGTGCAAGTACACCTGGTGCAGCCCAACTTGATCCCACCCCTATTATCTGCCATGGGACCAGGGCTCGATGTGTCAGTTTTGACTAGGATATCTCTAATACTACGACCATGTTTGTAGCACGACATTAAATTAGTACCATGTAATTTTAAGTCAGGGTCAGAACATACAATAGGCCATAATTTCTTGGATGTTCTGTTGATATGATAACTGTGTTGGTTAAAATGGTTAACCCATGGTAGAAACAACGGTTTAATTTTAATCTGGCTCTGTGTCAAAATGGTATTCCTATCCAACGCCAATACCCTTGCCTTAGTTTCTTTTAACAGCTTCGAATCATAACCCCTATCTAAAAATTTCTGGATCATTTCATCCATTTCACTTTCGGCCACTTGAGGGTAATACGTTTTACCCTTAATAGTTGGGAATAGGGCAAATCCCTAATTAGGGGTTTTGGATGGCAACTGTCTGCTCTAAGCAGATTATTCCTGTCTGTTTCCTTATGAAATAGGCTGGTGGAAATTTTACCCTGATTAACAGATATATTCACATCAAGAAAACTGACATTTTCAATGCTAGTATAGTACATAAGTTTTACCGGACTATCGCTGTGATTGTGCTGGTTAACATGGTCTATGAGATCTTGCTTGGGACCTAACCAGATTAGGAGCAAGTCATCAATATAACGCGAATAAAATGCTATTCTATCTGAAATAGCTGGGTTGTCAAAAAAAACAGATACTTCTCTACAGCAAACATATAAATATTTGCATAGTATGGGGCCACACTGGACCCCATCGCACACCCAATTAGCTGGAGATAGAATTTGTTGTCATACAGAAAAAAATTCTGCGTAAGAATAAGTTGTAACAACTGAATAGTTCAATGTTCGGTCCTTCATACAGCTCATGATTATTCAAAAATTGTTTGACAGCAGCTAGCTCCTCCCCTTGTGGGATGATGGTGTACAGTCTACCAACGTCCATGCTGCAAAGCCATATTTCTTATTGAAATATTGGTAGATCCACTAATTTTCTGAGTAAAGTAGATGTATCCAAAAGATAACGTGAATGACTTCTGATGCATGGTTGCATGATGAAATCCAGGTAGATAGCTGTGGGTTGTAATAATGAGCCCCTGGCTGTTATAATGGGGCAGCCTGGAGGGCCAACTAGAGACTTGTGTATCTTTGGTATACTGTACAAAACTGGTACCACCGGGTATGCTGGAATCAATGCGTCTCGTACGACAGTTGTAATCAATCCCTGTTTAACTGCATTATCTAGAATGTTGGTTAATTCACTTTTAATTGCATTTGTGGGATCAGAGGATAGTAGTTGATAGGTATGCACATCCTCAAGATGTATATTAACCTGCTGCTTGTATTTACATAGGTCTTGAATGACCAATGCTCCACCCTTATCCACAGGTCAAAAAACCAACTGTGTATTCTGGGCCAGATTTTTGAGTGCTGTAGCTTCTTTAGACAGATTAAATCGTATGGGGGACAACCCAGCTATACTTGCTTCTACCTCTGTATGTAGCAGTCTCATGAACGTCTTGATGGATGCATTTGACGACAATGGGTCAAAATTATACCTAGGCTGAAGTTTTTGTAATTTGGGTGTCAATAGTGCGCTTTCACTGTGCATAGTCTCAGGAGATTTAGCAAAATACTCTTTGAGCTTGAGCTGTCTATGCAGCGAGAACTGCTCAATTTGCCTCTGCAAAGGATTCACTACTAAGTTTTGCGCGGTAGTGGTGGTTTTGTTCCACGTCCTCTGCCTTTTAGTTTGACCACCCCTTCTGGTGTGTTGCCTCCACCACCTCCTTCTTGTGACCTGGTGGTCACCCCTAAAGGGTGTGGTTGACGTTTACATCTTCCTCTGATATCAGATCGGTCTTGGTCACTCTCAGATGATTTGTAATCAAATGGTGAATCTGAGTAATTTCTTTTACACCGATTTCTCCTGAAAAATGTTTTTCTGCCATCATTGACTCGGTCAGGCCATCTGTGCACTGTATGGAGTTCATAATTCGTGTCTACCTTGTTGCACTTCTCTTTTTTATATTTGACTAGATCACGTTTGTATGCCTGTATTTGTGCATTAAGTTTATCAAGCCATATGATGTCTGGATCATTTTCTAGAGTGGATTTGTGCAAGATTTCAAAAGCACCTATTTTTTCTTTAACTGCATTTAATTTTTTAGTGAATTGTTCGATAATAAGTAACATGAGATCGAACGAGCACTTATTTAATATGCCCACCCAGCGTTTGCAAAAGGCTGGATCATGTTTGCCTATAGTGGGGCAATTCTTCACTCTGAGTCCTCTAGGTATTTTTTTGACCCTATAGTAATCACTTAATGTGGATCCGTGGTAAAAATAATCTATTTCACGTTTTTTGTATTTCAAAATTTCATAGTACAAATCTTCCACCGGAGTGGACTCCAATTGATCAAGTGACGTGCTTTTAAACAGAATTGCCTCAGCTTCTGACTCCGAATATAAGTGGACATCCACTATTGGGTATATATTATTGCTGTACCCACTAGCATTATCCTCCGTATCCACGTCAGCCATAGAGGGACTAATATATAGTAACGCCTTATGCTGACAATGCTTACTTAATAAGTCAAATAAATGCAGTTATGGGAAGTCAATCAAAAATATAGATCATGCAAATACAACATAACATCAAACGGATCTGTCAAAAATTTTTTTAATGCTATTCCGTGCAAACACTAATCATGTGTTTTAGACTATAGCAATCCATGAATATACTGAAAAGGTCGCATGCCACAATGCAGTATATATAATAACATAAATGATCCTCATTTGAATACAACTACTTTATTTTATCTTATTTTTTTGGGGGGGGGGGAGGGAGTGTTGTGTAGCGCTGCCTAGGGCAGTACATTTCTCCTGGATTCCCTCCAGGACTGGTGTTGTGAGAATCCAGGAGAATCTTTCAGAGCAGAAATGCGTTAGATGGAGGAATAAGTATCACTTCATTTACAGCGCACACAGCAGATATAGGGCCTGATTCCGAGGTGGATGGTATTGAACAGATGCAAGGAAGCTGCGGTGCAAAAGTGTCCAACTAAAATACAAATGCAGCAGGAGGTGTCTATAGGAAATAAACACCTCTAACATGCATCTGAGATCCTTGTGCAGCATCCAAGGTGCAGCTTCTGATCATGTCACGATGGTCGCTGCCCTTGGCCAGGCTGCACAAGCCGAAGCTTACTCAGCCTGGCCCTCGAAACCTCTCTGCCAGGTTCAGGAAGTCTGAGTTTGATGATGCAGCCCCTGAGCGTGGCACACCTACCTTTTGTAAAATGGTCCCGGCCGCAGAACACTTCTGCACATGCGCAGAACGGGTCCTACACATGCGTAGACCCCCAAACATGGGATATCTATATAAACCATTGGATTTACGCATATCTGAATCAGGCCCATAGACTCTATATTCGGCTAGATTTGCAGTTTCTCTCTTGGTAACTTTAAAAGGATACGTTGTAGTCAGAATACTGTGGCACCTTCCCTGGATTTCTCGGTTGGTGCTTTTAGGCATCAAGAGACTGCACGGGTCCTGACTAGCCCTGCTAAGGTGTCAGGGTTTATACTACATTACCATCGGTTCCGATATCTATAGGACTATAAATAATCTGGATTCCTGGAAGAGCAAATCTGACCATCCTAGAGGAGCTGGTTTCAACTATATTAACTACTAATATCAATGATATTGGAATACATGTACACTTGTTGAGTTTAGAGATTCATTACAGATGTGTCCTTGCACATCTTTGCTACAGTCGCGCCAAACAGCCCATCTCTGCACTCCAGGTCCCGTGAGACTCTGCTAGCGCCGGGCGTCTTGGTTTTTTTTTTTTGCCAAAACTGCATATAATTCACAATGTGATCCAACTGGGTCGCACCAGCAGACTGTGCTGATTAATTAATATGCAACACTTGTATACCTGTGTGCGACTGAGTCTCTGAAGCAGCATATGAAATTCTACATTGCAGCGGTAACGGCTTTTTTGCACCACCATAATCTGTTTACAGACTCCGTTGAACACCGATATACAAGTGTCACATATCAAATTAATCAGCACAGTCTGCTGGTGCATCATAGTTGCATCGCATTGTGGCTTAGACGCATTTTCAGCAAAAAAGACACCCAACGCTAGCAGAGTTGCACAGGACCTGGCGGCTCACTCATGCCGATCATATTGCGCTTCATGGTTCATTGAGGATTGATGTATGAGAACATATGTATGAATACATTAAAATATCTTTTTGAACTACGTCAACGCTGGATGCTCTTTGTTTTTTTTATATCAATGGATCTCGTTTCATTCCATTGCAAATGCAGCAATAGAAATGGAAGCCGCATCGCATTTTATCTTAACAGCTGAACCTAACACTAGAGGTTGACAGAAGACTGGCTGCTCTCCTGATAACACAGCCCCAGAACTCCTATGCTCATTATAGAGAGATAACATAGGCAATGATGAGGGGGAGGTTGCAGAGTAATGATTACAGTCATGGTGGTTGTACTGATGGAGTTATAAAGCATCTCTAAGTAACATGTCGCTTCAGTACGTGATGTGTCTTTCAACTTCATTTATCTTAATTCATGTTTTTAGTGCAAAAAAAAAATAGAACATACTAGTGTAGCTGTATATAGTTTTGCTATTCAAAGCAGCTGTGCAACCTAGTTATAGGGGTCTATTCATGTATATGTGCGATAATGAACTGTTACTTATCACTATAGATCGCATCATTTCAATGCGATCTATAGCTTAGATAAGTAGCAATTCATGTACACTTACCTGTTTGGAGAGGAGATGCGGTAAATCCCTGTGCAGCAGTCCCATCTTCTCCGTGACTTTTTGTTTAGTCACTTCTTCTGCGCACTGTCATCACTTCTTCGCTTCTAAGAAAAAGAATCACCATCTCAGGATAGCGTTAGTGGTTTCCTGAGGGGAATAGAGCAGGGAAGACTCCTGTCTCGCTGCCTCCTCCCTGTTCTCCCCACCTCCTGCACTGACAGCCAATCACAGGGACCCAGGGAGAAAAATTCCACCTCTGCTCCCTGTGTGACAGGGGACACTATAATGAGAGCTGCCCAAGGCCGGCCATCTGCCCCTACCCTCGCCGCCATGCTCGTTGTATAGATTAATGAAGTGACCCGGCATATATCGGGTTACTTCACACTGCTGCCCCCGTTACCTCCATGGCCGACCCCCGCCGATTGATCCCTTGCTGTAGCTGTGGCTGCTGCTACACAGCCATTTTTCCCGGGGGCTCTGTAATGCATTAGTGGCAAATGAATTGTGCCACCATACAATAATGTTTTCTGGGTAGTACTACTGCTTTGAAAAAAAAATACACCCAAAACTTAAAAATAATTTTTTTAGTAGAAATCAGTGTTAGACTGAAATACACAGTATCACCAGTATGCAGCACTCTGATCCAGAGAACCCTCAATGTCTTTAATGGACCATTGCAGCTTCCCAGATAGAAAAAATGGTGCATTTAAAGTAAATATTTTAGCTTAACAAACAAAGGGCCTGATTCAGACCTGCTCGCGAGCGGATTGCGCTCGCAAGCGGGTCGATGGTGGCCCAGTGTGCATGTGCGGCACGCACTTGCCCAAGCCCCGTAGCGAGTGAGAACTTTACTCGCTCCAGGTCTCGCAACAAAAAGGGGCGGCTGTCGATGTTGATTGACAGCTTGCCCCATTTTGTAGGTGGGTAGAGGGGGTGGCTGCACAAATGGAGGCGTTCCCCATGTCAGTAGTGGACTTCCTGCTCTATTAGACCAGGAAGTCCACTCGCAATTGCGAGTGGAGAGACCCTACCTTAGGGTCTCCTCGCAATGCCAATGGATAATCACGACCATCGCCAGGCCGCTCACACAAGCTGTAAGTGGTCACCCACAGATTTACGAGCGGCCTGGAGGCAGATTAAAAAAAATAAAAATCTGCCCTGATTCAGAGCGAGCGCTCGCAAAACAGCGAGCGCCTCTGAATCAGGCCCAAAGTTTTGAGTTGCGTTATTGTCTAATAAATGTAAATGTTTTACACTGGTGAAGGGTAATAAAATTGTAACTTAGGAAACCAGCAAGCATCAGCTTTAAGAAGAGAGAGAGACAGGTTTATGGCTAGTTGTTCATCCTACAGAACTGACACTCTGCATTGCTAACAATGCAAGGCGGGATGAAATCATTTATTTATTTTCTGGGGCGGTGGATTTCCCGTATACTATTTCTATATGTCGCCCTTTATTTGTCAGTACCTGTGAGGTTTCCTGATAACTCCCCTTATTCGGATATTTTAAAAGACTTTGCTGTGTATGTGAATTCTCTTAGTGTTCAAGGCTTATGAACTTTAGGATGGGTTTAAACTTGTTTCTGACATTGAGAACTTGGAGATTATGTTTAATACCACATGACTAGTCATTGACTGTATTCTGTATCATTTCCTTTTCCCTGTACAGATGCAGCAGAAAGAGAGCGCGTGGCTTCTGTGGACAGAGGACCCAGAGCTGCCTAGAGAGATTGTAGAGTGGCTCAGAGTCCCATGGGAAGCTGAGTACCACATACACTTCAACCAGATTATCCATGATACACTGGAGTCATATTCACCTTGTACCAGGTAGACCATATAATCAGAATTACTCTGGCACAGCGGGATTGTGTTCATTGGTCGGAGGTAACATGTATGGTGACAGGCTGGTGTTCCTGGATACCTACAGATGTATCTCACAAGAGGTGAAGAACCCGTCCTCAGGAATTGTGTAACGGAATCCGGGACGAGAGGAAGGAGCGTTGGAGGATTTTGCACTGATTTTGTTTTGTTTTTTTGTAATTGCTGAAAATGTCTTGTTTTAAGAATATGTAATAAAGTTTCTACCCCGTTTTAGAGAGTCTCCTGTAGAACACAGATTATTGTGTGCTGTCTATACCAATTTCTACCGAGGACATCTGAAGGAACACACCTGCAGAACATGGGAAGAGAGAAGGGTGATGTTTGGGATACAGGCGGAGTACTTATAATGCCGGGAAGGAGGTTAAAGCTGATTCCTTACATAATATTTATAAGACATTTGATTTCAACGTCTTACTGTAGATCTGTCATTGCTGTTTGCTTGTTCTGGACCACTAAACATTTGTACCTCATTAGTAAATAGCCTGCACTGTCTTTGAGAGAGATATATATCTCTCATTATGGCGACCATCTTGAAGTCGGACATCTTTAAATTTGGCAACTGCACTGTGAGCAATGGGTGGCCTATTTGGGTGACGTTGGTTGAATTCATTTACAATAGCATGTGTGCTTAGTTCTACAGATATCAAGACAATCTTAACACCTTCTGTTTGTGTTAGTGTCATTAATGTCACCTACTTGAGTTTAAGATGGCCGCCATACTGGTGACCATATGTGTAGACACTGGATGAATATTTCCTTACTCATTTCCTTTTTAGAGGGGTGTTCCCACATATATATATATATATATATATATATATACACATACACCAATGTGGCTGGCACTCCCATGTAAACAGATAATCAACCAGGTGCCCTTTGGAGAAACTCCACAGCCGGGGCTCCAACATATACACAAACCGGCGGCACTCTGTAAAAATAATCACTACAGCAGCAGGTGAGTTGCGATCAATGTTTCGATGTTAATTCATTGTCATCAGGATAACTATACATATAAAAATACACTTCCTTATACCTCCACCGCTCCCATGTGCACTGTTATAAGTAAATTTGATAGGGCTTGCTGTTATATTATGGCCTTCAATAAATTCAATAAAAGCCTGTTGAGTACCTGTCCAGATAATAAATGTCATCTATGTATCTGGTATACATATAAATGTGCTCAGATACATAGTCTGAAGAAAAGAAGATTTTACGCTCCTCCATAAACATGTACGCATTGGCGTACGATGGGGCCACATTCGACCCCATCGCACAGCCCATGCGTTGTAAATACAATTTACCTTCGAATGTAAAGTAGTTATGCGTTAAGATCAATTTCAGGAGGCGAGCTACCAGCTCAATACTAGGGCCAGTATATAAAGGGTTGCCATCTATCAGTCTACAAACTGCCTCAATACCAACTTCATTAGGTATGATCGTGTATAGGTTTGACACGTCTATACTACATAACATACTGTGAGATGGAATATCACCTAATGCCATTAACTTATTCAGAAAAGAAGCAGTGTCCATCAAAAACTCAGGATGTCCTACTACACAAGGCTGTAATAAGGTGTCAAGGTACACAGATACACATTCAAACAACGACCCCCGTGCCGAAATAATCGGTCGTCCGGAGGGATTATCAAGACTTTTGTGCACCTTTGGTAATGTATACATTATAGGAATAACCGGGAGCCTGGGTACAAGAGAATCACATAATTCTTGTGAAATAATTCCATTACCTACAGCATCCTGCAGGCACAATTGTAATTCACTCTTATATTGTGCAGTTGGATCAGATTCAAGTGATAAATATATATACAGTAGTATCAGGGGCAGAACTATGGGAGACAATGGAGGCACCTGCTGCTGGGCTCCAGCTCTGAAGGGGCACCTCCTCCATTGTCCACAACATATTAACCCCACTTAGGGCTGTAACTACAGTATGTACCCGGAGTTTACCATCACGGCCGCCCAATACATGGCACCCCTTCCCAGCACCTGAGAAGCCACCATACACTAGTGGAGAGCTCCATGTCAGACCATCAGCTGCTGCCTTTGTCTATAGCCTGTCTGCATGCAAATTGCTTCATTACAGTGTCAGCGGCTGTAACAGGGGAGGGACACCATATTATAACTTGCCTCCGGGTGTCTGTGATGAACTTACGCCACTGAGTAGTATCACTCAATTGCCTCACAACCTCTGATTTACACTGGGAAACACCCTGAACTACGATCGACCCACCCTTACCAGCCAGTCGGATCACTATGTCATCATAGATAGTGCTTTCAAAGCTTTAAATTCATTTTTACTCATGTTGTAATGTATCTGGGGCTTATTAAGGGACAGCCACTTATTAACATCCTTATGAATCATATTGATGTACGTTCTAATCGATGGATTATTAGAATTCGGGCATAAGTTTGTGACAATTTTTCTTACAGTCAATGGAATGTCTGAGATCTCAGCGACTTTCTCCTTCGTTTTTGTGCCACTGTACTTTTCATGTAGTTTTAATTTGCGATTTAAGAAGATGATTGGATAAGTTGAAAATTATAATTTCCTGGGAAGGGGGGGGGTCTCCCTGACCGCCTTCTTCCTCCACCACTGTCTTCCGCACCACGTGAACAGTCTCCGGGATCCTGCAGTTGCCTGCGTGTGCGAACCCCTAAAGGAAGATGGGGAGAAATACCTTGTGCGTTATGACCATTGTCGAGAGTTGCTAGTTGTCACTATATCTTGTGACAAATCGGAATTCGGTAAAAAAAACTTTGAAAACCCCGTCTCCTAGGTCTTTCAAATTGACGTTGCCCACCATTAATCCACAAATACACCCGGTTCTGTTCATAATTACTGATGACTTTTGCTTTGTTTTAAATTTTTTTAATTGAATCAGATCCCTTTTATACGAGGCTATTTGGTAGATAGTTTGTCAAACCAATCCATATTGCCATCCGATTCAAGTGTGCTCTTATGTGCCAACTCAAATACAGAGATTTTATCTCTGGTCAGATTTAGCTCCCATGTTGCCTCTTCTATTACAAGAAGTATAAGGTCGTAGCTACACTTGTTTAAGTTGGCAATCCAGCGTTTGAAAAATGCCACATTGTGGCGACCGATGGTAGGGCCATTTTTCACACGAAAGCCACGTGGTATACGTTCAGGGCCTGGCTGGCAACTTTCAGCCTGGGGTGCAAATGCATGCAGGCGGCCCTTGCAGAGGAGTAGCGTGTAGCCAGGGTGCCCGAAAGAACGTGCGTGCTACGGCGCCCCCCCCCCCCCTCAGGAGAGGACACCCTTATGCAGGCCTCGAGTAGTGTCCCCAGTAGTGATCCCCCCTATGCAATGCCCCTTGTGCCCCCAGTAGTAAGCCCCTTATATAGTGCCCCCAGTAGTGGTAACCCTTATGCAGTGCCCCTTAAATAGTGGCCCCAGTTGTAGTCTTCCCCCTATGCAGTACCCCCACTATTGCCCTTTATATAGAGCCCCCAGCAGTGGTCCCTCGATGCAGTGCCCCCAGTGGTAGTCCCCTCCCCCCTATGTAGTGCCCCTAGTAGTAGTCCCCTCCCCCTATGCAATGCCCCTAGTAGTGGCACCCCCCTTGTAGTGCCCCCAGTAGTAGTCCCCCCCTTGTAGTGCCCCCAGCAGTAGTAGTCCCCCCTTGTAGTGCCCCCAGTAGTAGTAGCCCCCCTTGTAGTGCCCCCAGTAGTAGTAGTCCCCCCCCTTATAGTGCCACCAGTAGTAGTAGTCCCCCCCCCTTGTAGCGCCCCCAGTAGTAGTAGTCCCCCCCTTTGTATTGCCCCCAGTTGTAGTAGTCCCCCCCTTTGTAGTGCCCCCAGTAGTGGTCTCCTCCTTATAGTGCCAGACCCCCCGCAGTAGACACATAATATAAAAAAAAAAACTCCTGCTCCTGGTCCCGCCGCCGAGATCAGCTCCTCCGTCCGCCGCTTTGCATTATGGGAGTGACGCGTCACTCCCATTACCCACTGCGGGAGCCGGAAGATGTCCAGCTCTGGCAGTGGGAGCAGCAGCCGATGAGAGTCTGTCTGACTCTCATCAGCTGCTAAAGCAGACACACAGCTGCCGGCTCTGGCGGCTGTGTGTTTGTGCTGTGTAGCGCTGACCGAACTCCGTCCGGTCAGCGCATGCCCTGGGTTAACCACTATAACACCTTTAGTCCAATGATCGGTACAAAATCTAAAAAGCACTGGTCCATCTTACAAAATGATTCGGATTTAAAGATTTAAATCTTACTGACGCCATGATCATGTCATGTTATACACACGGCAAAAACATCCATGACTGGGTTGTGAAAACTGACATTGGTAGTGGCTAAAATAAAAATTATGAAAGACACTTTTTAAGACAAAAAAATTGATGTTTTAAATGCCTAAACTGCTTAACCTGTAGGTATTTGACAACAGAAGATACCTTTGCTAATCTGCATAGCGGTAAATGATACAACATAAGATATAGGTTGCTAAATATGTGGTCTATTTAATCACCTGTCCCTGCGAACTTGGTTACGTAGGGAAAACAGATAGGACTTTGAGGGACCCTTATGGCGCTGCAGCGCTCTGCCATTAGGGCGGCCATTAGCTCTGGGTGTAGTGACCAGCCTGTGGCCAGGCATTTTTCACAGATTGGACACAGTATATCCACACTCCGCTACATTATAATAGATCATGTTCCGCAGAGGAGGATCGTCCAAAAAGCTACTACAATGCGAATCACATTGGATATATCAGCTTGGCACATTACATTCGAGACGATTAAATGATGATTTAGGTTTACATTGTTTTTTGAAAGCCAACAATACAACTTACTTATATAGCAGTGTATGTGTAGGATTTGTGATATGATCATTATAGTTGCAATGTACAGTGAGTGGCTTCTCTGATTATAAATCTCCACTTTTGGACTTGATGTGATATATATGTCCATAGTGATCCGCATTAACCCGGCGTGACATCATTGTTTTAATGGGTCTTTTTCTTTCTAATAGGAGGATTCTGTCTCCCATGGGTGTCTGCCTGGGGTGATAGATTATACTGCAATAGGTACCTCTATATTTACTACTAAAGCTGTATTTTTGTTATCATTATTTGCGGATACTTTAGTTTCCCTTGACAGTAACATTTTTGTACATCAATTGTTATAGAATAGCAGTTCAGGGGTTCTGCTACAGCGTCTTCAGACAGCCAATTGGCTTTATTAAGAATATATCTCTTTGGCTAGCTAGTATTCAATTCTTGCTTCTTTATATATACGATTGTAGGAATTCTATGTATATGTGATATTATCTTGCTTAATGTCTTGTTTTTCTATTCATCCGCTCTTTGTTTTTAATTTCACTTTGTAGCTGTGGCAACGGGTCGCGTTGGTGAAACATTGATCGCAACTCACCTGCTGCCGTAGTGATTATTTTTACAGAGTGTCGCCGGTTTGTGTGTGTGTGTGTATATATATATATATATTATATATATATATATATATATACCTACATACAGTGCATCCGGAAAGTATTCACAACGCTTCTCTTTTTCCACATTTCGTTATGTTAGCCTTATTCCAAAATTAAATAAATTCATTTTTGTCCTCAAAAATCTACACACAATACCCCATAATGACAACGTGTAAAAAGTTTTTTTGAGATTTTTGCAAATTTAATTAAAGAAACCAAGTAATCACTTGTACATAAGTATTCACAACCTTTGCTCAATACTTTGTTGATGCACCTTTGGCAGCAATTACAGCATCAAGTCTTTTTTGAATATGATGCCACAAGCTTGGCACACCTATATTTGGGCAGTTTTCGCCCATTCCTCTTTGCAGCACCTCTCAAGCTCTATCAGGTTGGATGGGAAGTGTCAGTGCACAGCCATTTTCAGATCTCTCCAGATATGTTCAATCTGATTCAAGTCTGGGCTCTGGCTGGGCCACTCAAGGACATTCAGAGAGTTGTGTACTTAGGGTTGTTGTCCTGCTGAAAGATGAACCGTCGCCCCAGTCTGAGGTCAAGAGCGCTCTGGAGCAGGTTTTCATCCAGGATGTCTCTGTATATTGCTGCATTCATATTTCCCTCTATCCTGACTAGTCTCCCAGTTCCTGCTGCTGAAAAATATCCCCACAGCATGATGCTGCCACCACCATGCTTCACTATAGGGATGGCATTGGCCTGGTGATGAGTGGTTTCCTCCAAACAATAACGCCTGACATTCACGCCAAAGAGTTCAATCTTTGTCTCTCATGGTCCAAGCGGGCTGCCATGTGCTTCCGTCTGGCCACTCTACCATACAGGCCTGATTGGTGGATTGCTGCAGAGATGGTTGTCCTTCCGGAAGGTTCTCCTCTGTCCACAGAGGAATGCTGTAGCTCTGACAGAGTGACCATCGGGTTCTTGGTCACCTCCCTGACTAGGGCCCTTCTCCCCCGATCGCTCAGTTTAGATGGCCGGCCAACTCTAGGAAGAGTCCTGGTGGTTCCGAACTTCTTCCATTTATGGATGATGGAGGCCACTGTGCTCATTGGGACCTTCAAAGCAGAAGATATTTTTCTGTACCTTTCACCAGATTTGTGCCTCGAGACAATCCTGTCTCGGAGGTCTACAGCCAATTCCTTGGACTTCATGCTTGGTTTGTGCTCTGACATGCACTGTCAAGTGTGGGACCTTATATAGACAGGTGTATGCCTTTCAAAATCATGTCCAATCAACTGAATTTACCACAGCTGGGGGTAAATTTACTAAGAATCGAGTTTGGTCGAGATTGCAATCTCGCCTGTTTTTAGGCATGATTTCATCTTGCAAATTTACTAAACGCAAACTCGGGTGGGTTTTTGCAGTGAGTTTGGTTCTCTCACCTGTTTTCTCGCCCGAGATTTAAATCTCACCTTACCTCGCCTTCAGCAAATATCGATACTTTTCAACATGTCAGAAATACAGTCCGCAAATTTACCAAGAATCGAGATTAGAATCTCGGGTGAGATTCCTGCAAACTCACCAGAAAATTTAAGTTTTAAACACTCACCTCCTGATCAGCGGGTTTTGCAGAAAGATGCAGGTTTTTTTTTTTTTTTTGTGTAGGGTTCCCCTATATTTCAAACCAGCCCTGGACCCTTTCTAGCGGGGGGCTGATGCCACAGCCAGGGGAGCCCTTTCACCGGGCTCCACAGCCACAGCATCAGTCCTGACCGCAAGTCAGCCCAGGTCAGGGATCCCTGGGGACTTGAGTTCCCCCAAAAAATCAAGAGGTACCCTTCTCCAGGGGCACCCCTGGCCTAGGCTGATAGCCCGGGGCTATCCCCGCCACCCATGGGCGGTGGGTGGTGGGTTGATAGTGTCATTGTGTTGTGTCAAATTAGATAAATCAACATTGTCCATACAGTCGAACTACAAGTACCAGCAAGCCTCCCCCGCATGCTGGTACTTGGAGAACCACAAGTACCAGCATGCGGGGCATTAGGGGCCTGCTTGGACCTGTAGTTCACCTGTAAAGAAATGAGTTAAAAAACACTACACACACCGTGAAATACAAACACAGACTTACCAGATGTTTGCGCCCACTTGTTAACGCAAAGTATCCGAGGGACAAACCTGAAAGAAAAAGCCATCACTCATGATTTCAGTATCTCGGCCGACAGCCAATCAGCGGCGGCTTCCATTAGCAGCCACTCATTGGCTGGGACCCACCTGGAGGAGCTGCTGCTTGGCGGCAGCCAAAAATGGCTGCCGCCAAGCAGGAGACAGACACTAGAGGTCCTGCTGGTAATAGGCATTACAGTGTGTGGCATAATGTGTAATGGGCATTATGGTGTGTGGAATAATGTAAGTCACTATACCAGGGATGTCTGACTAGTGCACTGCCTTATGGAGGAGCAAGGACAAAATCCAGGTACGGGAAGGGAGGGGGCGCAAAATTGCTGCCTTGCACCGGGTGACAGATATCCTAGTTTCGGCCCTGGTATTATTTTTATTAATAATAAAGATATATTGATGAACAACTTTTAACTATTAGAAACCGCGTATAGTTGGTAGAGCTTACAAAATAAGTGGTATCTGTAGACAGATTTGGGTTTGCTTATGCCACACAAGCTTTCAACCCTGTAGTGTGGTGACATGTCCGGTAGAGGCGCTGTTTCTCTGATGGATGCTAGGATACAGAATGACAGTTGCCGCTTGTATACAACTAAACAAATAATAGAATAAATTACATGAAACAAAGTCAGATTTATAAGTACATTATATTTTTAAGTTTACTGCTCATATTGAACTTTGCGGCTTTCTGCCGTCGCCCTTATAATGACTACTTTGGGAGTGATTATCTCAGCATTCATGTGGCCTCAGAAATGCTATTTTAATTACATCACATCTCCTGTTTCCCTTTTCCAAGTTTCATATACGTCAGTTCCTCTTTTGTGCCCTTTACTTTTGGCCCAGCTCCGATTTCTCAATCCTATTTTCACTGACAGTTGATCCTGATACAAAGCACTCAATGCCTGAAGCTATACACCACGCACTTCCACTGGGCACATTCTCGTTGCAGCTGACCTATTGGGCTCAGCAGTTACATCATTATGAGGTTGTGCTAAATAGTAGCTCAGTGATTAAGGACACTGATATTGGTGACACTGAGATGCTCGCTGGAGGGCCTGATACGTATCGCAGTGTCATTTCCTTGTGTCACTTTGTCCAGTGCCTCCCAGGCAACAAAATTATCTTGTAAGCTCTGCTGGGCATTGCAACTGTGCCTGAAACTGTATACCAACCACACTGCAATAACCGGTTACACTATATACAAGATAAAGTCATACACAGTCATTGTAATATTATATATTTAGGGATTATATTTTATGTTTTCTCAGGCAACCAAGCAGTATATTGTTTGTAAAGTGATAATATACTGTACCTTTATGTGTTGCTGCAGTATATTTTTTGCCTGAAACATCTGCATATGTATACAGGGACAAGTATTTTCCTGCAGTGTGGCACATGCAGGATGTTTTCTTAGTCTGGAAGGACTTGCTGTTCTAAAACAAGCAATTTCCTGATTCCTCTAACCTATTAAAGGGCTGCTCTCCTCTCTGGAATGTTTCCTTAGATCCTGGCACAAGCTCTGTTATATGATAAATTATATATATTTCTGTAGATGGATTTTCGGGACTGTAGATGGTGCACATAAGCCCCAGAGTGTATGTCTCACTGGGTCTTTTATATTAATAGTGGTCTTAGCAAGGGTGGACCCAGGGCCTATGGATGGGTAATGATTGCACCTCCCCCTTAGAATCCCCCCAAACACCACTGGTTCTTACCCAGTGTGGCGAAAGTGGGGGGCAGGGCAGGCAGAGGAGGGGGTGGTTAGTCTCAGTGCTGTCTGTGATGCTCCTGACTGCTGCTCTAAAAAACACCACAATATGGGGACTTACTGCAATTTCTATATCTTATTACGTCCTATTTGTATGAAATAGCAGGTACAGTTTTTCAGCCTACCCCAATTTTTATTATTAAAATATGACCTTTGTATTTTATTTGGAAAGATATAGTTTTTGTTCAGTTAGCATATTGTATTCGGAATGGGTGTGAAGTCCCGGCGGCTGAATATCCTGGCAGTCGGAAGGGAGAAGATCTCAACAGGACAGGTAAGTACCCTATCCCTCCCCCCCTAACCCTCCCTTAGTGGTGCCTAAGCTCCCCCCCCCCCCTATTGCCTAACCTATTGCCTAACCCTAACTCCCCCCCCCCCCCCCCCCAAAAAAAAAAAACCTAACCTTAACCCCACTACGCTCCCTAAACCTAACCTTCCCTCCCACCCCGGGCATGCGGCTAACGCTAAGGGCGCCCCAGACTTGCCTCGTTCGGGCTGGCGTCCTTCGGCGTTCCGGCGTCAGGATTAAGATAGGCGTAGGTATTTCGACACCCATCTTAAGTCCCTTGTCGGGATTTCCTTGTCGGTATTGAAACCGCCGGTCTCATAACTACATCCCATTGTAATCACACTTGCCATCTCTCCCTGACTGTCAGGGAGACTCCCTGAAATACTAGCAATCTCTCTGATTGCACCTTACCCCCACTATGTGGCTGTTATATTACAAAAAACAGAGATCTTATACATTCAAATGGGATCATTAGTATCATTTCCCTGCATTGGTTATAAGGCACAATGGCCCTCATTCAGAGCCGTTCGCTATTTGCGGTCGTTCGTTTAAAAACAAGGGGTGGCTATTCAAATGATCCGTACGCACATTGTAGTCTGTTCACACCTCTAAGTCTGAACGAGCGAGCAAAACATACGCTCGTTTATTTGTTAAAAACGCCCCCTGGCCGCTCGCATCCTACGTCATGTCCGCTATTTATTAGATTAATCGAGTACATCGACCAGCGTATGAACTGCTCGCTATTCTTGTGGTTGGTGTTTGCTACCACAAATTTGCGAGCAGTTCTGGCTCTAAAATAACCCAGTGACGTGGTCAATGACGCTGCTGTTTTAAATATACACACCCATAAAACGCCCGTTTTGACCTTTAAGCACGCCTGCGTTCGGATCTCCACTCCCCATTTTCAAGCACCATCCCCTGTTACCACCCACATACGCCTCATTCTGTCACTCAAAATAGCAGGCACTCGCTATATAGCGTACCAACGATTTTCGGCCGCACTGACTGGTTCGCGCATGCGTACTAAAAACCGTACGCATGCGCAGATGTGCAAACATCGCTCGGAACGAGCGTACTGCCGCTAACGAGCGGCTCTGAATGAGGGCCAATGATCCCTATGGCTACATGTATTTACGGAAAAACATTAGTGTGTTTTCTTCAACAAATAAATCTTACTGACTGCTTTGGGGCTCATTTACATTTGGATGTAAATCCGTTATGACACGCCTCTCACAGATGTAGCAGTACATGCCCACTTTACTGCCACGCTCATAGGTGTTGCTTTCACAATCTCCCTGAAATGCTTTTTCAAAAGTAGGTAGGTATGATTGTAATAAATTAGATAATATACAGTAGAAATCAAATACCATCTTTGACAGGACTTACTGGACGAGTCCTCATTTAGGGCTCTATTTATTAACATTATTTTTACTAAAATAAAGTGAAAAGGGGTGTTTTCACACTCTTTTCACATTATTTAAGAATCACCTATATTCATTATAGGGCAATTGGAGTAGAATTCGTACAATTCTACTCCAACCCCTTATTATCACTTATTTTTAGTAAGCAGATCAAATTTCCCATAATTGTAATGGGAAATGTCATCTGGCCAAAGGAACTAAAAACAACTTTGCGGCGGCAGCTTGTCACTGTACTTTTTCCGAAAATACAGTGATAAGGCTGCAGAGGGGATTCGCAGGGACAGAGCTTTATCGCAAGTTCTGTCCCTGCAAGGGATTTTTAATAAATCCCTGTGATATTGCCTGAATTCGCAAAGCAAATTCTGTCTGTAATATCACAATACAGCCGCATTTTAAATGTGTATTGTAGTAAATAGAACCTTTTATGACAATTCATATTTAGTCAGTATTCTATGGAAATAAATACACATAATGAATGTCTGACTGGCTTAATGCCTATATTTAAAGTATTTTATTATATTTTTTAAAGCGACATACCAAGTATCAAAATTCTGTTTTACAATGATGCAAGTTCAAATCCCATGTTCTAGATTACATTACCTGATCCACACCAACCATAACGACTAAATGTGCATTTGTTAAACTAATACATATTTTTTTCAAATGCACATATTTTAAAAGTTGTGAATCCATCATTTTAGGATTGTAAACATTGCCGGTCTACTGAGATTAGGACCCACATATCTTCTGGTGCTTTGGGCAGATGGGTCTTTATTCCTGGAACAGCTGTCCACTCTTCTGTTTCACTGTATCTTATTGGAATACATTTTAGGAAAGCATTCTTCACCTCTATAATTCTGGATGATAAAACCTACCCTAAAATAAGGCATTTACTGTATATGCATGTTTACAATAAAACTTTTTAAAAATTATTTTTGTTAATCATTCATGAAATGGATATTAACTAGTCATTTATTTTTTTGGGAATGATATTTTTATTTTTGCAGCTGACACTTGTGGTAGTTCGGCCCAGAATGTTTTACTCCTCTTCCCCGTGTTTGTTTATCTAAGCTAAAAGTTATCCATTAATTGTTGGGGAGTTCTGAATAAACCATCAGTATAAGTAAAACAAAATCTGCAGTTACTTGTGTGAGAAAATAACAGGATTATTATAGAGCAGCAACAGCTGTTCATGATCTTTGGCAAACTTACATTTGGGAGCTTATTATTACTAATGGGGGGTCTAAATTAGTAAACAGATGGTTAATTTTCTCTACAAGGTTCACGTTGTAACCTCTACTCCATAATAACAATTGCGCAGTAGAGGTAACCGGGAATGGCACCTTCCCCTACTAGGGGGCACAGGGACAACTCTGGGTGTAGCCTGGAGAGGAGCTCACTCTCCTCTATACCCAGCCACTGGAAACTCAGTTTTTAGTTTGGTTCCAAAGGCGGTAGCTGGGCACCGATTTTCAGGGGGGCTGTGTTAGATGTGTCCCCTCCCCCGTATTTTAATTCTTTCTTTCTAATTATTACTTTAATGAGCAAGCAGTGCAGGGCATCCTATAGGACGCCATCACCGCTGCTCCATCAACCCAGCATCGGGGCCGCAACACTGGTGACTGGAGTCGCGTGCCGCAGCCGAACGCTACGGAGAGCCGGACAGCTCACAAATGTAAGAGCGGCTCCCTGCTAGCAGGGAGCCGCACACCACACGGTAGTCACCGCCGGTGCTGGTTTTGATGGCACTGGTTGTCTCCGCACCACTCACTAGACCACCAGGGTTGTTACAGGAATGGGACACCGCTTAATAGCAGTGCTGGCCGATACTATGGGGTCCATACCAGTTGGGGAAGCAGGGCTCCTCCTGTTACTCCCTTCCCTAGCCTTGGGAGTGCTTCCTCACTGCAGACAGCCAGTCCCAGGTTAAATCCTCCACCTCGGAGATGCTGAGCGGCCATTTTATGTATTGCCCGCCTCAGCACAGCTCAGGGAGAGATATTTGGGCTTCTGTCTCCTCCATATCTCGCTTTTCTAAGCCTGATTATGGGATTAGCTCCTGCCTGATATTAATATGCTGGTTTGTTGAGCATTATTAGCCCACTTATTCTACATTGAGTGGTCTGGGTGCATGTCAGTATATTATACTGTGTGTCTGTGTACCCTGCTGTTGCTTCTGTGCCTTGGGGACAGATGTGTGTGTGTGTGTATATATATATTAGGGATGTGCAGGCTCGGATTCCTGGACAAACCAGGAATGATGATGTTTGTCCATGCAAGATGACGTTTTGCCTCTTTCTGAGTTCCGATTTTTTGGAGGGAAAAATCCGAACTCGGCGTGCAAACTTGAACCTATCCGAGCTTGCACATCCCTAATTATATGTATGTAGATACATATTTTATTACACAAAGCCCATTTAGACACACTTTGCATTAATCCTCTAATAGCACATTAGCTGCTTATGCCTTTATGTGTGGGGATTTTCTTGGATCACCTATAATGTCTTCCAAGAATAGAGCTACCATGGAGGTGGAGGCTCCAGTTCTGCGCACTAGTAAATATAATCTCCAAAGTCCTGGGAAGGAACAAGGCGGCACTCCAAATCCAAATAAAAACAAAGTTGTATTTAAAGCAATACAGTGATAAGAACATCATCCAAAGTCCTCAGACTTTTTCTTTAGGGTGTATCACACAAGATATCAACAGTAAAACGTTTTGCTTTTACACTGAGCCTAGGGCAATAAGTAAA
Organism: Taudactylus pleione; assembly: GCA_031769625.1. NCBI lineage: Eukaryota > Metazoa > Chordata > Amphibia > Anura > Myobatrachidae > Taudactylus > Taudactylus pleione. The sequence goes on from JAUIMM010000121.1 coordinate 5,425,955, forward strand.
CACTATTATTTCAGCTATACAATTTAAAAGACATTTTTCCTACAGAAAATAGATATTACATACAAGGTAAACAGTACAATTTGTTAATACCCCCATTCCAAGAGAAAATGGGCTTCCCCGCTACAATATCCATCAGGAGATGCTCCACTTGGGAGCTTTCTTGGTTTCCAGAGCTCAGAGAGTCTTCCTCCTTCCGGACAAGATTTTGATCTTACAAGCCAGAATACGCACCTTTCTCAATGTTATGTATCCATACACTTGTGCATACACGTTCGTGGGTCATTGGTCTCAAGGTTCGACATAGTGGAGTACGATCAGTTCCACTCCCGACCTCTCCAAACAGTCATTCTGAAGCGATGGATTAAGTCTCGCCCGAATCTCAAGGCTAAGACTCTTATTCTTCCCAGGAGGTACGCCTCTCCCTGCTGTGTGGGTTCCAGCGCTCATATCTGAACAAGGGACGCCCCTTTTGGATCCAGGACTGGGACCTACTTGCCACTGAGGCAGGCCTTTCGGGGGTGGGGGCCAGTAACTTGGACCTAGAACATTGCTACTAGACTCCCAAGATGGCTGCTTCACCTTTTACATGCTCCTGAACATCTCCATAAAACAGTTTCAATTCTACAAAACTGACATCAGAAGCACCAGAAATATCCAAGGACTTACCTTTTAACTTGTACTGCACTACATGAACATCTCTCCAAAATCAATGGATTGCATTCCTGCACTGAGATTCTCATTGGATTGGATCGAAACCCCTCTGCTGCTTCCACTAGAACCCAGTCTGGCATTACCTCTGTAGTGGACACCCCAGAGCAAGGTACTGTGGAAAACAAACTATCTTTGGCTGCATCCAGCTCCCCCCTTAGACATCATTAACATCTGTTCTCTGCTCAGAAAATAACTTTTTTGCATTAATAATCTAAAATACTGTGTCCCCAGTCTCTGCAATCTAAAAGTCTGTTAATTTTAAAACACATGTGCCCATCTTTTCCCCTGGAGACATTGTTATCTTTACCCTTGCACAGAATGTCCACTTCAAAAGGAGTCTCACACTGGGATTTTCACACCTATAGAATAAGAATGGCTTCTAACACCTTTCCATGAGCCTGCTTTGTCATGTAATAATTTTTAAGTGTTACTCTAAATCATCAACTGAAAAGACAAGTTAGCTCATTTAGAAAGTATAACTGGGCATAGCAATAGCCAAATTAAATTAAACCGTTCATGAATCCCATTTTAACTTCTGGATCACACACAGAATTGAGAAAAAAAAATGCTTGATCTTCTTTCATCATCAAATGCAATTCATTGATGACCCAACGTCTTTTTACACCTCCAGCTTTATGCTTTCACTTCGCCCACCATGAGCAGCAGTTCCTATTGATCCAGCTCAGACTTAAATTCTTAAATCCCTTGGCATTTTCAAAAAACTCAACAGGGTAGTCGTGGGAAGTGAGGCCAAGAATCTCTTATCCACTGTAACCACCGAAGTTCCATATCTTCAGGCTCACCAGTGTCATATAGGAGATAAATAGAAGTGGTACCTAACATATGGTCCCAGGGCCGGATTATAGGAGGGGCGAACGGGGCGATCGTCCAGGGGCCCCCACACTGAGGAATATAATGACTGTAACCTGGCCACCCACCCTGGCCGGGTACCGGTCCCGGCAGCATCACAGCAGTCCACTGCCTCAGGCTCTGATTCACCCGACAGTGTCTGTCTATGTAAGCCCCGCCCCCTTGTTGACAATGCCGCGATTCGTGGGTGCACGGATAGGGGGCGGGGCTTAATGCAGAGAAGTGCCTACCCCATCAGGAAGCTGATGGGTTGCCTGCTGCAGCTGCAAGAGGTTAGTGTGTGCGCTCCCTTCCTCCATCTCTCTTTCCCCCTCTGTCCCCTCCTCCCTCTCTCTCCCTTCTTGTCTCTTCCTCTATTTCCCTCTTTGTCTCTCTCCCCGTCCCTCTCTGTCTCACTCCCTCCCCCTCTCTCCTTCCTTCCCTCCCCCCTCCCTTTCTCTTTCTCCTAATTCTCTCTCCCCTTACTCCCGCTCTCTCTCTCGCTTCCTTCTCTCTCCCTGTCCCTTCCTCCCTCCCCCCCTCTCTATCTATACTGTATGTCTATCTAAATCTCTATGTTTATCTACAAAGATGTTTATATATATATATATATATATAAAAACTCAAATTATATATCTAATATATATATCTATATCTATATATCTATATATATATATATCTATATATATATATATCCCCACTCTAAATCCTGCGTTTTACCCTGGCAGTGGCCATTTTTTTTTTATGGGGCCCCCACAATACTTAATCTGGCCCTGTATGGTCCTGTGCTTGGAAGAACAGATCTGTAAATTCTTGATTTGTGACTGACATCCCCAGAGCCCCCACACTCAATCTAAGGAAAACTACAGGCCCTCTGGTATGCCCAATCACGTCTGTCCTTTGTAATTCCAGATCTGTAAGAAACAAGACTGCTGACCTTATTGAATCTTTCGTTCTGTACCTGTATTACAGAGACTTGGCTAGACGAAAATGCAGGACCTATCTAGGAAGCTGCAGTTTCAACAAATTATTCTGTAATTCACAACCCAAGACTTAACTGCAGGGGAGGGGGAGTGGCCATCTGCTTTAAAAAAGCACTTAAACCTAGGGTCCACCAAATAGAAATTACTCACTCATTTGAGTGCATCGCTGCTCGGCGTTCTACAGAATTGGGATTAAGAGTACTTCTCATTTACCGCCCCCTGGAGATGGAAAGTTATTTCTACAAGAATTTGCAGATATTGTTGCTGGACTAGTTCTGGAGCATCAAATATGGCTAATCCTTAGGGATTTCAATGCATGGGTTGATGATGAGATATCACACCTTCGCCAAGACCTCCTGTGCACAATGAATGCTCTGGGCTTAACACAAGTCATTCCTTCTGATACACATATAAGTGGTAACACTCTTGATATTGTCTTCCAGATTGGATTAGAAGTCTCTGACCTAAATATAAACCCAGTCACATGGTCAGACCACCACTCAATTCGCCTCAGTCGCAATCCCTCGAAATAGAACTTTTCCATTGGAGTTGACAAGATATCGTCCAAGGAGAGGCATGACCCCCCAGGCTCTTGCGGAAAACCTGGATCTCTCTGCGGTAATGGGGGCCCGTGAAGATCATTCTTCGCTAGTCCATTACTATAACAGGGATGTGACAGCTGCATTGGATATTATCGCCCCTGTGCGTATACGACCCCACATACCACACCGTCAAACTCCTTGGTTTGACAGTAGTGTTAGTGAACTCAAGAAAAGGGGTCGTAGACTTGAAAGACAATGGAGGAAGATGAACCTGGTAAAGGATAAGTTAACACTAATCAAACATATTGGAGAATACTAATCAACAATCACCCATAAGAAAACAGAGGCCCTGATTCAGAGCCGGACGCTCTGACAGAGCGCTCGCTCTGAATCAGGACCGTCCCTACTCCTTTTTGGAGCGGCCTCCTGGCCGCTCGCATAGCTGTGGGTGACCACCCACAGCTATAGCGAGCGGCCAAAATGATGGTCGCGATGGTCAAGACCATCGCGACCATCGGGCTTGCAACGAGACCCTGCGGTAGGGTCTCGCTGCCGCAAGCCCAGGAGTGCTTTTGGCTCTATCAGAGCCAAAAGCACTCCCACTGACATCACTAGTGATGTCAGTGGGGCCGGCTCCAAACGGTAGGCGTTCCCATGGGAACGCCTCCGTCTGGGCAGCCACGCCCCCGGCACGCCCACCAAAGGGGGCGTGCTGTCAATCACCATTGACAGCACGCTCCCTTTGGTGCGAGACCCATAATGACGGCTTGGCCGTCGTTATTCGGGTCTCGCGCATGCGCACGGTGGAGCCGCCTCCGTCGTGCACATGTGCACTTGGGCACCATCGACCCGCTTGCGAGCGCTCAGCGCTCGTGAGCGGGTCTAAATCAGGCCCAGAGTTCCTTTCAAATGAGATCAAGGCAGCAAACAATAGGCCAGCTCAGCTTTTCCGTACAGTGGAGATGCTTTGCAAACTAGCATGCCTGCAGCTTGATGAAACCCTCTCCAAGTCAAGAGGCAATGAGTTTGCAAAATTCTTTGCAGATAAAGTATCCTCCATCGGGGCTGAAATCCCCACAGTGCCATCAAAGGAGTGCCAAACTACCAAGCCTGCCCGGGTAAGCCACTTGTCTTCATGGAACAGCTTTGACATAATGGATGTAAAAGACATTGCTAAAATTATCAGAATGTTACGACCCTCCACTTGTGATCTGCACCTTGCCTCAACCAAGCTTCTCATAGAGTGTATTGACATGATTGGCCTTGTAGTTGCAAAAATAGTTCAATGCTCTTTGCAGACAGGAATTTTTCCAGAACAACTAAAGGAAGCAATTGTTAGACTACTTCTTAAAAACCCTAATTTAGACTCCGACTGCATGACCAACTACAGACCAGTATCAAACCTTCCTTTTCGAGGAAAGGTCATTGAGAAAGTGGTGGCAATGCAACTGGCGATGCCTGTCTACTCTTGATATTTATGATCCATTCCAGTCAAAATTCAGGAGAAGATGTAGCACTGAAACAGCCCTGGTATGTGTGCTAAATGATCTGATGGCAAGAGACGGAGGTTGATTTGTTCAATCTCAATCCTTCTGGATCTTTCTGCAGTATTTGATACCATGGACCACAGGATTCTAATTGAGCGCCTGAAAAATTTCTGTGGGCTGGATGGCACAGTCCTTAGCTGGTTCAAATCATTTCTGACTGGCAGATCACAGAGTGTTTCTTCTGGAGTAAACTCTTTGTCACCAGTGCCACTTCCATGCAGTGTCCCACAGGGTTCTATGCTATCTCCCATGATTGTTGCAGTATACATGCTACCATTGGGTGAAATAATCAGATGTCCTGGCCTAGTTTACCACTGCTATGCAGGTGTAACACAACTGTACTTGTCCGTTGCTCCAGGTACTAAGTATCCCATAACAACCCTAAATGGCTGTCTAGCTGAGCTCCAGGAGTGGATGAGTGCCAGTTGGCTGTGACTGAACCCTGATAAAACAGAGGTCCTTATGATAAGTCTAAAGCATAGCCAACCAACAGGACTTACGCTTGGGGGCTCAGAGTTACAAAACACTGAACATGTGTGGAATCTTGGTGTTGTCCTGGATAGTGGCTTAACACTTAAACATCAGGTATCAGCCACAATTCATCTGAAGAACATAGTCAGAATCAAGCACTCAGAAGATCTGCCTAAAGTCATACATGCATTTATATCATCATGCCTAGACTACTGCAATGCCCTCTATCTTGGTCTCCCAGCAAAAGAATTGCACTGCTTGCAGATGGTACAAATGCAGCTGCCAGGCTATTAACCAACCAGCCACATACACCCATTCTCTATTCCCTTCACTGGCTGACTGTCAGATGGCGAATTGTTTTCAAGATTGGCATACTTTCAAAGTCCTACATGACCAGGGCCCAAGGTTGCTGAAGCAGCTTCTGATTCCTTACTGTCCCACTCAATTACTGTAATCCATTGATGAAGGATTATTAACAGTACCTAGAATCTCCCAGAATTTGTCTGGGGGTCGAGATTTCAGTTTTGTGGCTCGGACTCTATGGAACTCATGGAACTTAACAATGGACAACTAATGTCCATTGTTAAGCTTGTTTTGTATTTTGTGCTGTAAAGGCAAAGGTAAAGCACCTTGAGTCCTTTTAGGAGAAACGCGTTATATAAATAACATGATACAGGGCTCTGTGTCATGCACAGCTACTCCTTCACTTCAGAGATGTCCGGTGACGGTACTGTTGGATGGTGCAACCACGGTGGCCTACATAAACCACCAAGGCAGCACTCGCAGTCAGGGAGTCATGTAAGAAGTCAGCCAAATTTTTCTCTGGGAGGAACGTCATCCTTCAGCACTCTCCGCTGTTTTCATCCCAGGCATTCAAGATTAGGAAATGGACTTCCTAGGTGGTCAAGACGTCCATGAAGGTGAGTGGGCAATGCATCCAGACGTCTTCCAGCTATTAGTCTGTCGTGGGGTCAACCGCACATCAACATGATGGTGTCTCGCTACGATCATCAGCTTCCAAGTTATTGCTCCCACATCAGGGATCCGGAAGCTCTCCTGGTAGAGGCACTGGCGGTTCCTTGGACCTTCCCTCTGATTTATGTCTTCCCTCCGATCACAATGATTCCTCGGGTCCTTCGCAAGTTCAAGCTGGAAGGAGGCACTCTGATCCTGGTGGCTCCGAATTGGCCACGGTGGTTGGGGTATGCAGATCTGCTGGGCCTCTCCATAGATGCCCCTCTGTGTATTCCACTGCAGCCAGATCTGCTGTCTCAGGGCCCCTGCTTCCATCCGGATCTAACCCATCTCGCTTTGACGGAGTGGCTCTTGAGACGTCCATCCTTAGTCCTAAAGGATTCTCCAGGAGCATTGTTCAGACCATGCTGCAGGCTAGGAAGCCTTCATCTGCATGTATTTATCATAGGGTTTGGCGTACCATTTTTTTCTTGGTGTTCAACTAGGGGTTTAAACACCAGGTCTTTCCGCCTTTCCCATATACTTTCCTTTCTGCAGTCAGGTCTGGTTTTGGGCCTTCTGTTCTCATCCTTACAGTTCCAGGTTTCGGCTTGTCTGTACTTTTTTCAAAGCCAGATAGCTCTACTACCGAAAGTGCAAACTTTTTCTGGGAGTTCACTATGTTCAGCTATCATTAGTTTCTCCTGTGGCTCCCTGGGATCTTTCTTTAGTTCTCCGAACTCTCTAGTCAGCTCCATTTGACCATTACAGTTGGTGGTATTGCGTTGGCTTACGTGGAACGCTGTGTTTCTACTAGCCATCGCGTCAGCCCGGAGGGTGTCGGATCTGAGTGCCCTCTCGTGTCGCTCTCTATTTCTTGTGTTCCCTTTGGACAGGGCTTTCCCAAGCTGGTTTCCTGTTTCCATATTAATCAAGACTATTGTATTTCAGGCTACGGGTCCATCTCTGCCAAAGACTACATTGGATGTTGTGAGGGCTCTCTGGCTTTCTGACAGGAGGACTTGAGAGATCTGCAAGTCGGACTCTCTGTTGTCTTGTATGAGATTTATATGAGTGGCTGGCTACTAAGCAGACCTTGGCCCACTGGCTTTGCTTTACCATTCGCCAAGCTTCCTCATTGGCAAACCTTTCTATCCCTGCCATTTCACCCGGTCACTGGGGACTTCATGGGCAGCACGCTGTGCGGGCTTCTGCTGACCAGCTCTGTGCAGCTTCCACATGGTCATCTGCTTATATCTTCATCAGGTTTTATGCATTGATACTGTTGTGTCCTGGGACGATGCCTTCGGGCGTTCTATGCTCACTGCAGCTCAGGAGCGTTCCCGCCCATAGGGGACAGCTTTAGGACATCCAGAGTTGTCCTTGTGCCCCCTAGTGGAGGAAGAAGAAAAGGAGTCTTTTATGTTCTTACCTGTTAAGTCTCTTTCTTCGACTCCACAGAGCGCCCACCGTGACGCACCTGTCCGCCAGGGGGGTGTTTGCTTGGTGACCGTTCTAGCTGTACTTTCAATGGCATGCATGGTTCTGTATGTATGCAGGCCTTCCTTCTCCTCTTCCTCGCTCCTGCCATTTGATTGCAAACTAAACTGAGGTCCCAGTGGCCGGGCACGGGGTATAGAGAGAAGATTGGGCTTCTGTGTAAATTTCATTAACAGTTTGGTGCCCAGTCTCTCCTCTCCAGGCTATACCCAGAGTTGTCCCTTAAGAAAGAAGTTTCCTTTTCACGTTCATCCATGGACCATGGCAAACTACATCCTTGGGGGGTATCAAATCTTGGGTTGAAGTTGCTCATAGCAACCAATCAGCTTTTATCATTTTTCTAGCACAGCCTGTAAAATGACAGAAGTTGGTCGGTTGGCATTGGCAACTTTTCCACTTTACCTCTCTCCAAGATACCATAACTCTTCCCCTCGGTGTTTTTCTTCAGTTATAAAGTGTTCTGTCCTCTCAAAACCATCCCGTCAGCTGTATTAGAAATCTTCAAAGGCCAATCTAATCCAGTCTCTAAAAAGTCTTTTGTTTCCAGTGAAAGGGAACAGTTAGGGGAGGTCTAAGGGCAGTAGCAAAAATTAAAGCTCAGGAATTGTTTGGTTTTGGGTTTCTGTGCTGATGACAAATAGGAAACATGTTTGAGGAGATAAATAGCTAGCTAATCAGCATGTAAGTCTTCCCTTCCTGGTCTGGCATACCATTGCTGTGGTGGACTGTGTACACAAGGTTTCAAATCAAATGAAAAATACATTTACTCCCTGTTTTTTTTTTTTTACTTTGCTGTTGGGTCCTACAATTTTTTATTCCCCAATATATAATTCCTGACAATCTCAACTCCCTTGTACTTATCAATTTTTCCCTGTGATTATGTTGAGTGTTTTAGAAATCGCAATAAACTTTAATGGGAGAATTCAATTAACTCGCCACCACACGCGAGGGGGGGGGGGAGAGTTGCAGTTGTAATGGCATTGGAATTCGCACCTCTCGCTACTTGCACATTTTTGAGAGTCTGCAGGTACTGTAAGTGCGGTATATAGCCGCACTTACTTGCCGATGCAATATAATATAATTGAATTCCCCCCTAAAAAAAGATGGGTCATATCCAATTAGACACAAAATAGTTAAGTTTTCACATGTGTGAACTTTTGGCACTGTTCGCCTGAATCTGGCACGTATACGCGCTCCCTATTGCAAAAGACGCAATGCGGCTTTGGTGCGAAAATTCTCCATGCTGTTCGCAGCGAAAAGTACAGGTAAAAATGGGGAAAACTGCCTGTAACCCAAAAAATGTCCATCTAATACTGGGTAACAGTAGCCTGTTAATGGACATAATCAAAGGGTTTGGGGTTCTTAAATTGTGACAAATGGCTGCTCTATGAATTTTTATGTAACAGTGAAAAAAATATAATTTTTTGAAAAATAAATGCTGTAGTAAAATTGGGGGTACATTAAAATGGGTGTAAGTATATTTTTGTGTTCTAAAACTGCAGTTTTAAAAAAATGTATAACTACACCTGCCACTTGCACCTGCAATCCTAAAACACCTGTCCCATACATACAGCCCCCCAAAATACCAATCCCACTACTTTTAAACCCATTTCTCAACACTTTTTACTTTTCACCCCAAAAATGATGTAATTATTGGCCAAATTAAGCTAATTAAAAAAATATTTTTGCCTAATTAGTCATTAAGGGGGTGTCCAAGGGGTACTGAACCAAGTCCTGACATTTTTAGCCAAATATAGGGGTTTTACACAACTTTTCACCTGCTCTGAGATGGTAAAAACTTTTAAGCGCTTTTGACTATGGAGAACCCGTGTGTGCGAAAACCACGGCTAATAGGATAGCGCGTTAAGCATTTTGTGCAAAAAGTTAGCAGTGGTGAAAACTTTTCACACAATTGCGGCTTATCGCAGATAATTGGATATGACCCTATGGGCCGTATTCAATTAGGTGTGAAAAGTCAGTTGCTGCGGAAAAGTATCGCGAGTGACGTCATTTCGCCTTGCAAAAAGTTTCCCCCATATTCAATTCAAATACTTTTCGCCGGTGCAGAAACTTAATGCAATGGGACTTGCGAAAAAGTGTCGAAAATAAAGTGCAGAATTGGAGTTTTGGGGTGCAAAGCTGCAGGAACCCCCCTGCACCCTTGGAACAGTCCTCCAAAGGTAAACTGCATAAAAAAAAAAAAAAATTCTTTAGATCACCCCAAAAAAGTACTTTCATTTTGGGGGCGGAAAAGTCCAAAGTTGGGGGACAACATTAAAAACTAGCGAAATAGACTCCAGGGGGTCCCCAAGTATGCCCCAGGTGTTTTTAAGTTTGCAGGTGCTTGCCGCACGTAGATTTTTTTCGATTTTGAAGACTTCACTTTAGCAACTTAAAAATATGCTAGCACCCATTTTCAAGTGCCCCAAATTTGCTGGGGCTATCTATTTTCGCCCAAAAAAAAATTCTAAATTCTATTCTTCACCACTTATGCAAAGATGCTAAATAGCAGCTATTGACAGCATTTAAGTACCCCAAATACCTTCAGCAGGGCTATTCTGGGGTATCTAGAGTGATCCCCAATGTCAGTGCATCTTTTGGGGGAGGGTCAGGCTGATTTGCCCAAATCTGACAGTACTTTTCGCATGTTATTTTCGCCGGGTTCCGTTTTCTAATTGAATACAGAGAAAAGCGGACAGGCACGCGATACTTTTTTGCATTTTAAACCAGCGATGTCGGCGAAAAGTACGGGAATTTTCGCCTGGAATTGAATATGCCCCTATGTCTGCAATAAAAAACTATCTGCAGTAAAGAACAAGGCATTCATCGGATGAATCACTGGCACTCTTTGTATTACATTTACAGTTTTATTCTGGACTACCTATTCTTATGCCTTTATCATATACCATATCTTTGTTTCTGATCTGTGTGCCCTGTCTGTGTATTGTTCTTCTGGACCTTAAAGATTTTGTGAAAAAGAAAAAAAAATAGTTATATTGCACACAATAATTTCCTATTACCGTATGTATCCTCCAGTGCTTAATTGCAGTCCATAGTTACTCTTGTCTAGTATAACCGCTATGGCTGATGAGAACATACCATCTTGTACACATAAAATACAGCTACATAAACTGGAAGCACAGATAGTAGCAGGGAGCTTAAAGATGGGTGTGGGACTTATGTTTCGTTTTAGGGCTACTATACAGAACACCAGAGCTGTACTCTGCTTCTGGTATTTAAGCATACAGAGAATGGACAGAAGGATGAGGATTTCTCTGTACATACACTCAGAACACTACACACACTGGGCATGGAATATAATAGTGGAGTGCAGTGTATATGGTTTTACTTTCTACCTTCATCATCTAAAGACAAACGCAAGACATGTAAATAGTTTTTATAAAACATCATAGAGTGTTCTACCCACTCACCAGTGACGTGCGGTGAGGTCAATGGCTGTGGAGGAACACATATCAAAAATCTGGAACATGACAGGGAGTATCACACCCCTGCCTACCCTGACTGTACTGCCCTGCCACTCATCCCAAGCGGCATCGGTATGAAATCCGGCGGTTCAAATCCAGACGACAGAAGACCGGCACCAGTGAAGATCCCGACAGCTCTAAAGGCAAGTATTAATTAACCTTACCCCCCCCCAACCCTCCTTTAGAGATGCCGAACCCTAACCTCCCTCCCTAGTGCCTAACCCCTCTTCCTCCCTAGTGCCTAGCCCCTAACCTCCCTCCCTAGTGCCTAACCCCTCTCCCTCCCTATTGCCTAGCCCCTAACCTCCCTACCTAGTGCGGGGGGTTCCTCATCCTAACCTCCCTCCGGGGTGCCTAACCCTAACCCCCCCTTCCCCTAGCCTAAACCTAACCCTCCCAGGGGGGTGCCTACCCCTAAATCCCCCTGGGAGCCCTAAAACCTAAGCGTGGCTCTCCACGCCCGGCTTACCTTCGTTCGGTATGCCGGGCATCTGTCTAATGACAGGCGTCGGGATTTTGACACCTGTCATTAGTACCTTGCCGGGGTCTGCATTTTGACCATCGGCTTCCTGCCTGCATTCCCCCCCAGGTACAGGAACTCTCTCCTGCTGCAAAAGTACATGGTGAAGAGAGCGGGCTAACCATGTGTCCTGACTACACATGCTTTATATATGAGCACCAGGTGAAGTATACTGTGTTGTAGAATTTCAATGAGCAGCTTATATTTAATCTTATCCTCTTCTTTGCAGTTCCAGGTTTTAATGTTGCTGTTTTCCAGTCATTTATCACACACAAAGATCCCATCACCAGTATGGCTGATGCTGCTGTTGTTCCAGACTAACCACTTACCGTTGTGAGGAGCCCCAATTGTATTCATGTACTGGGGTCCATGCCTGGATTTTATCATTTGGTAACTGGCGCATCTGGAGTATCAAAGTAATATAATTATAGAGATAGGTTATTTTGGATTACAGTGTTGGGTAAATAGATCTCATGGGATGTGCTGTGCAACCAAACTGCAAAGTGCTAAATTACTATCATTTATTCATTTCAAGTTGCTGCATGTAAGGTCTACAAGCTCTTGTAGTAAGTATGAGAGCTGACAGATGAGTTACATGTCCTCTGGTACTGAACACATAGGTAGAGGTGAGCAGCAGAATGAGATCTGTAGAGTAGATAAGATTTAGGGCCTGATTCTGAGATGGGAGTAAAAAAAAAAAAGAGGAAGTAACTGAGCATCTTGGTGATATCATGCTGCACTGCAGGTGGGGAAAACGTAAAATGTGCACAGAGATTTGAGCGTGGCGAGTCCAAACGTATATCTAAATTGTTATTTAAAAATAACACGTCCAGCACGGTACTGGTTCGATTCCCGTCAGCGGCAGCCCGACAGGAGCAGAGTGCGACGCAGCGGAAGCCTGACAGCGCTGGAAATCCCGATCGTGGATAGGTAAGTATACACTAACCTAACCCCCCTAACCCTAACCCTCCTTAGGGGTGCCTAACCCTAACTTCCCCCCCAAGTGCCTAACCCTAATCCCCCCCTCTAAGTGCCTAACCCTAACCACCCCCTTCCCCGCTGTCTAAACCTAAGTCCCCCGGGGAGTTGCCTAACCCTAAGTCCCCCCCCGGGGGTGCCTAACACTAACCCTCCCTCCCCCTAGCCTAACCCTAACCCTCCCGGGGGGTGCCTAACCCTAAGTCCTCCCCGGGAGCCCTAAACCTAACCCAACCCCCCCCCCCGGTGGCTGTCCGTTCCCGGCATCGGGGAAATGCGGGCGTCTACATCTAGATGCCCGGCATTTCACCCTTGCGGGGATAAGGCAGTCGGGAAGCCTCCAGCACCTGGCCCCCAGCATTACAGCAAAGTCAGGTGGAAGTAGTAGCCATAGGTAAAACTGGAAGGGCCAGTGTTTCCCAAGCCCGGTCCTCATAGTCCACACACTGGTACTGAGGATAACCATGCATAAGCACAGGCGCCTTAGTATTATTACCACATTCAGGGTCTGATTTAGAGATGCATGTTATCGGAACTGCCGCTGCATTTTTATGCTAAGGCCGCAGTTGGTGGGATCGGTACGGAGATGACCACCGGCTGTGGTGCTGATCCATCACTATGCTCGTTAAAACGCACCATCAGCTGTACATTGGTCACACCATCAAACATTGCACCAGACCTATGGTGACGCAGGATCTCCATCTGAACTTGGCCGCTAATCAGTGCAACTGTGGCAAAAAAAAGCAGTCGCTGACCTCGCGGCCGTAACCCCGTTATCAGCTAGAAACGCCCTCTGGCATTGCCTCTCTGCATCCAAATTTGTTCTGCGGCTCCCAGCAGTAAACCATCAACTGCTAGCATGTGGTAGACACTGTATGCACCTCTGAATCAGGACCTGTGACTGGGCCATGAGGACTAGGTTTGGGAAACTGGCCTAGGTTAACTGCTCATCATCGCCTTAATTAATGCTGGACTGATGATGATAATGTCGAAGCTGCATAATTGGCTGAGACAGAAAGATGCTAAAAGTCCTCATATAAATACAGACAGTCACTAAAACATATAAAATGATCAACCCTGCAAAACACGTACCATGGTGTACTCCACAAACACGTAGTCACACAACGCTAACTAGCGTCTTTTCCCAATACCCCGATACTTACACACTGCACACTTTTATAAAAAGGTTCCCTAGCATTAAAGTGTAATATTCAAGGTTTATTCAGTAATAGTAATGTTGTGAAATAAATGTTATTTGATATCTAAGGTTTAGTACATGGTAAGCAGACCGGGTTTGGTGTCAATCTAAACTACTGTGTCTTTGCAGATTTCCGGTATCATCGTTGAGGAGATCGCAACATGTGTCTGCAAACTATGGATCATAGAGAGTTAAAACATTAAAATATACTCTGTAATGTAGCCAGCTTAGATTTATTATGCAGTGGGAAAATGGACACAAAGAGCTGTTGGAGGCTGGATTGTGACCATACAAACTCACCTATGAACTATACTGTAACAGAAGAACCAGGAAGAACCACCAATAGAATCATGCCAACCTGTTCTATTGTATTGCCTATCTCTGTAAGGGTATATATGTGAGCTCTCTGAAACTGGATCTCGGTCTTCTTGCTTTGCTGTCGACGGAGGTTTCATCTTTGATGCCGGGATCTGGATCCAGAGCGCATGTGTATGTAACGACTGTACCTTGGGTCTGTATAATTTATTTGTGCTAATTGTATTTAGATCACAGCGTGTAACTATCTTTTTTTATGTTGAATAATAACTTTTTGTGCTTTGGAACCACAATCAAAGTCTGAAAGCAATTATTTCTTGTGCGACTCATAACGCTAAACAGCGACAATTATTAGAGTGTGTAGGTAAGTAGGAATCGATAGGTAGGAATCGATAGTTGGGGTCTCGCAGTGTGAAATCACGCTACCGGTCATTCGGTAACACTCGGTCAGCAATCTCTCAGCAAAAGGGTGGAGGCACCATAGCAGGAAAGAACGCATTGTGCCTTAAAAAATCTGCTACCACTTTGTTGCTGAGAGTCCACTACCCGTTACTGTTTGGTTCAAGAAGTGCTGATTAGAATCCAGGGACAAAGGAAAAAGTTTGTTTTCCTTCGTTGATAGAATTTCATGTTAAAAAGGGGAAGTCGCACAATAGCGTAAGGGTAATAATAAATTTTATTTACTAGTCGCATTATTGTGTATGCGACTAGTCGCACAATAGCGTATACATATTTCCTGTATTGCTGCCACGTGTTTCAAACAAAGCCGTTGAGATTGCATTGTTGTAAATATCTTGATCAGTGTTGCCATAATCTGGGAAAACAATTATTTTTCTGCGCAGGAAAAGGGTGTGTAACAGTGAACATTTGTTGGTAGGGGTAACATGTTCCCTAGTTAAGGGTATCGTAGGACCCTTAAATGCTAGGCGCCTGGTGTCGGCCTAGTGGCTCGGTAGTAGATACCGCACTCTATACACATAAGCAGGTATAGTCGTTGTCCTTGTTGTAGGTATCGGCTCTCAGTGTGATTGCAGTATTCAGTGATCAGTTAGGGTTATTTGAGCATTGTAATTGAACTGCACAGTTGTGGCAAATTGTGATTGTGAACTAAGTAGAGGGTGGACGAAATCACTGAAAAGAGTAGGTGTTATTGGAATGCCTAAATGCTAGCAGTTGAAAGGTAGTCAAAAAGGGATTAGGTGCATGGAAGCAGCCTGGTTATTCTTCCATAGGTGTGTGGGTGCATCCTGTTAATATCGTCCACAGGTAAGTGAAAGTAGCCTTGACGTTCTTTCACCGGTCTAAATCCCTATTGAAAAGCTTAGGGTTATCTTCCCAAGATGAGAGCCAAGCAAACGGTAGAGATGTTAGATGATGTGCTGCTGTTGGAAGCGCCCTTGGATCAGCACGGCATATTATTCATACTAGGTACGGTGCTTATGCAACTAGGTACTGTGATGTATGGTTTAAAATGATGAGGAAGAGTGTTAGACCGTTCCCCAGAATTGGCAGCTTTGATAAGGAGGTATTGAACAATGTCCAAGATAGCATCTGTATGGTGCGCTCTCGAATGAAAAAGATAAAATATAACGAGTGTTTAAAGTTGTGGCAGCACGAGGAGGATGCGTGGCTTAAAGGTGTGCATGCGACACAAACTAGCGTCACGAGCACGATACAGGAGAGTGAGCACACAGCGCTAAACCGCGGTGCGTGCACGCCTCAAAATAGCGCGCACGTCAAGGGAGAGTTGCGGAAGGTATTGCCAGTGGTTCACGCGCACCACCACCGCCCTATGCGGATGGGGGTGGAGGTACAGTCGATGTAAAAACCCATAAAAATTTAATAAGTAACTTGTACCCTCTCTTGAGTAATCACAAAGAAAATGTTTATGATGCGGATGATGAACCTGTTGTTATGTCTGCCATTTCCCATGCTGTACACATGTTAGATGCTTCATCACAACAAGCACGAGTGGTGGCCCCATCTTCATCAGTTATAGTACAGGAAGTGTTAACATCCACTGCACCCGTAGAGGAAGTTGTTAACCGTATACGTAGCAGTAATAGACTAAATCCCCAGCCAGGTAACAAGGTCAAAGGTAGCAGTGCGGCCGGTCTGCATCCCATCCGGACAATAATTGTTCCAAATGGGAATGCGGATACGAACGGTGTAGTGCCCACAAGGGAGGTAGCAATGCATTGTCCTTGGACAAGAGCTGAGCTAAATTCCATAATTAATGATTTCCCTGACCCTAAAAAGGAATTAGCAAAATGCCAAAGATTTTTGAAAAATTTGGGTAATGCTCACGAGCCAACCAATAAGGATTGGCGAGTGGTGTTAAGAGCGAGCCTTCCACACAATACCGACGTGAAAAAGTTTATCACGGATTGCGTATTGGATGGAGATGGTCCCTTAATAGACGAGGGTAACCAAGGTAACATTACCTGCATAGTAACTCAATTGGGTGTATATTTTCCAGTAGTAGTTAACTGGAGTAAAATTTTCACCATAAAACAAAAAGAGAGTGAATCTGCAGAGGATTACTGTACCCGAGCTCTGCAGGCTATCACCCAGTACACTGGGATAGAGGATATTAAAGATAGCACTCATCACAGGGGAATGATCATCATGGTACTTATGGATGGTCTAACAGACAATCTAAAGACCCGAGTTCAGACCTCATTACCTGGCTGGAAAAGAGTTACTGTAGACACACTCATGGAATCCGCTATTGAACATGATAAAAACATCCTAACAAAGAGAGAGACCCAGAGCGAGAAGCTAATGGCTGTTAGTATTCAAGCTCTAGAAGGAATGAATGTAACATCACAGCCACCAGACACACATGCACCTGCACAGCTACACACCCTCACCAATCCTGCACCACCACAAACACAGCCCTACCCCACTTATCACACACAGCCACAAAACCCATACTATCCACAACCACCATATTACCCTCAAAATCCTTATCCACACCCACAATCTTTCTCTACCACTCAACCCACACAGCAACCCTTTCACCCACCCCACTCATGAAGGTGGTTTAACTGCAACCAAGTGGGACATGTAAGTAGGAACTGTAAGGTGAAGAAGGTAGGACCCCCTAACCAGGGAGTACCTGGATATCCACATAAGGAATATACACAGAGTACAGGAAATTTCCAACAGTCACCAGCTCCAATTGTGACCTTAAATGCTGTTTTGGAGAGTGAAAGTCAACGCTAGGGGTCAGGTCATACCTGTAGTCTACAGATAGTCAGGTTAACAGGAAGTACTAGGGAAGAACTGGTGATGATGGTTGATGTAGCTGGTACTAAACATCCCTTTCTTGTAGACACAGGGGTGACCAGATCAGTGATAAAATCTCCCACTAATTTACAGGTGACCAGCGAGAC
Organism: Taudactylus pleione; assembly: GCA_031769625.1. Taxonomy (NCBI): domain Eukaryota; kingdom Metazoa; phylum Chordata; class Amphibia; order Anura; family Myobatrachidae; genus Taudactylus; species Taudactylus pleione. Next base: position 5,443,406 of record JAUIMM010000121.1, read on the forward strand.
AGTACCAGCAATGGGTGTAACGGGTAAAGTGCAACATTATCCTGTAACTAAATCCACAGAGGTTACTATCGGGCCATTGCACACCAGGCATTCTTTTCTTCTGGCAGCAATGACTCCTACTAACCTACTGGGAAGGGATTTGTTATGTAAGATGGGAAGTGTCATATATTGTACTCCTGATGGTATATTTCTAGATATCCCAGAGAGAGTTGCACATGAGGTGAGGGATATGTTGGACACTCCCCAAAGGATAATGCATCACTCTACCGGTTCAGGTAAAAATCTACCTCAGGTAGATCAAATGTTATCCCAAATTCCAGATTCACTGTGGACCAAGGATGGACAGGACACTGGATTAACGGCAAATGTAACTCCCGTAATGGTAAATCTAAAAAGCGGCAGGCAAGCTCCAAAAATTCCCCAGTACCCATTAAAACAGGAGGAAGGAATTAGGGGTGTATCCCATAATTGAGCAATTATTACAGCAGGGAATTTTAGTCTGTACAGCAAGTGTAGCCAACAGTCCCATCTTTCCTGTGAAGAAGAGTGGTGGGAGGGGTTATAGGCTGGTACAAGACCTTAGAGGGGTTAATAAGGTAGTAGAGAGCCAATTTCCTGTAGTGCCGAATCCAGCTGTCATTCTTATGTGGATCCCACCAAATGCAACCCATTTCACTGTCATTGACCTCTGTTCTGCTTTCTTCTCTATGCCTCTTCATCCTGACTGTCAGTACCTATTCACCTTTACATACAGGGGTGTACATTACACATGGACACGATTTCCCCAGGGGTTCATAGACAGCCCCAGTATCTTCTCCCAGGCCTTACACGACTGTTTACAATCTTTTCAACCTGCCAATGGATCTGTTCTAATACAATATCTGGACGATTTATTGTTATGTTCTGATTAGTTTATGTCATGTTTAAATGATACTAAACTTTTATTGCTTCATCTCTCACAAACAGGACACAAGGTTGCTAAGGACAAACTACAGCCATGCCAGTCCAGGGTTAAATACTTGGGACATTGCCTAACCCAGGGGTTATGACATCTGACAAATAACAGAATCCAAGCCATACAGACCATGACACTGCCACAGAACCAACAGCAAATTCGTACCTTCTTGGGAATGTGTGGATACTGCAGAATGTGGTCCCAGGTTTTTCTATTTTGGCCTTGCCATTACAGGACTTAGTCTCTTCCTCAAAGCCCGATCGTGTCATACACACAGAGGAATCAGAGCAGGCTTTCCTTAATCTTAAGGATAGTCTGACAAGAGCACCTGCATTAGGAATACCTGATTATGAAAAACCTTTTGATTTGTATTGTACGGAAGCTAATGGTTGTGCAGCAGGTGTCCTCACACAAAAACATGGTGATGCCAGTAGGCCCGTAGCATACTACAGTGCACAATTATACACTGTGGCAAGATCACTCCCAACGTGTTTAAGAAGTGTAGCAACTGCTCTATTGGTCAGTAAGAGTGAGGTTGTGATATTAGGCCATGATATTTGTCTATAGTCCCCATGCTGTATCTGCTTTGCTAAACTCTGCCCAAACCAGACATGTCTCCTCAGCTAAGTTCACAAGATGGGAACTAGCCCTAATAGCACCTGCAAACATCACCATCAAAAGGTGCAGTACGTTAAACCCAGCTACGTATTTACCATATGTGCAACATGATGCACAAAGGGTGGAGAGAGGTGAGTCGCTGGCGGAAGGCTAGTTCTGCAGGTATATTGATGCACATGAATGTATGGAATATCTGAATCAAACCTTTACTGCAAGACCTGACATACGGGATACACCTTTAGAAAATGTAGATGTGACATTTTACACGGATGGGAGTTGTCATAGACAAACCGACACTGGAGAATTATGTACAGGTTATGCTGTGGTAAATGACGAGGACGTTATAGAAGCCGAACATTTAGGCCCACCACACTCGCCCCAAGTGGCGGAACTGGTGGCATTAAAGAGAGGGTGTGAGTTAGCAGAAGGTAAATCTGCTAACATCTACACTGACTCTAGGTACGCCTTTGGGGTGGTACACTATTTCAGCTCTCTATGGTGTCTGAGAAATTTTATGACAACAGCAGGCACACCAATTGCACATTCCAGACATATAAAAGGACTACTGACAGCAATCCAATTGATTATGCAGTGGCGGTAATTTAGTGTAAAGCCCATACATGTGAGGATGATCCGGTGTCACTGGGCAACAATAGGGCAGACGAAGCTGCCAAATGGGCAGCAGGGTTAAAAATGAATGTACCAACTGAACAAATGATGACTTTTCAAACAAATGACATGCTGAAATTAATTGAGATGCAAAATTTGTGTTCCATTCAGGAAAAGACAGTCTGGAATTCCAAGGGATGTGGACAAGAGTCCTCTGGACTCTGGAGAGATGGACAAGGTAAGCCAGTGGCTCCCAAGGCGTACTATCCAAGCCTGGCTGAGGCAGCGCACGGTCTGCCTCACTTGGGAAAGCAAGGTATGTGCAAATTGGTGAGATCATACTGGTGTGCACCGGGTTTTTCTTCTCAAGCAGAAAAGAGAGCAATGTCCTGTCTGACCTGCTTGAGGAAAAACAGTGGGAAAACGATCCCTACCGAACCATCCCACATTCCTCCGACCGACGGACCTTTTCAGGTAATAAAAATTGATTTCATCCAATTACCACCCTGCAGGTATCTCAAGTATATATTAGTGTGCACTGATGTGTTTTCTAATTGGGTTGAGGCATACCCAGCTGCCACTAACACTGCTGCGTTTACTGCCAAGAAAATTGTTCAGCTGTTTGAATGCAGATACGGTATCCCTAGAATTATTGCGAGTGATAGGGGTACTCATTTCACAGGTGATGTTTTCCAAAATATGTGTAAGCTGATGGGTATTAATAGTAGACTTCATACCCCCTACTGACCGCAAGCCAGTGCCAAGGTGGAGAGGATGAACGGGACTATTAAAAACAAATTAAGTAAAATCATGTCGAAAACTGGACTGGGTTGGCCAGAAGCACTACCACTTGTCCTTCATAGTATCAGGACAACTCCTAGACACCCCCTAAATCTGTCCCCCTTTGAAATACTGTTCGGTAGACAACCTCATTTGATTATAAGTCCACAGGAGGACTTGAAAAGTAACAACAAGGTAATTGTAAGGTAATTGTAAGGTATCTTATAACAATGAGTAAACAATTAAAACAGCAACAGCAGAAACTGAAATTGTTGTCACATGATCTGCCTGAAACAAACTGTTATGATGTTGAACCTGGAGAATTTGTTATGATCAGAAGTTTCTTGACTGATCAGTGGGAAGGTCCATATCAGGTGTTACTGATGAGTACAACTTCATTGAAGGTGGCGGAGAGAGATACCTGGGTTGATTCCACTCACTGTAAGAAGGTCAACCAACCGGTGGAGAAACAAGGCAGAATCGAGACAGATAACGTAGACCTGTCAATTGCGAGTCTGTTCCGGGAAGGTTAAAGGTTACAGTGAGATACTTGAGCTATAGAAATTTGTAGATCAGCGTTTTCAGCAATGGATTGGTCTGCTGTGGTTATCTTTGCGTTTTCTCCCAGAGTCCTCATTATCTTGGGTTGTTTCGGAATCTCTGGTTTCTGTAATCGAGGACCGAGGACGGAGAGGTGAGCTGATGGTGATATCAATGGAGTAGAGTCGGGAGAAGGAGCAATACAGTCACAAGGGCAGTATCTGACCAAACCCAGTACAGTAATTGTTAAGAGATCTGCTATTCTGGATACTCGGAGACAGTGTGAAGGTCTATCATCTGAGGACTACTGTATGTGTGAATTCTGTGGGTCCGTAGTCAATGAGAGATGCATCCAACAGTGCCAAGCTAAGTATAACCAGTATTGAGGTAGGTATCCTTTAGAAGATTATCATACCATGGTGGGCAAAGATTTAAACCAAACCGACTGTTGGGTGTGCTCTCACGCGCCCCAAGGACAGCATAATGTAGGATTAGTGCCATTTCCATTAAATGTCTCTGAGATTTTAGAATTACAAAAAGGGAAGACACTGAATGGAAGATTTCTTAACACCAAACCACCCCATTTTAAACTCCACCAGTACCAGGTAGATAAAACACTTTTCTGTTTGAACATCACCAACTCCAATGAACCAGGAAGTTGGGAGGTGACTGGGAATAACCAGACGATGACCTGTTCACTAAGAGCTGATCATGAGCCTATGAATTATGAAATGTTACGCACAATTAGGTCGGGTGGAAGACACTTCCAGTATAAATATACACTAAGTAACACCAAAGACATGGTTGGCAGAGTGTCAGAAGGGTACTGTGCTAGGGTTATACAACCAGAAACATGTATTAGCCAGATGGGAGAACCTGATCATTTGTGAGGGAAATGTGTTGGATGATCATGATGCATTCTATTCCTTATGTTCTCCCCGCTGATGTATATTTTATATGTGGAAGGAAAGCGTAAAAGTGGCTCTCTCCGAATTCCGAAGGTTTGTGTTATCTAGGAAGAGTACTTTCAGAGGTTATGACCCTTACACATGGTGAAATGCTTGTTATTCATAAAAACACACCATGACCATATCTTCACACACAGTATGAACACAGAGAGAAAAGAAATATGATACCTAGTGACGTACATAAAGCCACACAGTTAATTAGTGAGACAACTGGCTTTCATGTTTTGGTAGCTTGGTGTACACTAAATTTAAATATTATCTATTAATTTAGCAAGATCTTGGATATATCACCGAGATGTATGATGACACATTCAGGTACACCGGTAAAGAGTTGCTAGCTTACAAGAAAGAACTCGTGCAACATAGACTAGTGTTAATTTACTTAACAGCTGTCACTGGGGGGTATTGCGTAACTTTTGCCACCCAATTTGGTGTAAAATGTTGCACTTACATTACAAATGATACCAGCAATCCCAAGGAGGTGATAGACCGGAAGATGGATGAAATTTTGCAGTTAAAATGGGAATTTCGAAAGAACCATAATGCTTCAGTGGCTGATGTAGAGGAGAAGGTAGAGAAATGTGTTTCTTGGTTGAACCCAGTGAAATGGTTCTCAGGCCTAGGAGAGTGGGTCCAGGAAATGATTGCGAGCATAGGTAAACTCCTGATCCTTGTATTGGTTGTCATCTTAGTAATTGGCATATGTGTCAGGTGTGTTCCTACTGTGTTGAAATGTGGAAAGTGTAAAGATAAGGTGAATCAAAGGAATGAAATTATGATGGTGGCCAGTAGTAACAATATGAATACTGAGGTAAATGTAGGACTGCATTACAACCCTGAACTAGAAGGTACCATCATATGATGTATAAGATTTAGACATGCATGAAATATATTATTAAAATGTTATTTTAAACATCTTAAATAATGTAAGTCCCTATCCCCTTCAAGACTTTTATAGGATTGGTGCATCTCCACATCTTTCCCATGATCTCCCAAGATCCGCGGTGTGCGTATAAGGGTAGTTTTATGTCCCCTACTAGAGACACATTATTGATGGTTTAAGAACCACCTTGTGCCATCCCATAATATAAAATTAAATAATATATCATAATGTAAGCCTAAATTAATTTTAAAATCAGAGTATGAGAACATGTTGTTTGCTATCAAAGGGTGGACTGTCGAAGCCGGATAATTGGTTGAGACAGAATCGGTTTAAAATTAAATCTGCACAATGCCATTTTGCGACTGGCTGCCCAGCGCCATTTTAGCAAATCTCGCCCATTAAAAGTACATACGGCAATGCTATTATTTAGCGTCATGCAATTCCCATGCAATAGAAATATGCTAAATGTCCTCATTATATAAATACAGACAGTCACTAAAAAATATAAAATGATCAACCCTGCAAAACACGTACCATGGTGTACTCCACAAACACGTAGTCGCACAACACTAACTAGCGTCTTTTCCCAATACCCCGATACTTACACACTTTTATAAAAAGGTTCCCTAGCATTAAAGTGTAATATTCTAGGTTTATTCAGTATTAGTAATGTTGTGAAATAAATGTTATTTGATATCTAAGGTTTAGTACATGGTAAGCAGACCGGGTTTGGTGTCAATCTAAACTACTGTGTCTTTGCAGATTTCCGGTATCATCGTTGAGGAGATCGCAACATGTGTCTGCAAACTATGGATCATAGAGAGTTAAAACATTAAAATATACTCTGTAATGTAGCCAGCTTAGATTTATTATGCAGGGGGAAAATGGACACAAAGAGCTGTTGGAGGCTGGATTGTGACCATACAAACTGACCTATGAATTATACTGTAACAGAAGAACCAGGAAGAAGAACCAATGGAATCATGCCAACCTGTTCTATTGTATTGCCTATCTCTGTAAGGGTATATATGTGAGTTCTCTGAAACTGGATCTCAGTCTTCTTGCTTTGCTGTTGACGGAGGTTTCATCTTTGATGCCGGGATCTGGATCCAGAGCGCATGCGTATGTAACGACTGTACCTTGGGTCTGTATAATTTATTTGCGCTAATTGTATTTAGATCACAGCGTGTAACTATCTTTTTTTTATGTTGAATAATAACTTTTTGTGCTTTGGAACCACAATCAAAGTCTGAAAGCAATTATTTCTTGTGCGACTCATAACGCTAAACAGCGACAATTATTAGAGTGTATAGGTAGGTAGGAATCGATAGGTAGGAATCGATAATAAGCAGTCACTTATAAAGCAGGACAAGAAAAGTGAAGGCCACTCGTAGTGACCGTGCCTCAGTCAGCTTGTGCTATGTATTTCACATAGAGATGTTGCCATAGACACATGACCATCAATGAAGGAACCTCATCATCCCTTCACCATCTATGGCAAAACATTGGAGCTTGCAAAAGTAAACCCTGGGCCTATATCAATGTTAAATTCCAGCTGTCACTGTCTTCTTCATAATGTTGAGGAAAACATTGACCTCTCTCCAAAGCAAATGGCAAAATTATTACCCATCGATCTCAAAACATCAATGTTTTGCAAAACATTGCTTTTTTTATCCCTATCTCATGCTTGTGTAAATTGGGCAAACACAACACTGAGTGCCTGTAGTTAATATGTGCACGGTGCAGAATGACAGGCAGTGGGCATACTCAGCTAAGTATATTATAAATCAAATACAGCGATATAACAATCAGAGTTATGGAACAGATATTAAATAAAACGCATCAATTTAATTCTACATATAAATAAATTAGGAGTAAATATTTAAACCACTCCCATAGGTGGCAACTGTAAGGGCAAACTCAGAAAAGACACCTGATGTAAAGTCCGGCTGTAGGTGGTGTTTACCAACTATGCGCTAGGGTCCAACGCACAGAAGTATGGTGTCCCGGGCCCACAATACAGCGGTGCAAATGTTGAGTTGTATTAGATAGTTTCCCAGTCCCAAATAAGTCAGGAGTGACTCCTTGCAATTTCTATATGAATACGCCTAGAAGTCACTGTGCGAAGCCTCCGATTTATTACAGCCTTAAGGGTTGTGGCAATACATAGAGACACCATGAATCTCCGCGCTAATTACACACGGGCCAGGCGATGCTTATCAGCAGCGGCAGAAGGGCAGGGGTGCTGGGAAGGATGGAGGAACCATGTACAGAGCATGCGCACTAGCTCTCGACGCTCACTGCATATTCAGTTAAGTGGCACGGGAGGTAATTAATTTGTGGGGCATCTGTGTTTCTGTAGGCCCAGGCCTCCAGGGATAGAGCCGCCATGTTCCCACCTGTAGCCCAGATCTGGTTACAACATGGACTTGCATTATGGCAGCTCTTAGTATAATAATAGTTTCAATAAGATAAAAAGGGAATTTTCTATAAAAGTAGAAGAATCTAAAATGTTCTTAAAAACAAATGTGTGTACAATTTATCACATTTTCTATTGTAAAGATATGTGCATGTAAAAAAATATACCTGACCTTTGTCCTGCGCAATGGATCTGACAAGTGCCAGGACCAGCGGTGGCGGCGCACATGTGTATAACACCAGCTTCTAGGCACTGCATGTGCTGCAGCCCTTAGAAGCCGTGTAGGGCTGCCACTGGAAGCACTCTCTCTGCTAATTGCAGCCTGTACTGGCAGTCCCAGGGGAGGAATACACCTCACCCTGGGGCTGCCTGTCCTGTGTGTGTGACTGGCAGGTAGAGCTTCCAATGGGAAGCCACTGCCAGTCACAGTGTAGCCACGGACTGCAACTGGCTCACTGAGGTGATGGATTTTTACTGGGGAGGCTGCAGTCCCTAAGTAACATCCGTCACTGGTCATTTTGTTTCATCTTCAAACAGGATCATTTGTTTTTTATATGGAATAAAAAAAAAAGGTAAAAGAATATTCATGTGGCGCTTAATCTAAATAAAGGTTAAAAACAAGATAATAGACTGTTAAAATTTAATGGGGCCTATTCATCATGTTAATTATCAGGGGGCCGAATGGAACCTGATAATTAACATCCTAACTCGCCGCGGCTGCCGGAGCAATTAATCATTGCTCTGGCGCAGTGACAGCTGATGCGATATAAGCTGCCCCCGCGAGTGGCTTCACTGCTCCTTTTTGGAGCAGTGATTCCTTTCACTGTTCCTGTCGGAGCAGTACGGGAATGCACATGCGCGACCTACAGGTCACGCTTGCGCACAAGAGCCCCGACATGCGGCGGAGGGATCAGAAAGGATCCCGCTTCACAACCTGGACCTTCTTCCCACAGCGAAGGAGCGGGTTGCGATGTCGGAGCAGGAACATTCGCCTTCTGAAGATGGCAAATGGTCCCGCAGTCAAGCTCCGAAAATAATATATTTTCGGAGCTTGATGAATACTGTCCCCATACTAGTGTTTGGGGACAGCAGGCCATTCTGCGAGAGAAAGGTAAGCAGGAGATATATGTGATACTAGTGTATGGGGACAGCTGGCCATTCTGCAAGAGGAAGGTAAGTAGGTGATATCTGTGATATCTCCTGCTTTACCTTCTTGATGAATGGCCTGATAACTTAATTTTCACAATTGTAGGTGAAAATGTGCATTTTCACCTGCTTTTGTGAAAATGAAGTGATGATGAATAGGCTCCAATGTGTTTATACACATATATTTGCTCAATACATTTAAAAATATATAATACTGTGCAAAGGTTTTAGGCAGGTGTCGGGGAAAAAAATGCTGCTTGAACAGCATATCTTGAAACCCCAGTCTGCTTTGAAATCTTTACTTGGGAGAGACCTTGCCGATGCAGTATATGTGTCTTGTTGCTGTGCTCAGTCTTGCCATGGTGTACGACCTGTGACATAAAACTGTCTTCTACAACCTCACCTTTGTAGCAGAATTTGGCTGTTCCTCACCCAGTTTTAAGCCTCCTACAAAGCTTTTTCTGTTTCAATTAATGACTGTTTCAACCTACATATGAAAATGATGATCATTATTACCTGTTTGGTATGATTGGTTAATTATACAACTGGCTATAATCCAACAAAATCCCTGACTTTGTGCAAGTGTACCTAGAAGAATTGATGCTGCTTGGAAGGCGAAGGGTGGTCACACCAAACATTGATTTGATTTAGAGTTCTCTTCTGTTCATTCACTTTGCATTTTGTTAATTGATAACAATAAACTATCAACACTTCTATTTTAGAAAGCATTCTTACTTAGCAGCATTTCCACACCTGCCTAAAGCATTTGTATAATAGTGTACATAGACACAGACCCATTATCAATATAATAAAACCTCTGCTGAGATATTGGCAGACACGTATAATAGTTCTGTATTAAACAGGGTATAATCATAAACTCTAAATATGCCCATAATAATTAATAGTAGATGTCTGTCATGATAAATCCACTAAATCAGAGGTTCCCAAACTCCACCATTACAGTGCAGGTTTTAAGGATATCCATTCTTGAATCCATATGGGTAAATAAAATTGACTGAGATGCTAATTAAGTCACCTGTGCTCAAGCAAGGAGAGCCTTTAAACGTGGACTGTAATGGCAGTATTTGGGAACCTCTCAACTAAATGATTGCTGGATGTAATAAGAAGTTTCAAAGATGTCTAAAAGTTACATTGCTAAAATCGTCGCTGCTAGGCTCCCTTTTGCCATTCATTAATATTTCACACTTAAACTTTCCTCAACAAATGCTCTATAGAATAGTGAAAACTGCATCAAAATCCGTCCAGTGGTTCTCGAGATTCACCCAAACAAACAGGCCGATGCCTACCAGAGACTTTATTCTATACTATGTATAGATCTGCCAAAAGGTTCCTAGGAAGCTTGGCGTCCAGTTCGAATGGCTATGTTGCCTAAAAGCCACTAATAATTACATTGTGTTGTTACATGAAGAGACTGGCAACACCCAAAAACTGACATACTACCTAATGAAAACAAATCGCTATTATAAGCTTTTCTTGTAATAACACACCAAAATAACACTTCAGTTGTTCCTAGACACAGGCATCATTGTCTGTGTCCTGTACCCTTCTAATACGATATTCTAAACAACCAGTATCATATAGTCATTGGCCAGCGATAACAGGAAAATATCTGTTTAGGTTCTTTATTAGTAACAGGAGGTGTAATTTTTCCACCAGTCATGAAACAATGGGATTATTGTAAGCCAATACCTGGTAAGGACAGAACACAATATATTCTCATATATGTTGACAGTGCCAAGGCTTGTTAATGAAAGCTAAAGTATCAAGCTAGCTTTGTCTAGCACATCATTCATACACTTGCAAACTCTTTTTAACAACTAAAAATATTCACTAAGTATTTTTAGATGTGTTCAGAGAAACCAAGTCTTCCTCAGATGCAGCATCACTCTGACTTTTCACAGTGCCGCTCCCACCAGAATAACTACCAGCTGCACAGGTGAACGGACAGACAATAGAAACTGAGTAACTGAAGATAATTGGGAATAAAACAAAATATAAGTGCAGCATATTACTGACAGGAAGCAGAATTTTGAAACAAGTCCCTTAACAACAGCAGGAGAAATGTTTTGCCATTCTGCCTTCAGTACAGTGACCAACTGTAACACTGAAGAAAGTCGAGTCAGCGTAGAACGTACCCTGCGCTCCAATTCATCCCAGAGGTTCTCAATGGGGTTAAGATCTGGACTCTGAGCTGGCCAAGCAATCCGGGTTACCGAATGTCCTGTATACCAGTCAGCGTCGCCCTGGGAACATGACAGGTGGCATTGTCGTCCTGATAAAAACATTCCTTGGTTTCCGTAGAACTGCAAGTGCGTGGGTCTCCCTACCAAGTGTTCTTGTCGAAGCCACCACATTAGCGGCTATTTGGAACTCGTGTGCAATGATATGCATTTTGCTTGCGTGGGGGGGGGGGTCCAATCACTTTTGTCTACATAGTGTACTATATACATATAAATGTAATGTTTCACTTAAATGTATTTTTTTTTACTAACAAAGTTGACTATCCCTGTAGAGCCATGTGTATGTCACAGCTAGTGTTATCAGTCTCCTATAAATTGCTTCATTCAGCCTGAAACAAGTTAGGCAGCTGGTCAGCCCATCAGCCCAGCTTCACACCTTATGTAAATAAAGATTTGTTCAGTTGAAGAAATATTCCCCACTGTTTAATACCAATGGCAAGAGAGAACTGATTCCTTTGCCTTCTACTTAACCAAAGTGTATCCTAATAAGAGATTTGAGGGTTTATTTACTAAGCATCTGGTTCTAAAACCCAGCTCTTTCGATTGTTTATGCCCAAAATTTAAAAGGGTAATGATTTTGCTAGCAAAACACGGCTAGTAAAATCATTGCCATTTAAAATTTCGGGCACAAATACGATCGGAAGCAGGGCCATAGGGAGGGTGGGGTGGCCGGCGCCTCCACACAGGGCGGAATCCACTAGCGGCACCGGCCACGAACTGCCCGGCTCCAGGGAGGTCTGCTGGGAGAGACCTCCTGCAGTGCTGCGCCGCACACCAGCAATGCAGACGAAGATCCCCACCCACCTCCCAGAGGAAAAGGTAAGCGCTCAGGGGGAGGAGGGGGAGCGAGAGGGGCGGCAGTGCAGTACAGGGCGCACTGCCGTCCTGATACGGCGCTGATCAGAAGTGCTGGGTTTTAGAACCTGATGCTTAGTAAATAAACTTCTTAAAAACAAACTGCTCATTCCATTTATTTATACACTGAATTTCTTTGTGGTCAGCATGGTGGCACGGTAGTTATCATTGTTGACTCGCAGCACTGGGGTTACAAGCTCTATTCCTGACCAGTCTATGTGTGTGGAGTTTGTATGTTCTCACCTTGTTTGTGTTAATTTCCTCCAGGTGGCCCAGGTTCTTCCCACACTAGGTTAATAGTTTGCTGACAAAAAATTTACCCGTGGGTGTGTAGGTGAGTGTGTACACATCAAGATCCAATATTGCAGTATACATAGACTTACCATACTATCCCTTTAAACCGGGACACTCATGAATTACACAGGTTCTGTGGCTGACTGACTTTAAGCCTGGATTTCACCTGTTTTCAGTCAGTCACAGAACCTATGTAATTCATGAGTGTCCTGGTTTAAAGGGATGATATGGTAAGCCTATGTATACAGAATGTAGCCCAATGCATACAGTATAGTATAGGTAAGGGTTTAGTATCTCAATTGCAAAAAGCTGAGGTTAGTTTTGCTATATAATTACATTTATGCAGATCTACTTCTACTGAGCTGAAGCCAGTGGCGTAACTAGGGCAGGGCGAGCGGGGCACTTGCCCTGGGCACCACGGTACCGGCACGTCCTAGTTACCCAGTGTAGTGCCTACCGCAGTGAGTGCGGTCAGCGCTACACATTTACACAGGACCGGTGCTAGGCTTCCCAGCGCTGGTCCTGTGCTGCACAGCCGAGCCCCTTCCCTCCCCCTGAGTGCTTACCCAATAGCGCCAGGAGGAGGTTGGGAGGCGGGCGGGCTCAGGTTGTGCTAACACACACATCACCGCCCCTGGCGGCGATGTGTGTTTTAATCAGCAGCCAATGACAGTCAGACAGACTCTCATTGGCTGCTGCTGCACACACATCTACGCCAGTGCTGGCGGAGATGTGTGTGTTAAACAGCAGCCAATGAGAGTCAGATAGACTCTCATTGGCTGCTGCAGCGCCCACTGCAAGAGCCGGCTCCTGCAGTGGGTAATGGGAGAGACGTCATGACGTCTCTCCCATAATGCAGAGCGTGCCAGCCAGGAGGGCTGACGTGTAGACTTCGCGGCGGCGGGAGCGAGAGTAGGAGCGTGGATGCAGGTAAGTTTTATTTTTATTTGATTTTTTGCTATGTATTTGGGGGGGGCACCTCTACTGGGGGCAGTAATCGGGGGGACTACTACTGGGGGAAGTAATCAGGGGGACTACTACTGGGGGCACTAATTGGGGGGACTACTACTGGAGGCACCACTGGTTGGACCTCTACTGGGGGCACTAATCGGGAGGACTACTACTGGGGGCAGTAATTGGGGGCACCACTGGGGGGAACCTCTACTGGGGGCACCACTGGGGGGAACCTCTACTGGGGCACTCAATCAGGGACCACTACTGCGGAGACTACTACTGGGGGCACTATATAAAGGGCACTGCATAGGGGGGGACTACTACTGGGGGCACTATATAAAAGGCACTGCATAGGGGGGGTCTACTACTGGGGGCACTATATAAGGGGCACTGCAGAAGGGGGGTCTACTATTGAGGGCACTATATAAGGAGCTTACTACTGGAGGCACAAGGGACACTGCACTGGGGGCACTAATTAGGGAGGACCACTACAAGGGTCACTGGATAGTGGGGACCACTACTGGGGGGCTGAATAAAGGGGATTACTACTGGGGGCACTGTATAAGGGGAACTAGTGGGCAGCTACACAAGGGGGACCACTACTGGGGGCCTGCATAAAAGCCACCAATACTGGGGACATTGGATACTGGGGGTACTGTACAAGGGGCACTACTGTGTGCCTGCAATTGAGGGACCACTACTGGGGGCACTGCATAGGGCGGACTGTATAAGGAGCACTACAGGGGTTAAGGTGCATATGGAAAGGAATGTTAAGAGTGACAAGAAAGGGGTATATGTGTCCTGTTGACACGCCCCATTGTAATGTGACCCAGCCCCTTGTGACCACGCCCATTTCCCCCCCCCCGCATACGGGGGTGAGGTGGGGTGGGGGTGGGGGGGGGTCCATTTTAAAATTTGCCCTGGGCTCCAAATGCCTTAGTAATGCCACTGGCTGAAGCGCTTTATGAAACAGTTCAGTCTCAGAAGTACATGATCAGATGATTTTTATTTTCTTACAATGGATTTAGATCTCAGACCTAAGCTAACACAATCATTCTAATAACCTAGGTAATAGGATGATCCCCGGATATGCCAGTGTCACCCAAACAGGATCTAGGCACGTGTTCTGCTTGGACTGAGGAACACTTTGTACTACTTCCAAAATACCTGCGTGCCACAGATCTAGCCCATCTCAACACCTGCTAGCTTACTAGAGCTCCTTATATGTAAACAGCTACTAAGTAGTGCAACAGCCAAACTTTTTATATCCGTAGTGATATAGCCATTAACCCATGGAACCCATGGTGCTATAGAGAAGTTTTATTTTTTAATTTCAGTTGGACAGTGTTTTCTAGAGCAGATCGGACACTTCCCCAAAACATTGTTGCCAGCGTAAAAGACATTTGAGCAATCAGAGTTCCCTGTGACTTTCTGCCGCATAGCGCTGCATGGGATCGTCAGCTGCATCTCCTGATTTTACTGCATGTACAAAAGATCAGGTGATGCGGCTGACGACCCCACGGGAGTGCGCACTACACATTGTAGTGTATACACACTGCATGATTTTAACGATTTGTCATTCGGATGCATCGTATTTAGCCAAATCGTTAACAATATTGTGTAGTATGTACCCAGCTAAACAGTCCAGGTTTTAAGGATATCCATGCTTGTCCACAAGTGACTTAATTAGTACCTCAGTCAGTTTGAACGAACCACTTGTGTTCAACCAAGGATATCTCTAAAACCTGAACTGTTGGGGTGCCTTGGGGACCGCGTTTGGGAACCTCTGGTATAAGTAATGATTAACTTTCGGATCAGTTAGAGGCTACGCTAGAAACATAGAACTAGAGATGATGTTTTTCAAACATAAGCCCAGAAACATTAATAACCATGTACGCCAATCACCTTTCAACCTGCTGGCTGATCGCCCTGTATATTTAACTTTGATGTTACAGAGCAAATAAATTCACTATAGGTCATTAAAGAACTCCACGTGGATGTTACAACTTTATTATAGTTTTGGGTGGTGTGCATTGCATTATAAGATATAAAGTTTTAGTTACCTGTGGTTCTGCGTTTTCCTAATCCAGAGGGTCCCATTAAGCATTTTACAGTCAAGAAAGAGCGACAGGACATTCTCAGTAGCATAGGACATAGATGATTTTGAAAGACGGGCAGTTTGGGGGACCTGTCAGATCAGGTATATAAATTGTAAACAAACGTAAAACATATAGGGCTCTATTTACTACAATCCGCATATTGAATGCGGATTGTAGTGTGATATTACCGAGTGAATTCGCATTGCGAATTCAGGCAATATCACAGGGATTTACTATAAATCCCTTACAGGGACAGAGCCTGCAATAAAGCTCTGTCCCTGCGAATCCCATCCGCACTCTAGTCGCAGTATTTTCAGAAAAAATACCGCGACTAAGAGCCCGCGCATGCGCCGACCCACCGTCGCTGCTACCCCCCCACCGATGCTAAGCCCTGCCCCCCGCGATCGTGGACCCCCACGACCACCCCCCCCCCTTCATTACACTTACCTGCATCCTCCTGGCCGCCGGTGATCTTCTCCGGGCTTCCCGATCAGGTGATCTCCCATAGTGCACTGGGACCCGATCACCTGATGACCGGGCTGCAGTGCACTGTGGGAGACCAGCTGACCGGAGAGGAGCCATCACTGGAGGCCCGATCACCGGTCCCTGGATTCAGGTAAGTTAAAAAAAAAATTTTCTATTTTTTTTTTCTTTTTTTTACAGCAATCAGCTTGCGGTCTGTTTAGACCACATAGCTGATTACTGGTACCGGCTCCCGCCTCTGCTCTCCCCGTTAGAGCAGAGTGGGAGCCCGGTAACCGGGGGAGACCCTGGATAACGCCACCTCCAGGTGGCGTTATTATCACAGGGCTTCCCCCGGTATTTTTTTTACAATTTATTTTTAGTAACTCTGGTCGGATCACATTTCCCATTACAATTATGGGAAATGCGATCTGCTTTACTAAAAATAAGTGATACTAGGGGTTGGAGTAGAATTTTACTAATTCTACTCCAATTGCCCTGTAATAACTACAGGTGATACTAAAATAATGTGAAAAGGGTGTGAAAACACCCTTTTTCACTTTATTTTAGCAAAAATAATGTTAATAAATAGAGCCCATAGTGAACTCCAACACAAAACTATATTTTAACTTTTGGGTGGAATACTGCTTAAATATCTATATAAAAAGCGAGAAAGTGTGTCTGTCCGTCTTTTTGTCCTTTATGTATGGCCAGAGTTTTGCACCTAGCTCCATCAAATTTGGCAGGGTGGTGTAGTTTGACCAGGATTAGGTTTTTGCCTAGGTTTGAACTTTGTCAGGGCAACACATTTTCACAAAATCGCTAAAAATGGTGACAATTAAATTACAAAGGTTCTGGGGCTGGCTCCAGTGGAAATTGGCAGTCTGACAAAAACCTGTGAGAAAGCTACAAAAGTATAATTTTAACCTCAGCCTGAGCAACTTGACTCAAGCAAGCTCATATTAAATCCAGAACCTCTGTGCTTGCATGCAATGGCTTAACTATAACTTGGTGGGCCACATAGCAAGATCTTAAAAGCCCCCCCAGAGGTAATAAAAAACACACATTTGCCCCCACAGAGAGCTCATTCATGTTATGCCACACAGTAATGCCCCTTAATCAACACAGTAATGCCCCTTACACATTATACCACACAGTAACGCCCTTTTCAAATTATGCCAAATAATAGTAGTGCTCCATATAACACATTATTCCACACAATAGTGCCCCTTACACATTACACATTATGCCCCCCCCAGTAACTGACCCCCCCATGTCCCTCGAGCAGCCTTTCACCTCTCCCTGTGTGCCAGCAGAAGCCAGCAGGTGTGGATTTGGGGCCGGGTTAATTACAGCTGGGGCACTGGTAGACATGGACAGACAGCGCCGGCACAAACTTGAATCTGGTGCACGTTGCGAGCCAATCTGAGCTCATGGACTGGCAGCCAATCAGGAGCAGCCACTGCTGATTGGCTGCAAGTCTGCGAGCTCTGATTGACTGCCTACCCGTGCGTCAGCTGGCACCAAATCATCATTGCTGACACCCCTCGACGACCCTGACTGGATTGGCCCACCTTGTGTGCGTGACTAGGTGCAGGGGGAGCCGCAGGCCACAAAGGCAGCTCCAAACAGTGGGGTCCTTTTCAGGATCAATGGAATGGTGTTATAGATGAGGACATTGAAAACAAATAAAAGCTGCAGGCGTACTTCAGGGTCCAGTCTGAAACTCGGACAATGCAGAGCTATTATACACTATCCCGGACAATGCAGAGATATTATACACTATCCCAGCTAGTGTATAATAAAAACCCATGGATTGCAGAGCTACATATATTAGCTAGACTTCCATATAACCTCATCCGCTGTGTCTCTCTATCCCCATACCTCAATGTCCTCTCCAGTTTCATGCCACCCCCTGTCTCGCTAGCCCCATCCCTCAATGTTCTCTCCAGTCTCAGGTATCGGGCACCTTAACCCAGCGTTCGGTTCATCATGCAGCCCCAGTACTGCCATATGCGCAATAATAAGTTTGGAAGCCCTGGGGGTATGTGACATGATCCTCCCCCTCCCAGGGCCCCTACCCTCGGGTTATTATTGTTATTATCCTTATTTATATGGCGCCACAAAAATTCTGCATCGCCTTGCAAATTACATAAAAAAATAAGCAGACAAAAAAAAACGTTATTAACAGTACAAAACAATGCAGGACAAGGACATGGTTTATAACAATGGAATAAGCAGCAGGGCGTCGGCAATCAAGTGTTAGGGGCCGTTTGGGGAGTTAGTAGTGAATTATAGTATAATGATAGGGGAAGGAGAAGCACGTGAGGGAAGAGGGCCCTGCTCGTGAGAGCTTACATTCTAAAGGGAGCGACACAGATGCAGTAGATAGTGAGGAAGGAGCATGGAGCAGTGGGTTAGGATATATGCTGCGGAATATGTGTGTGTGTGTGTGTGTGTGTTTTAAAATGACCTGATGTTATGTTAAAATTAAGTTCTTCGTTCATCTACCTCTGTAACAAAAAATGTATTTTATTTATGTTTTATTTTCATGAGCAATGTATAACATAAAGTTGTTGGTTTCATTTTTGTCTGTTACATTATAACCTCTAAATACATCCAGCTAAAAATGCAGCTATTATGGGTTGGGTCTCTAGGGTTGATCTCCAGCAAAGAACCACACCAGTGTACATAAAAGAGGCATGGCAAAGGCTGGAGTGCATGGCCCCCTCCCTCTTTTGCTGTTCATGTGGGAGCAGCAAATAGCAAAAACAGAAAACTGTGATCAGCAACAGGTAGTATTTGTGTGCTGTAGTGTTGGTAGTTAATTAGGGGAGGATTGTGTGTCTGGTTGCTGCTGTTGTGGTGTTGGCATGGCAGTTAATGCAGGAAGGGAGAGTGTGGGTTCTGCTGGGGTGTTGGCAGTGAAAGCAGGTGGGGCAGTGTGTGCCTGGGTTCTGTTAGGGTGTAATGCATGAGCAAAGGATGTGTGTTTGGGTGCTGCTGGAGTGTTGGCAGTGACTGGGCGCTGCTGGGGTATTGGAAGTGAATGCAGGATGAGGAGAGTGTGTCTGGGCACTGCTGGGGTGTTGGAAGTGAATTCAGAGGGGAGGAGAGTGTGTGACTGGGTGCTGCTGGGGTGTTGGTTGTGAATGCAGTGGGGAGGAGAGTGTGTGACTGGGCACTGCTGGGGTGTTGGTAGTGAATGTGGGTTTGGGGGAGGAGAGTGTGTGACTGGGTGCTGCTGGGGTGTTGGAAGTGAATGCACAGGGGAGGAGAGTGTGTCTTGGCACTGCTGGGGTGTTGGTAGTGAATGCAGGGGGGAGGAGAGTGTGTGACTGGGCGCTTCTGGGGTGTTGGTAGTGAATGCGGGTTTGGGGGAGTGCGTGTGAGTGCAGCTGGGTCTGGAGTGTTGGTAGTGCATGCGAGGAGAGAGGGGCACCAACTACTATCCTGCCTCCAGGCTCCTGGTATGAACTTACGCCCCTGTGTGCAATGGCAGTACAACTGTACACATGATCAATTACCTTCATGTTTACAGCATGCTTGCCTACCCTCCAGAATTGGCTGGTAGCCTCCCGAATATTGTGTGCCGCTTCCGGCCCCCGGAAAGGCAGGCAAGCCTTTCCAGGGGGGCCCCTAGAGTAAATAGAGAAACCCCCGCAGTGGGGGGGCCTGGTGATGTGATTCGCGCCATCATGGCCCCGCCCCCCGCTTTACAACGTAATTTATTCCGGCATTGTGAAGAGGGGGCGGGGCTGCGATGACGCAATCTCGCAGTCATGCCCAAGGCTCAGCCCCCAAAAAGGCACTATTATCCACCCACACCCCCTGCTGTAAGCTGACATTCAGCTGAATGTCGGCAAGTATGGTTTACAGTTGTACTGCCGGCACAGGGTACAATATTTCCAAGTGCCATTCGAAGATGCATGTATCCCTTTATATAGTGCCAATATAATCCCCAGGGTTGTACAGTGAGGACAAACAAACATTACTGAACAGGACAATAACACAATACAAATTGAATACAGGCTATGCTTGCCAGTTTACGCTATAATAGTTTATAATAAGGGAATTGATACAAAAGACACAAGTACATATGTTAAACTACAAATAAAAATATAGGCAGGAGTAGAACTAGGAAATTGTAGACCTCTGTGAGATTTTGAAGTGGTCCAGAAAGTTTTTTCATAAAGCCGCTGCTAGCAGTGAAACACGTTAAAGGGAACACGTCCATTCAATTTGTGCACTCCCACATTTCTGGAGCTGTTGCTGGCTGTCCCGTGGAGCCGCTCACACCAGCGCCGCTACTCCGCATTGTCGGTTAGCTGACACTCCTGATGTGATCCACTCGCCCTGTGCGGTGTAGGACTTCCTCTCTACAACACAGCAGACTTTGGCTGTGAGGAAGCTCATACTGGTGCGGCACGGACATATCCACAGGAGGGGAAGGGTCCTGGCACTGACCGCAGGGCTATTATACAGCTGGTAGGAACAGCGATCCCACTGTGCTGCCGGAGGATATATCCATTGCGGCAGGGACAGATCTGTCTACCTGAGGAAACGCTGTGGGTATGTGCAATATATGTGGACATTTAGTCAGCTAACAACAGCCATCATTTGTCCTACTTCATTCATCTAGCAAAGCCACTACTGCTTTATTTAGAGTGTGGCTCCTAGGCATATAAAAATATCTTCTTTCCACGGACAAACATTACGGTCCTATTAGTGACTTTATTTTTATGTAGGAGGGACTATTCAGTCATTTTTATCCATGACATATTTGATATATTTTATTGTATCCATTGGTATTGTTACATTGTGTATTTATGCTAGCAGTGTACCATGTTATTCCATACATTAACCTTTCAGTATTAGTAGACTGGAGGTATATTATTATGTATTACTGTTTATTAAATAGTGATTTATTAAATTTCTTTTGATTCCCTGTGTGTCTGTGCAGCGCTTTCCACCTATATCTATTCTATTTTTACTGTTGGGAAGATTGGCAATTATTCCCAGGTGGCAAGCGGCAGCATATATCACCTATATAGTTTCACCTGATAAGTGACTGTTTGGCGCCTGATATATTGTATTCATAGGGATCATTGTGCCTTCTAACCAATGCAGGAGGGGACCTGCTGCTCTCCTCTTCGGGGGGGGGGGGGGGGGGGGGCGGGGCCAGATGATAGATGGCATTAGGCCCCGCCCTTTTACAGAAAACCCCCGCGATCCGCGGGTCCGTGAATAGGGGGTGGGGCTAAATGACGGGATTTGCACCATTGAGCCCCGCCACTTGCCTACGGACCCGATAATTCCAGGTAAAATCTCCCCATCCTGCCCACTTCACTAGGAAGGATGGGGAGATTTTACTTCACTAGGAAGTGGGCAGAATGCGGGAGATATGCCTACTCTTCCGGGGGAGCGGGGGGTTACCCGAAAAATCAGGAGCCTCCCGCGATTCCCGGGAGAGTAGGCATGTATGATTTGAATGTGTATATATAGCTTCTTTTTTTTTTAATATAACAGCTTCATAATGGGGTAAGGTGCAATCAGGGAGATTGCCAGACTCTTCAGGGAGACAGGGAGATTGTACTATTTCAGGGAGTCTCCCTGACAATGAGGGAGAGTTGGCAAGTATGCATACAGTATTTGTGTAAACCTAAAGAACAAGCATCTGGATTTCACTTAGAGCAGCTCTGGTTCCCATAGAGTGACATGTGCTCACTGGTATTCTATTACCCCAAATGCAGAGAGAACTTATGACATGCTTGTGTCAGTCATCAAAGATATGCATGTATATAACAACAAGTTAGCAATACAACAATTTCACATTCAGAAGAACAGAATATGCTACTCTGGAAGTGTGCACAGCCATAGCAAATGGGTAGTCAGAAATGGAGCAGAGTTTAGACACATGTGGCTAACAACAAGGTGAAACAAGCAAATGGTCAAGGTAAGCATCTGAGAAGAGAAACTAGCAAGGTTCATGACTGGCAGCAAGAGAGACTATTCAACAAACAATCCAGGCAGGGGCAATGGCAGGCAGAATAGTCGCAAACAAGCTGGGTCAATCCGGAACACAGCTAGAACAAGAGCAATATCCGACTGATCTGAACTCTGTGGGCCTGACATTTTTTCTTATGTGCATGTGTCGCACAGCGCATACGTCACAATTTTGTTTGTACAGAGTTGCAAAACAAATTTAGATGCACGGTAGCAGAAATATAAGGACTGTTCCTGGATGGTGACTGGGAGGATACAGCATGGGCTAAAAGACCGCACAAAGATGTTGCGTCTTATGGGAGTGTCACTGAAAGTTGTTGCATACAGAGACGCTGATGGAGAAACTGCACCTTCCATAGGGCTTGTGAAAGTTTTGTTGGTGCGACCGACGGTCCCTCTATAGATGCTGCAAGTGGGCGTCTCAGTCCTTGCACATGTGAATGCACGGATGTACACCAGGGAAGGGCTTTGTAGCGGCGTTTGCATAAATTCACAGACACGACTGAGGCAAAGTTGCAAGGACAGATGTGACTGCGTCCAACTCAGAACCAGTCCATACAACCAGCAGCCTGTGAGCACCACAGATCAGCATATGAAGTACCTATGTCTACTCTAATCACATCTCCTCAATCAGATTCCATTTACCACAATGACAGAGACAGACAGCTGCATCAAGGAATGAGCACATGATGATAAAGTCTGAGGAGTATCGTTAGTAATGATACTATTGTTGTTCTTGCTTCTCAGTCTGACACTACTCCTGCCAGTGCCCCCTCCTCAAGTCATATAGGGCTCTATTTAGTAAAAGTAAGAAAATAGTTTGACATATTCCACTTTTTTTTGTGGCATACCTCAAAACTATTTTCACCCTATTTATTTGTTGCCAGGACAGACCTTGCAGTAAAGGTCTGTCCCAGTGAAGCTCCAGGAGATCAACCTGTTTGCTGGCTGGAACGAAAATGTGGCAATGTATGGAAGCAAATGATAATCAACAATTTGCTCCCAAAAGCCGGAAATAAGACATAAAACGGTAGTTCAGACAGATAGGTTAAATACGTTTGATTTAACCAATTTGTCTGAACGACCGTTTTTGTCCATTTTCCAGCAAACTTGTTGGAAGGTCGGAATGATAATCTTTAGGAGTATGGCCAGCTTTAGTCCTGTATAGTAGATAAAAACAGATTAGTAATTGCTTTTATTGCCACCATCATAAATAAATTAGTGTTAGTTATGTCAAGCTGTTAATATGAATGGGAATAGAAAATCCCCCTTTACCAGAGTCTATGGACCTCATTCAGAGGCGGTCGGAGGATGCAAGCGGTCGCTCAGAAACTGGGCGGCCGCTTGCATCCTGACTGCCCGCCTCTGTTTCGGTCGTTAGGCTGTGGGTTTACACCCACAGCTCTAACAGCCGCTCGGGTGATGGTCGCGATGGTCAGAGACCATCGCGACCATTGGGGCTTACGACGAGACCCTTGGGTAGGGTCTCACTTGTCGTAAGCCCCGGAGAGCTTCTGGCTCTGTCAGAGCCGGAAGCTCTCCACTGACATCACTGGTGATGTCAGTGGGGCCTCCCCCAAACGGTAGGCGTTCCCATGGGAACGCCTCTGTTTGGGCTGCCACCCCCCGGCCCGCCTTTCAAATGGGGCGAGCTGTCAATCAACATCGACAGCTCGCCCCCTTTGGAAAGAGACCCGCTACGACCGGCGCCGTCGGTCATAGCGGGTCTCATGCATGCGCACAAGGGAGCCGGCTCCCTCGTGTGCATGCGCACTGGCCAAACATCGAGGCGGCCGTGCAGTCATAGACCGTACGGCCGCCTCTGAATAAGGTCCTATATGCTAAACCATTTAGGGCACTGACGCAAGGAAAAAAAAGTCTGATTCTCCCGGCTGGTATGTAGCTATTTGCAGTGCCGGATTTACCCTAGGCAAGGTACATGTTTGGGGCCCACCCTCCCTCTAACAACTCATGTACTTTGTTAGGCTCTGCGGAAACCTTGTGGCGCCATATAAATGAAGGCTAATATATATTTATATATATATATATTTCACAATATACCCCACGGTGGTGGGTAAAGGGGAAGGCAGTGGGTGACGGGGAGAGGCAGAAGGTGATGGGGAGAGAGTAACAGAGAGGCAGAGGGTGACGGGGAAAGGGTGACAAGCAGAGGGTGATATTGAGAAGCAGTGGGTGACAGGAAGAGGGTAACAGGGAGAGGTAGAGGATGATGGAGAGTGAATGATAGGGACAGGGTGCCAAAGAGAGGCAGAGGGTGAAGGGCAGTGGGTGACGGGGAGAGGCAGAGGGTGACGGGGAGAGGGTGATAAGCAGGGGGTGATAGGGAGAAGCAGTGGGTGACAGGAAGAGAGTAACGGAGACAAAGAGGGTGACAGAGATTGGGTGAAAGGGAGAGGGTGACAGAGAGGCAGAGGATGACGGGCAGTGGGAGATGGGGATAAAGAAAGTGTGATGGCAAGAGGGTTATAAGGAGAAGCAGTCAGTGACAGGCAAAGGGTATGTTAGGTTTGAAAGGGATTCACTGGGACATGAAGGGAAAGTGTCAGTGGGGGAGACAGGTAGTAAAAACGAGAGAGAGACAGGGGTGTTACCATCTGGGGATAAACCTTTAATTTCATATGGTGTGCTGCATCAGATTGGACACCTGCATTTCCTTGGCTGTGTAAGGAGAGAGAGAGAAAAAAGAAAAAAAAAAGAACTGACTGAACTGACCTCCTTTCACGCAGTTCTCTGCAACACAGCAGGAGCCCGGAGAGTGACGGAGGAGATTCGGACCTGCCTGCTCCCTGACTTGTTATCTAACTCCTAGCTGTAGCTCTTCTCTCTTCTACGCCGGGGCCGGTCACTACATTGTGACGTCGGACCCCTCGTGGCAGTCTCAGAGGATGAGGTAAGGGGAGATGAGACGATAGGGGTGGAGAGGAGGCGGGTCGGACACCTCCTCCTTCTTTGTTGTGGCCGATGCAGTGCTGTTAGCACTGCTGTCAATGCTGCTGTGTGGTCCCCTTCATTGCCATGGGAACTGCGGGCAGCTGTGCAATGCATCGGCACCACCGATATGTCCGCCGCTGAGTCTGCCAGATGATCAGGGCTGGATTTCGAGGGACCCGAAATCCAAGCTCTTTAAAGGTATCTACTGAGATGGATATTTTATTAGTCATCTCCAACATAATTTAGTTTAAAAGGTGAGTTTTCAATTCTTCCTTTTGTTTATTAAGAAGGGAACCCATTGGAATGCATTTCCCACTAATTACACATTTGTGCACCACCCATACTGTGATCCCAGAGGTCTGTGGAGTATCATTTAGGACTATATAATCATCTATGGCCAAACCAAGATCAGTTTAAGAACTGGATCATTCAGGAGAAGTTCATAGAACTGCCAAGACCAAGGCTGGGGAGAGGCACTGCGTATTTGTAGCAGAAGTTGAATCCGGGGCATGGTCTGACTAGGTAATTTCACCAAACTTACAAACTGGATATAAATATAAATGCCTGTGTTCTACTAAAAAGTAATCAATTTGAGAATATGTGGAGAGTAATAGTTGTAGTTCCTTAAATGAGTGTGATGTAGCCTCCAGACATCGACCAACTGGTGTTCATGGAGGATCTGACGCACTTTTTGGTGATAACACAAAAAGAGAGAAACTTGGAGAACATTCAGTAGTCGGGTCTAAAGACTAATTGAAGTCATACCCAATGACTTACGATCCTTCTCTCAGTAGCTCCAGAAGTCACAGCATCCGGGACGGGAATTGTGGTTGATGCTGATTTGGGGTGTAGAAATTAACAAATGTGTATGAATGTATGAAAAGCTTACAGTTAAGGACTGACCTCTACCTTCTTCTAACATATGATGAGAGGTCTCAGCAAGGGGTAACTTACAGGAGATCAGAATTTAAACTCCCAAGGACTTAGGGGCAAATTAATTTGAACATGAGGTTTAGTGAGGAAAAAAACCTTCCACCCAATTTGGATTACCGCGGGTATGCGCTCTCCCGATACTCACTAAAAAAAAAGTGGTTGCTGGGTTTTCAGCTCTGAAAACCCTGCGCCGCAAAAAAAAAAATATATAAGAAAAATATATAAGGAAAAATATATAAGAAAAAATTCTTATATATAAGAAAAATATATATTTTTCTTATATATAAGAAAAATATATAAGAAAAATATATAAGAAAAAGCTCCGGTGGTCACTGCGGCTCCCGTTGGCCTCCCCTCCATCTTCTCATTGGGGAGGGGACTGCTGGGAGTCCCGGGGGCAATTGGTAGGCTCCAGGGGCTGCAGGAAGGCACAAGGGCTGCTGGGAGATGTAGTTCTCCTCATACCCTTGGGGGTCACAAACACACAGTCACACACTCATACACACACATCATTATTTTTACTATAATAAAGTGAAAAAGGGTGTTTTCACACACTTTTCACATTATTTTAGTTTCAACTAAATTTACTTCATCTAAATTTACTTTCATCTAAATTTACTACAATTGGAGAATTCTTAAATTCTACTCCAACCCCTAATTATCACATATTTTTTGTAGTCAAGTTTGTCTGCAAGTTACTAAAAATAAATTGTGAAAAAATACTGGGGGAAGCCCTGTGATAATCCAGGGTCTCCCCCATTTACCGGACTCCTGCTCCGCTCTAAAACGCAGAGCAAGGAGCCGGCCCCAGTGATCAGCTGTGTGGTCTAAACAGACCACACGCTGATCACTGCCAAAAAAAAAAAAAGTAAAAAAAATAAAATAACTTACCTGAGCCCATGGACCAAAGATCGGGGCTCCGGTGATGTCCTCCATGGCTCCGGTCAGCTGGTCTTCCATCCTGTACTGGGACCCTGTCATCAGCTGACCAGGTCACAGTGCAGGATGGGAGATCAGCTGACCGGAGCCACGGAGGACATCACCGGAGCCCGGTCACCGGAGGTAAGTGTAATTAAGGGGGGGCGGAGCTTAGCGATAATCTCCGTGATAAGACTGTGGAGGGGATTCGCAGGGACAGGGCTTTATCGCAAGCTCTGTACCGGCAAGGGATTTTTAGTAAATCCCTGTGATATTGCCTGAATTCGCAATGTGAATTCAGTCGGTAATAACACACTACAATCTGCATTTAAATGCGGATTGTAGTAAATAGAGCCCCAAGTGAGGCCGAGCATAGAGGTATCTCAGAGAAATACCAGGTAATTGAACCATGTATAGTAAAGGTAAAGGGATAGAGGCAACAGGGGAAAGGAAAAAAGGAGGGGGGAACATAGGCAAAGATACATAAAGCACAGCACACATGGAATGAACCAGAATACAATTACTAAAGAAAACATTAATGGAAAACAAATTGTTTGGGCCAGGTCTTCGGCAGAACAAGGCCCTGGAAAGGCAGAATAACCCAGCTGGGGGTTAACACTGTCTATGTCCATGTCCTGTAATTATTTTAATATTTTTTTCACAGTGGGACTACAGGTGCCAACAGGCCCTTAATGTCCGGGCGTGCTGGCACTTATGTGTCTACAAGTGCAGGCATGCCGGGGCAGGCTAGTTGGAACCTGTAATCCCACTGTAAAGTACAATATTATTTTCTATGTTTTACACAATCTCCCCCTGCACCCAACTCCATCACAGATACGGGGACGAACCCAGGGCTGGTAGATCCTCCGGAGGGGAGAACCCATTTTATTTTTGGGGTCCCCACTTTCCGAGCATTTCTAGCCCTGAGCTGACCAGTTTAGGTTTGGTTTTACATTATGGCAGGGGGACAGTTTGTCTCCCTGCTATAGTGTAAGCTCCCCAGCTGGTTCAGCCTGGTGCTGGTTATAAGAATATAAGGGAGATCCCATGCTGTTTTTCCCCATTATTTTCCTGTACCAGAACAGACTAAAAGGTCCATGGCTGATTATGGATTTAAGGGGGACCCAACAACATTTTTCAAAAATGTTTGAACTTAGGCCCTCATTCAGAGCCGTACGCTCTGAGCAGAGCGCACGCTCTGAATGAGGGCCGCCCTCCATAAAAATGGAGCGTCCTCCTGGACGCTCGTATAGCTGTGGGTCACCACCCACAGCCTATACGAGCGTGCATTTTGATGGCCGCGATGGTCGTGACCATCGCAACTGCGAGCCGGAGCCTGCGGTTGAGGTTTTCAACCGCAAGCTCCGGAGTGATTTTGGCTCTATCAGAGCCAAAATCACTCCCACTGACATCACTAGTGATGTCAGTGGGCCGGCTTCTGACGGGAGGCGTTCTCGTGGGGGCGCCCCCGTCAGGGAGGCACGCCTCGCGTCTGGCGCATGCGCACGACGGAGCTCCCTCCATCGTGCGCATGCTCAGTGCAGAACATCGACCCACTTGCGAGCGGACAGCCGCTCGCGAGTGGGTCTGAATCAGGGCCTTATTCTTTACTTGTAACCCTAAGAAGCTTGCACAGATCATAGTAATATCTGGGCATGTGTTTTGGTTGGTTTTTGGGTGCTTTTGAAACCGATCGTTAGTAAATCTGGGTGCTTCTATAAACTTCTATTTAACAGTATTGATTGTGCATCCAAGATTCAAAAGTGTTCTAAACACCATCAGGTTTTTAGAGTTCTGTCGGGTTTTTGGTCAGTTTTGGACGGTTTGCCATTTTTTCAAAACCAACGGTTTTGGATTTGGATTCCAGAGGTAGGAAGCAGACAGAGAAAGTTTCATGCCATAATCAAAATGCCAGAAGGGCCGATGGCCAGATGGGCCGGTCCGGCGTCAAACCCCAGTTGAGCAGCTCCGCCTCCCGGCGCTCTGCTCAGCCGAGGATACTGAAAGACGGGGACGTGCCATGAAGCCACGCCCCCATTACTCGCGGCATGCTTCCGTGAAGCGAGGCCATGCCCCTTTTGCGGGCACGTGCACAGGGGAACTGCCAGGGCAGCTTAGCAGCCCCAGTCCGTCCCTGGCCATAAGACCCAATGGGAGTGGATGTGCCGGAAAAAAAAATTGAGGTAGGTTCATCAAAGTATATGAATAGAAAAGGGCTGATGTACAAGGAGTTGCAGGACATGGGGGTGCTTTAAAGGTAAGCAGAATGTAGGTTTTACATGAATTCAACTTGATGCTGCTATAGGAGGCCTTTGATGAAAGCCAGTTTATAGGACTATAATTATTATTATTATTATTATTAATATTACATTTTATTTATATGGCACCACAAAATGTACTTAGTGCTGTACAGAGTAAATATACAAAACATTTCACATTAAAATGGAATTAAATCATAAGTACAATACACAGTGGAATGCCATATAATAAGTAATAAGTATTAATTTAACACCACAGACTGGGTAGGGCAGGTAAATGGGGCATGGATTGAGAAACTCACAGAAGCTAGCAGGAGTCTCAGGTGGGAAACAATTCAGTACACAGTGATCCTGTGCCCAATAAAATGGTGGGGGGCAAACAGAGGGCCTGATTCAGCAAGGATCGCTATTGCGATCGCAGCTGCGATAACGCTCGCAGTTCAACTGCGATAGTATACTAATTCATTGCAATCGCTATGTGTGCACACAACTTTTATACTGCAGTATTGCGTGGAAATTGCTGTAACAGTGATAATTAATTCAGTTAAAAGTTCCACAAGTTATCCAGTTGGATTGGTTAATAAGTGAACAAGCTGTGATGTAGCTAGGAATAGTTCCAAAATACCTGCAGTATTGTATTAGTTGCGAGTGTCTCAAACCACTGTTAGAAGGTGAGAATGGATCTGGCTACTTGTGTCTCCGAAGGCAGCCGCAGGAGCCGGGTCGATGCTGCATAAGCAAGTCCTCCGTCTCCCGTATCCACCAGCTGGGCATGCCGCAGTGCTTGTCACTTCAAAAGTACTGACAACCAAAGGTTACTGACGCGTTTCACCCCAATATAATGGGGGCTTTATCAAAGAGTAGATATTGTCCAAACTGGTTGATCTTATATAGCACCACCTATTATTCTATTGGAGCATCAGTTGTTAATCATTAATAGCCACAGGTGTGTCACACCTGCAGTTGTGTGAATTAGTTTCATTGTGCATTCCAATATTTAGGTAAAAACATGCTATTTATAGAAAATAAAAACGTAAATATTGTGTTATATTACAATAATTATCACTTGCTTTATAACATTTTAGCATATATAAAAAACATACAATTGCACATGTATATAAGGAAAAAACATTTTCCTTCATATGTATATACATTAAGGGCTCTATTTATTAATATAATTTTTACTAAAATAAAGTGAAAAAGTGTGTTTTCACACCCTTTTCACATTATTTTAGTATCACAGTTACTATAGGGCAATTGGAGTAGAATTCATAAAATTCTACTCCAACCCCTAAGTATCACTTATTTTTAGTAATCAGATCGCATTTCCCATAGTTGTAATGGGAAATGTGATCTGGCCAAAGTTACTAAAAATAAATTGTGAAAAAAATATCTAGGGAGGCCCTGTGATAATAACATCACCTGGAGGTGGCATTATCCAGGGTCTCCACCGGTTACTGGACTCCTACTCTGCTCTAACGGGGAGAGCGGAGCCGGGAGTCAGTCCCAGTAATCAGCTGTGTGGTCTAAACAGACCGCAAGCTGATACAGTGTAAAATAAAAATAATTCACTTACCTGACTCCAGGGACCAGTGGTCGGGGCTCCGGGTGATGTCCTCCCTCCAGTCAGCTGGTCTCCCATACTGCACTGCAGCCCGGTCATCAGGTGATCGGGTCCCAGTGCAGTATGGGATATCACCTGACGGGAGGACATCACCGGAGGCCCGGATCACGCAGGTAAGCGTAATTAAGGGAGGGGGGGGTCGTTTCCGCGATCATGGGGGGCGGGGCTTAGCGCCGGGGAGGTAGCAGCGGCGGCTGGTTGGCGCATGCGCGGGGACTTTGTCACCATATTTTTTTGCGAAAATACCGTGACTAGTGTGCGGAGGGGATTCGCAGGGACAGAGCTTTCTCGCAAGCTCTGTCCCTGCAAGGGATTTGTAGTAAATCCCTGTGATATTGCCTGAATTCGCAATGCAAATTCAGTCGATAATATCACACTTCAATCTGCATTCAATATGCGGATTGTAGTAAATAGAGCCCATAGAGAGAGATATAAAAACGGAGTACTTGATTGCTTAATCCATTATTATGAGATTCCATTATAATACAGAAGAAAGATTTAATATATATGAAATAAAACAAAAATAATAAATCTAAATAAAAAAAATCTTTCCTCATTTAACACCCACCCGGAGAGTTGAACTCTAAAGGTGCATACACACACAACGATTTTTTGAACGATTATCGTTAAACGATATCGTTTAACGATAATCGTTTAAAAAAATCGTTCACTTTCTGAGTCAAACGATGAACGATTATTGTTCATGCGCGTTCACGTTTGTAGTTTGTAGTTCAGTCAGACTTGTCAACTCAACGATTTTCATTAAGTTTGTAGTTCATAAAAATCGTTCATTACATTTAAATGAACATAGTAAATGAACAACTTTAGTAAATGATTTTAGTTAATTTTTTCAAGGTAGAAAATCGTTTACTAAAATCGTTCATTAACTCAATCGTTGTGTGTATGCAGCTTAACTCTCCAAACATAGGGCCTGATTCAGACCCACTCGCAAGTGGCTGTCCACTCGCAAGTGGGTCGATGTTGTGCACTGCGCATGCGCACGACGGCAGGAGCTCCGTCGTGCGCATGCGCCAGACACGACGAGCGAAGGACTTTCCTTCGCTCGTTGTGTCTGATCAAAGGGGGCGTGCTGTCGATGTTGATTGACAGCACGCCCCCTTTGGTGGGCGTGCCTCCCAGACGGGGGCGTTCCCAAGGTAACGCCTACCGTCAGAAGCCGGCCCACTGACATCACTAGTGATGTCAGTGGGAGTGATTTTGGCTCTGATAGAGCCAAAATCACTCCGGGCCTTGCGGTTGAAAAACTCAACCGCAGGCTCCGGCTCGCAGTGGCGATGGTCGCGATGGTCAAGACCATCGCGGCCATCAAACTGCACGCTCGTATAGGCTGTGGGTGGTGACCCACAGCTATACGAGCGTCCAGGAGGACGCTCCATAATTATGGAGGACGGCCCTCATTCAGAGCGTGCGCTCTGCTCAGAGCGTACGGCTCTGAATGAGGGCCATAGACCACTAGCTGTTACGTCTACACTATAGAGTCCACACAGTTTTCTCTCAATGTAATATCATCCATAGTATACTTAACATAAATTAGTTTGGATAATTAGATACTACTAAAATTGTGTCTCAAACATCGATGTTATACAGCTGTCTAAAATAGTATCCCATAATATAAATGAATACATGTTATGCACTAGTCCCGCTTGTGATAAATCAAAAATGACTCTAAAGAGAGATTTAGAGGGGTATTCAATATGAAACGTTAACCTCACTGTCGAAGTTAACGTTTCATATCAGAGTTTTTACCTGCGTTAAAGTATCGGGCGCGCGCCCGCTTATCCCCGTATTCAATATAAAATTAACTAAAACGGGAGCCTCCGAAGTTGGATTGCGTAAAGTTCCGAATTTTTCCTTTAAAAAATTGTAAGACCCCCCTAAAGTTGTAAAAACATGGGGGATCACTATGGGTACCCCCGTTTTAGCCTTTAATTGAAAGTCGGGGATTTAAATAGCCGCAGCAGGTGTTTTTTTCCGACATTGAAGAAGTGATGTAGAAGAGCACTTAGGTTATTTTTTTCGTTGTTTTAAGTGGTCCCATCAAATTTGGGGTACATGAAAATGGGTACTAGCATATTTTTAAGTCCCCAAAGTAACTTTTAAAAAATTCTGCAATTGTGCACCTGCCGCTATAAATCTATTCTAGAAAACATCTGCCGCATACTTGCAGAATAGCCCTGAACCTATTTCCCTATTTTTAAACAATTTTTCCCATTTTTTTTTTCACCCCAATTTTTAAATTAATTTTTTGGGGTGTTTTTAAACTTTTTTTGACACAGTCCTTTTTTAAATGTCATTCCCAGGGGTGCAGGCTATTTTTTTTTAAGCCTGCACCCCTAAACCCCAATTCTGCACTTTTTTTCGACACCTATTCAAGGGTGAAAAGTTATCCCCGTTTTTTATGAAAGACTTTTCAAAACTGCGATAAGTCTTTGAAACTGAATACGGTGTAAAAGTCAAACCTGCAATAATGACGTCAAAAGTGCGATATTAACGCAAAATGTTTTCGCTCCCATATTGAATACCCCTGTTAAACTCTTGTGTCGGAATCGACACCTTGCTGGAGAATTGAACCAATGACCCTTCCAACATGGGTCACTCACTATTTCCTCTACCCCACAGCGATCCACAATAGGACATCACCTCGAATGTCCCATATGTCACTAAATTGTATTCAATTGATAGTTCCTAGAAATCCTATTGTTACATATTTTCGCATGGAAAACAAATATAAATTTGAATAAATCAAATCCATATTTCTAAGAAATAAACATGGTTTGTAGGGATCAATGATGAATCATATAGGGACAGGAATCTATGTTTCAACCCTTTGTGAATAGTAAAAAGATCTAATTATTGGTTAATAAAAAATCTACTAAGAAGCTACTAATACAATACTGCAGGTATTTTGGAACTATTCCTAGCTACATCACAGCTTGTTCACTTATTAACCAATCCAATTGGATAACTTGTGGAACCTTTAATTATCACTGTTACAGCAATTTCCACGCAATACTGCAGTATAAATGATGTGTGAACACACAAAAGACATTCCTTTATAAATTATCATTGTTGCATTATATGTGTGGTTAATTAACATTTATGTTCCTATAGATCTGCAGGATTTATTATATTTATATACATTTCCAGTATTTAATATTTATTATATAGATTTGTTCATTTATATATATATATATATATATATATATATATATACTCTATATTTCATTTCTATTATTATTTTTTATAATTATCATGTTGTTTAATATGTATTGTTTATCTATATGCATCTAGTATGAGAGATCTTCATATTACATCTATTAATTGCGAGTAATATAATAAATTAATTTATCTATAAACAACGGAGCTTTGATTGCTATATCGTATTGTTCTGTCATCTCACAATTGTTAGATTTTCATTAGCGCAGTCCTCTTGATATATATATATTTCTGTTTTGAATTTTAGATATTGGGTAATCACAAATCCCATTTTTAGGACATGCAGATCTAATTCAATATACATTATACTAATAAAATACATATTGAGACTAGAGAAATGTATATGTTATACCAATTGAGTGCCTAGATCAATAGTTCTATGTTTAGCAAGACTGCAAAAAAACATTGGTACAATCGAGTACCATCGCAGCCTCATGCTCAGTTGCACAAGCTCTGACCTTACTCAGAAATTGCTAACTTCAGCGCACGCTATGAGGCTTCAGGCTGTGTAGGGCATCGCAGTGGATAATTCATGAACGCCCTTGCAACGGCGTTCAAATGCACTGGCACGCCGTCACCACCCACAAACGGAACTTCCTGTCAATCACTCTGCGATGGGTCTGCTTGATCTTTGTGATCGCAGTGGCCGGTTCGCGCCCAAGCACTGCAATGCATATGCATGCGCAGTACGCGACAATTGCCTGATTTTGTGCGTATTAGTAACTGCGATCCAAGCTGAATCAGGCCCAGAGTCAGAGTCACTGAATGGGAGTAGGAGACAAGAGAATGGAGCACTGTTAACAAGGAGTGTGCTAAGGAAGAACAAGAGGGAGGAGGGCCCTGCCTGTAAGAGCTTATATACTAAGGGGAAAGGAGGAACAGTTGGAGGGTGAACTGGGAAAGATAAATGTTTAAGGGTTGGAGAAGAATTGATTTAAGAAGAACACTAATAAAATAAACTAGTTCATAGACCAGAGAGAAGCAAACTGTCTCCAGCTGTAGTGTATAGAATTTTTCAGGTCGCGCTGGGACTTGGGAGCCCCACAACGTCTGGAAAGACGGTGTTTGTACAAGTCTCGGATGTCCGCACATTGCAGTTCAGCAGCTCAGGCAATTGGCTTATACACATAGGTGGCAAATTTGGACACGGACTGGTCACTCACTTGCAGGGTGTGTGGCCAGCATTAGGCAATGCCCAATTACAGTAGCAACCTCAATGTTTTAATGGGAATAAATCAGTTCTCAGTTTCATTATAGAAGAGTAAATATGTTTTAAATTAGAATGGAGAATTAGGGTGGGCAGTTAGAGGGTTTAGGTTGCAGCTGTTACTGGAATCTGAAGTTCTACAGTAGTGGGAAGCTGGATCAGAATAATGCAGACATCACACAGTGCAGTATCAGGTTCTCAGGCACGGGAGGGGAAGCACCTATCCCTGTATCCAGTTGTCACTGTCAGTAAATACAATAGCGAGGCTACAGAGAGCAATCATTTCTCAGCCATTTGTGGCCGCGCCTCAAACCGTCTGCACAGACAATTAGCGTTTGACAGATGACTCATAACCTGCCTTATATTCCAGGATAACGAAAGAAAACAAATAGGATTATAGTAATTGTAACAGCAGCTGCCCATCACCACGTGGTTCCTGATACACTGCAGCCTGTGGATCTATCCACATGGAATGCAGATTCCAGCTCAGTAATAATAACTTCACTCAAACTGTGCCCCTGTTACATGTTGTAACCTGTACTACAGCACTATAAATTGTGAGCTGTCTTTTGAGTTTGTGCTGCCCTGGGTTTTAAAAACGACACTCTACCCAGGTATTATTCATGCACAGGGCTGGATTAAGGCTTGTGGGGGCCCCAGGGCAACTAAGTTGCGGGGGGCCCCTTCAAGCCACAGTGTCGAGCCCAGCCCAGCCGTGCCCCCAGTAGCAGTCTGCCCCAGCAGTGCCCCCAGTAGCGGTCCCCCCTCAACAGTAGTCCCCCCAGGAGTACCCCTAGTTGTAATCCCTCTCTATGCTGTATCCCCTAGTAGTGGTCCCACCAGTGTGCAGTGCCCCCAGTAGTCCCCCCAGCAGTGCCCCTAGTAGTCCCCCCAGTAATCCCCCCCAGCAGTGCCCCTTGTAGTACCCCCTGCAGTGCCCCTAGTAGTAGTACCCCCCAGCAGTGCCCCTTGTAGTACCCCCTGCAGTGCCCCTAGTAGTAGTACCCCCCAGCAGTGCCCCTTGTAGTACCCCCTGCAGTGCCCCTGGTAGTAGTACCCCCCAGCAGTGCCCCTAGTAGTAGTAGTACCCCCCCAGCAGTGACCCTTGTACTACCCCCTGCAGTGCCCTAGTAGCCCCCCCCAACCCAGACACACACATAAAAAACAACTTCCACTTACCTTAATCCCCGCTCTGACGTCTGCTCCTCCGTCCTGCGTCCTCCCGGGCCGGCCCGCTCTGCATGATGGGAGAGACGACATGGACTGTGTGCAAAATCGCAGACCCATTCTGCACATGGGCAGATTCTTGATAATCGGTAAACTGCGTAATCCCTGTCACTGCGTTCGCAACTGAATCATCCCCTGAAATCACTCGGCAGACCAACATTGAAGACCATGTCTAGCAGGGCTGCCATCAGGGAGGGAATGCCGGGACCAAAGTCCCGTTCCCAGACAGAAGGGGGCCTGCCCAGTGGCACTGTGTGGCTGTGATCAATCTCCTCTGCTGTTTGTAATCTCCATATGCTAAGATTTGCCAGGATGAAAGATTGTGGATTGATTATGCTGTCTACCACAGTCTGAAAGTATTGAGTGCTGAGCTGCTTATCAGCCTACCAGGCACTCTGCTAAGACCCCGGGGTAGCTGTTGTCACATGAGACAGTGAGTGAAATGCTGATAATGCACACTGGTTAATGTCAAAGTTTATCATGCAAACAGAGGGCTGACTAACTACGTATTTTATGTATGCGGCTGTTGGAAAAGTGATATAACACAGCACTCTGGGACAGTGTGTGTATGAAGCCAACTCCACAGCCCCAGAACCTGTGTATTTTAAGAGTTTCCCGGTTTTACAGGATAGTGTGACAGTAGTATCGTCATCATGACTGGTTGCAGCAGCTGCAGTGCTAACATTTGCTTGCTGCTTCTGCTCACCTTACGGTTGGTTGTCGTGATCCATATTGATGAAAATACTCAAGTTGTACAAAAACTAATTACCAGTATTATGTATTTACACATCACGTCTCACTGTGGAGTCACAGTACTTGTGCGTTATGGACACACAGAGGGCTATGGCCCAAGGAGTCACAGTGCTTGTATACACAGAGGGTTACAGGCCCAAGGAGTCACAGTGCTTCAATACAGAGGAGTACAGCCCAAGGAGTCACAGTGCTTGTATACACAGAGGGCTATGGCCCAAGGAGTCACAGAGCTTGTATACATAGAGAGCTAATGCCCAAGGAGTCACAGTGCTTGTATACACAGAGTGCTACAGCCCAAGGAGTCACAGTACTTGTATACAAATGGGCTACGGCCCAAGGAGTCACAGTGCTTGTATACAGAGGGCTACGGCCCAAGGAGTCACAGTGCTTGTATACACAGGGCTATGGCCCAAGGAGTCACAGAGCTTCTATACACAGAGATCTATGGCCCAAGGAGTCACAGAGCTTGTATACACAGAGGGCTATGGCCCAAGGAGTCACCGTGCTTGTATACACAGGGCTATGAAAAAAAGAAAATATTAAAACATTAAAAATGTTAACTATAACAACATTAAATTATTAAAACCTGTAAAAAAGAAAAAAGAAAACATTAAAAATTTTAACTATAACAACATTATATTATTAAAAACCTGTAAAAAAGAAAAAATGGAAACATTAAAAATGTTAACTATAACATTAAATTATTAAAAACTTGTAAAAAATAAAAAATGTAAACATTAAAAATGTTAACTATAACAACATTAAATTTAACAAAACTATAAACACAAATATTTAAATGTCCTTTTTTCTTCTTCTTCATAGATAATGTCCATTGAAATCCTGCACTCGAAAGAGTGTCTGTGGAAGATCAGTTCTCAGAAGTAGCACAACAAGTCGCACAAGTTGGCCGTACTAGAGGTACTGGAGTATATGAAAAAGTACATTTCTGATGCAGACCTGAAAACTGTACGGCAAAAGATTCAAAATCTCAGGACAATGTACATGAAAGAAAAAAAGAAGGTGGATGACTCCAAAAAATCAGGAGCGGGCACAGATGAAATATATATTCCTGCACTCTGGTACTACCATATGATGTCATTCATCAGTGATCAAGAGCCTCAAAGGGAATCTATCGTCTTGATGGCTGAGCGTGAGGGAGAAGAGGAGGTAGCAGAAGTCTTGGTACGTAGTGACACAGTTTAAACCAAAATCCTTAATATTTTTGTTGTTAAATCCCAAATGTCCAATTTACAGTGGTTCACAGACAGTCCTCCTGCCATGGCACAGCACCTGGTCCATTAAAATAGGCCATGTACTCCTCCCTCACTTCTTTGGCACGTGCGGTGGATGTTGTTGTAATTGGTGGTGCAGACACAGATGTCAAATGTTCAATGTCCTCCAGGGGTCCTACATCTTCTGGTCTAGCTGGGACTGGTCCTCGTTGAGTAGATTTTCTTCGCAGAAAGTTGTGCAGCACACAGCACACCATCACGAACCAGTCTATCTTCTCCACACGTAGATTGATGGTGGTGTGGAAAATGCGGAAGCGGTTGCTCATTATTCCAAACGCATTTTAAACAATTTGCCGTGCACGGGATAGACGGTAGTTGTAGATCCTCTTCTCTCTGTGCAAATGGCTTCATCACATGTTCATGTAATGCAAAAGCCTCGTCTGCGATGAAAACGTAATTTAGGCCGTGCTTTGTCTGGTCCAGTGAGGGCAAGTTGAGGGTTTTGTTGGTGAGTCTCTGGTAGAAAGCCGTCTTTTTGAAGGACCCAACATCCGAAGCATGGCCATTCTTGCCGACATCCACAAACAGAAATTCGTAGTATGCATTCACCACTGCCATGAGAACGATGCTGAAGAATCCTTTGTAGTTGTAGTAATATGATCCGATGTTAGAAGGTGGGTTGATGCAGATGTGTTTCCCATCGATGGCTCCTCCACAGTTAGGGAAATTCCAACGTTGTTCAAAATCTTCGGCGATGCTGGTCCACTCCTCCACGGTGTTAGGAAACTGTAAAAATAGTAAAAAAGTGCTTAAAACATGACTATAATATTTTATTTTTTCCCCATATAGACTCCCACCCAAGACCCTGATTTAGCATCCACACCGGGCCTCAGTCTGCTCGGTGGTGACAGTGACCCGGAGAATACCACACAAGTGGAAACTCCACTTCCACCTGGACCCTCATCTTCTTCTTAACAACCCCAAAAAAAGAAAAAAAAAAGAGAGAAAAGAGAATCTTACAGAACGTGAGGACAATTTTTTTCAAAATGCAGAACGGCTGCTGCAGAAACCCCCTGATGCAATAGATGATTTCACAGCTCATGTGAACAGCACATTGAGAAATATGGATACAGATATCCAAAGAAAGTTTCTCAGGTTAAACTACGACCTGTTGAGTTGCTGTATGAGCAAAAATATCTCTAATTCTACATAATTAGCAGACCCAATGCTATTTTCCCCTGCCCCAAATAGGTATGTTCATCCCCCCCTGCCCAGTTAGATATTACTCCCCCACCAAGCACCCCAAGCACCAGCACAACCTTGTATAATGCTCTGCTGGATGGAGCAGATGAGTCGCCCCAATATACAGAGATGTAAAATGTTTCTTGCTTTTAATATCACCAAATTTTATGAATTCTAATAGGTGCTTGCTGCATAGGATAGGGTGGTAATGACGCCATTTGGACAAGGTCACTACGCACATGGCACAAGTACACATTGCTGGAAGCCACATGGCACAAGTACACATTGCTGGAAGCCGGGGCCACAATGTATACTTGTGCCATGTGTGTATTGGCCTGTTCAAACTGGCGTCTGACCCACCCTATCACATACAGTGGTCTACCTGTTGGGATTCATAAAATTTGGTGATATTTAATTTAATTGTTTTTTTGTCTTGCTTTTAATATCACCAAATTTTATGAATTCTAATAGGTGCTTGCTGCATGGCATAGGGTGGTGATGATGCCAATTGGACAAGGTCACTACGCACATGGCACAAGTACACATTGCTGGACGCCAGGGCCACAATGTATACTTGTGCCATGTGTGTATTGGTCTGTTCAAACTGGCATCTGACCCACCCTATCACATACAGCCGTCTACCTATTGGGATTCATAAAATTTGGTGATAATGTTCTTTTGTAAAATTGTTATTAAAAAAGGATATTGCACACAGTTTAGTTCACACTTTCAGTTGCCTGCAGGTCAGTGCACATTGTACTAAATGAAGGCTATTTTTTGCTTTATGTTGAGTAAAAAAAATAAAAATTTTCTTTACACAAGAAACCAATGTGTGGTGTGTTTTTTTTACTTACCTTGCAATACTGGTACTGTAGCACTTTAACGATTGCTTTGCAGGTCTCCGGAATAATGATGCCCAAGGACTGAGGTGAGATGAGTGTCCCAAACTTCAGGTCTTCAAATGACCTTCCTGTAGCCAGGTACCTCAGGGTAGCCACCAGTCTCTCTTCAGCAGGGATTGCCCTCCGCCACCTTGTGTCCTGTTTCTGGATGTGGGGGGTCACTAGATGCAGCAATTCCTGGAAGGTGGTGTCATACATGTACAGGTAGTTCCGATAGTCATCTAGGTTGTTCTCCTTGATCTCCATCAGCAAGGACATGTGAGAGCGGGTATCCCTTTGTAGAAGCCACTCCTTGGTCCAGCATCCTTCCTAATCTCCTGGACCCTGGCTTCAGCGACCAACACTCTATACCGATAGGGATGCATCAGTACAGAATTCAGGAACAGGATAGAATGCAGATAGGTAGCACACACTTGCAGATAGAATAAACTTTGTAAAAGGCAAGCCAAATACAAAGAGCACAGTAGCAATGTACAGGATTCAGCAGGAATACACCTAGCCTCATCTAGTAGCAGAGCAGAATGTGCACAGAGTTTAAAGGGTGCCTGCTTTCTATACTCCCTAGATAGCCTCTCCCATTGTTATGGCTATTTAAATTTCCCACCAATAGTCAAGAGCCTGTTTTTTTTTTTTTTTTAAACTCTCGATTTGTTATGGCCAATCTCACGATGCATACGATCCAATAGATCGTGAGATCGTGAAACAGATTGGGTGTCTTTTTTCCAAAATCGTGATCACGACGGCAAGGGAGCTCCCCTGAAAGTTCATGAGGAAATTGGACAAGAAATCGGATCGTGAGCACATCGGTATGTGTGTGGGCACTAACTCAATTCTTCACTGTAATGGTATAACACAAAGACCACAATACAGGATACAGGAACTACAGATTGTGTATGCACATAGCCCATTTAAACCAAATCACTCCCATGAGGACCACAGCTTTTTTTGTGCAATATTTCAAGGGGTGTGGTATACCAGGCAAATTAGTGCTAAAGAGTCATAGATGCTGAAGCCAAACCAAATACCACTCAATATAAAGTAGCTAACAAACCAAAGTAAGCAGAAAGCTTTAGGATGGTCATAAAGTCAAGTATCGGAGATCTCCCCCAATACTTACAGGACTCATGTTTGAGTTGTTTACATTATGTTTATACACAAACAAAAACTCCCTCTCTAAAACCACCACAGAGGCCACTTCACAGGAGGGATAAACTCAGACTATTGCTCAGTGGTATACAAACTGACAAAACAGGGCCACTTTCCTACAAAGCTTGTTCCATAAAATTTTCCCCAACATGATTGTCAGGACTGGGGGTTCTGGATTTCCCCGAAGAAATTCTTGATATCTGCTCGCTGATAGCTCAGGAGGTTTGAAGTAGGGAAGGGCGTATGTAGCTTTTCCTCATAGATGAAAGATGTATATGATGTTATGCGGCAGTACAGAGGTGCACTGGAAATAGACACTGGGACTGGAACCCGGAATGAAGTACCAACTGGGATCGGACTATAGTACAAACTGGAGCCGGATTGTGACCAAACTATAGCAAATACTGGAGCTGGAGTGGAACCACAGCAAGAATCAGCAGGTGAACCGCAGACATCTAGCCAGGCAGCTGGAGCCTTGGACGTCTAGCAGCGACGAAGCTCAGGCACAGAATGCTGTCAATTAAGGATATTTATACCCTGGGTCACGCGGTGACTGGCCAGTGCAGTGAGATGGACATTAGCCGGCTGCCATTGGGAAATAGTGGTCAGCTGACCGGGACCAACATGGTGGCGCCCAGTGTCCAGAGCCGGAGAGAAGGCCAACAGAGCTCCGGGTCCCTGAGACTGCCACCA
Organism: Taudactylus pleione; assembly: GCA_031769625.1. Lineage (NCBI taxonomy): Eukaryota > Metazoa > Chordata > Amphibia > Anura > Myobatrachidae > Taudactylus > Taudactylus pleione. Next base: position 5,485,579 of record JAUIMM010000121.1, read on the forward strand.
TGCTGAGAGACCACCAACAGCACACTCTCCTGAGTCACTCCAGTTCAGGACCCACCCCCGACAGAGCAGCGCGGCGCCGGCACCGAGAGTGAGGACGATTTCTGAAAATGAAGCAGCAGCATTACCCAGCCCAATGCACATAGGAATCTTGATATATCCAGATCGTGACCGAATTACAGCCTAAAGTAGAACAATACAACACGTAACCTGAACCATAGAGAAACAACTTTTGCCCTGGTGAAACCTCAGCCAAGATTTCCAATAGATGAAGGAGTGCATGTCACAGTGTGATAAACAGCATCTAGTCTGGCCAGTTTGGTCTTAAGAACTCTGGCAAATTGATGCCTAGCCTATACTGAAGCATTTATGTGAATAAGGAGAGAGCAAGCTGACTAAGAACATACAGACATGGACAAATTTGTTGATACCTTTCCATGAAAAAGAAGAACCCATATTTTTCTGAAATAACTGACAAAAGTAATTGCCATGCTTCATTGTTTATTAAATAATAGAAATCAGACTTTGCATGATTTTTTATTCAACAGAATATTTTAAATAAAACAAATGAATATTGCATAGACATAGATTCTGTGACCCATAGCCTAATAATTTCTTGCACAACCTTTAAAGGTAATCACTGCAATCACGAGATTTCTGTACGTCTCAATTAGACTTCTGCATCTGTCAACAGATAGTTTGGCCAGGATGTAGTTAGCAGACCAGCAGACGGGATGCCGCCAGTCTAAATCCCAACAGTAGAAGCCTGACACGAGACTAAAGATAGCTATCGAAATACCGACGCCTATCTTAATCCCGACACCGGAATCTACATAGACGCCATCCCGAACGAGATAAGTCTGGGGCGTCTTAGCAGATAGCCGGGATGGGGGGGGTTAAATTTAGACACCCCCAGGGGGATTAAGGGTTAGGCACCCCCCCGGGGAACTTTAGGCTAGGGAAAAGGGGGGTTAGGTGCCACTGGGGGGAGTTAGAGTTAGGAACTCCTCCCAGCAGGGTTAGGTTTAGGGTGCGGGAAAGGGGGGTAGGTTTAGGCACCCCCGGGGTGACTTAGGGTTAGGCACCACCCCTGGAGTTTTAGGGTTAGGCACCACTAAGGGAGGGTTAAGGGCGGGAGAGGGGATGGTTTGAGTACTTACCTTCCCTGGTCGGGATCTCCTCCTGTCGTGCTTCCGCAGTCGGGATTTGAACCGGCGGCTAAAGAGCCGCCTGTATTTTTATACCATTCCGTTTGGCCAACTCTTCCTGAGCAAACTGCTCCAGCTGTGTCAGGTTTTATGGGTACCTTCTCCACACTGCATGTTTTAGTTTTTTTCTTAGATGTTCGATAGGACTGAGATCAGGGCTCATAGAAGGCCACTTCAGAATACTCCAATATTTTGTTCTTAGCCATGCTTTGTGCTTCTAGCTGTGTGATTTGGTTCATTGCCCTGTTGGATGAACCATGTCCTGTGACTGAAACAGAGCTTTCTGACACTGGTAGGTTTAACTTCAGAATTCCCTGATAGTCTTTTTAGATATTTCATTGTGCCCTACACAAATTCAAGGCAATCTTTGCCAGATGCAGCAAAGCAGCCAGAAGGCATAACTGAGCAGTGCCATATTTCACAGTAGTTATTGTGTTCTTTTTTGGAAAGCTTCATTTTTTCATTTGTGAACATAGAGCTGATGTGAGACCTGCCAAAAAGTTCCAGTTTTGTCTCATCAGTCCAAAGGGCTTTCTCCCAGACGCATTATAGTTTGTCAATTTGCATTTTAGCAAACATTTCAGTCTGGCTTTTTTCAAAATGCATGCAGTCCATTGTAGTTTAATAGGTGTCAGATGGTGCTTCCTCTAACCTGGCACCTCTTCTGTGCTGGCCAGTACTTGGATAACAATTAGGAGTACAAAATGTGGGAGATTACCTTTGCCATGTTCTGCTGCCATAAAGAACAAAACTCATTCCCTGGAACATAGAGTAGACAGGGATAAAGATGTTCCCTGCTGGATACCTTTAAAACACAGCTGCACTACATGGTTCTTTCCAGTGTGTATTTGAAGCAAAAAGCAATGTGGGATTCAGTGGGAAGGTGCTCCTGATGCTGAACTAGTCGACCAAGTGATAGTGAGCTGCTAACTTAGTGTCAGGGAGCCATATGTGGGATGTAAATGTGCTGATATAACACTTTGCATCAGTAAAAAGCAATCTGACAAGGACAACTGCTGTCAATTGTGTTTCTTTCTTACTACCGTATATACTCGAGTATAAGCCGAGTTTTTCAGCACATTTTTTGTGCTGAAAAAGCACCCTCTCGGCTTATACTCGAGTCATGCCCGCATGGTCAGCAGCTGAGTAGCGTACCATGCGGGCCGCGGTGCAGACTGTGTCTCTGTGACACAGCTGCACCGTGTGTGTAGTGCTGACCGGACGGAGTTCGGTCAGCACTACACACTGCCAAACACACAGCCGCCGGAGCCGGCAGCTGTGTGTTTGTTGTAATCAGCAGCCGATGAGAGTCTGTCAGACTCTCATCGGTTGCTGCTGCTCCCACTGCGGGAGCCATCTTCCGGCTCCCGCAGTTGGTAATGGGAGAGACGTCATGACGACGTCTCTCCCATAATGCAAAGTGGCCAGAGGAGCTGATAGCAGCAGCGGGACCAGGAGCGGGGTTTCAGGTGTTTTTTTTTTTATTTTTATTAGGACTACTGGGGGCACTACCAGGGGGGGATTACTTCTGGGGGCACTACCAGGGGGGGATTACTTCTGGGGGCACTACCAGAGGGGGATTACTTGTGGGGGCACTACCAGGGGGAATTACTTCTGGGGGCACTACCAGGGGGGATTACTACTGGGGGCACTACCAGCTGCTGCATTTCCCACCCTAGGCTTATACTCGAGTCAATAAGTTTTCCCAGTTTTTTGGGGTAAAATTAGGTACCTCGGCTTATATTCGGGTCGACTTATACTCGAGTATATACGGGTATATATAATTTGCTTTGACGTCCATGGCTACATTCTGTGATCAATGCTGTCAGTGGTGAATCATTCACATCTACACTGATTTTCAACTGTTTCTGTTCTGTACGCATGAGATATTGAACAAATGGACTGATGGACTGTGGGGCGGATTCCATACTTGTGTACAATAGATTTCTATAGGACCTCAACAATTTTTGTCCTATTTTCTTAACTATTCAGTTTAAGCAAACTAGAAGACACACATAAAAAAATAAAAAACAAATTTGAATTTGGAGGATTTCTAGCCTTGGGCTGACTAGTTTGGGGCTGGTGAATGCTTTGGCAGGTCAACCCCGTGCTGTGTGTCTCACTGTTATGGAATTACCACCCAGGCTGGTTTAGCCCAGTGCTGGTTCTAATAAAATAGAAGAAACCCCACATCTGTATTTCCCCTGATTTTCCTGTACCAGAATGGGCTCAGAGGTCCAGGGCTGGGTATGCTTTTTGGGGGAGGACCCCACACCGTTTTTCTTTTCTTAATTTTAACACTTTCTTTCACTTACATCACACAGAACTGCACAGATCACACTTCTGCAGAACACGCTGCTCACAGGCAGGTTTATTAATTTCAGTTCAATAGGACTGAACTCGCATACGATCAAACACGATTCCTTAGATCATAGAAAAACACGATTCAGTGAAATATGATTCTCAGTAACTTTGAGTGTTTGATTGGAAATGACTCTTACATATCACAAAACTACCCAGCATATTTAAACTCGGCCAAACACGATTCTTAGTAAATATACCTCTTAGTCAGTTGGTATATTGTATTGGCAGGTAAATTCATTGAATTTAATAACTTTTATGTCTAAAACTGTTAGGCTTGGGTGGGAACACTCTTTAAAGAACTGTCTGCTCTTGTAGTTAAGTTATTGCTTTAAACACTCTTTAATCTTTAGAGACTAAATATAGTAAATTATCCTAGTTGTCACATAACAGCACAAATGCTTAACTCCATGAATTAAAGCAATGAAACATCAATGGATGTAAATTGGAGAAAAGTAATGTATAACTCTAACACAGAGATCATAATTAGATACAAAGGGAACACATCAATGTTGTTAAAAAAAAACTGATAGGGGGGTGTCCCCCAGCACACTAAGTTTTACCTGCAACAATACCTGAAAACATTATGGTAATAGAAATTCAGAGATATTTTGTTGCATGCATTTGCAAATACATAGTAAGCCACCAGGCCAACTTCACGGCTTCTCTGATACTGGTGGTCCCTACACTGCATAATATCAGTGTAGGGACCACCAGTATCAGAGAAGCAGTGAAGTTGGCCTGGTGTTTCTGTTTGTTTCTGGATCTGTGTCTCATGTGTATTTGTGTGTTCGTCCATGTCACATGTTTGGTAGTCTGTGTTTAGTTGTCCCATGTGTGTTTGTGACATGAAAGAAATAGAGGGTCTGATTCAGAGGTGGACGCTGTTGGATCCGCTCTTGTGTCTATTGCCGGAGTCATGGCTATAATGATAAGCTAATGCTAGTATCAGCCTGCCCCTGGTGTAGTAACCAGCATCTGATTGTGCTAGGACTGAGACGCCCATTGACTGTCATGACCAGGGTTTCTCAGCATAGGGGACAATGGGTATTACCTGTGAGGGCACTGTGGCGTGGTCCTTCTGGTAGAGGGGCTGGTGTCTGGTGGTGGGCGTTGGCTGTGCGAAGTATTCTGTGAGCACTGTGTCATTCTGGCCGGGGTAGGCCTGGTGGTGTTTCCATTCCGCTCTGGTATGGGTGCCGCCATCTTGCTTCTGGTCATGTGACTTAGCTGCTCCAGTCCTGGCATGTCACATGCTCGCTCTGACCCATCACGATTCTGCACTGGGTACTTAAGGGAGTTCAGAGCTTCCCATAGTTGCCAGTGCAACGTGTTTCACAGCGCATGCTGTGAGAGAGTTCCTGTGCTCCTGAAAACCTGTCTGTTTGAGTGCTCACCTGTGCTTTTGCTGAATCCCAGCTTCCCAGAAGCCTACATCACCCTGCCTGCTCACAGTCTCCTGCTGGAACCATCCAACACCTTCTATCTACCCTTTCCCTGCCAAAGGACCTGAGTGTGCAGTTAACCCTGTACCTACACTGCCTCCATTTACCTAGCTCTCTGATTCTACACTGAGGATCTCAGTACAACTCTCCATTCAATTCATCAGCTGCTGCTAGTCCAATTACTCTGTAACCACTCTGGGTTTCATCTCACCAGTATCAATCGGTAACTGTTATGCTGTCTGCAGCCTTGCAGTGACCTTTTGGATTACAAAGACTTTCTATTAGTTATGCCACTACCCGGACATTATTTATTCTTACTTCACTACAGTTTCTAATCATCACCATCTTCTTAATAATCTGGACTCTATTTTATCCGTATACATGTCTGCAAGTTCACCCATTAAAAAACCCACTTTTCAATTTAAATCTGTTCAGGTGTCTGCTCCTATTACCACCTCGGGTCAACAACAAACCCAGATCCTAACACTGACAGTGTCTCTGCACACCACTGACACTTGCACTAGCCCTATGGCAGATGCAGTTTCTCTGTCTGACTATGGCCTCTGTGGCTACAGCTGTGTGTTTAGGAATGCGGCCGCTTTCACCGACACATCCATGACACTCCCATAACACGCCCATTAGATGAACATTTTTTTATTATGCAATTACTTCAGGCCACCACCCAGGAACACCCATCACTTTGTCACCACATGTCTGATACCATCTGTACCGATCGCAATAGCAACTTTGTGCATACACTCTGTGCAACAAAGGCGTCGTAGGGGTTTTCTGAATATTTTGCATATTCACAGTCGCCCAGAGCCACAATTTTAGATTTTCATTTTAAAAATGCAAAGACACATTGGGGCTAATTATGAATTGTACTCAGTGTTGATGCCGTACGCAGTTGGTGGATGTTTTAAGACTGCTCATATGTCCCAGTCATAGCACATGCATCCTAATTGTTAATAGTGACCCCGAGCAAATTTGGATGCAGGGTCTGTGGAATTCATTGGGCGTTCCTGGGCGGTAACAGGAAGGGTGGCTAAACAGATGCGATCGTGTTATGGGTGTGTCACTGTAAGCAAATGCATCAGACGGAGAACCTGCCCCTAATATAGGGCTGGTGCAAGTTTTTATTGTGCGTTTAAAATGCACCGAGACTTAAATGCAACACTGCAAGGTGCTGCAAGTGGGCATCTCAGTATTACAAAAATTGGCCACAGTACTGCAGACGCGGCTACAGCAAAAGACGCAGACGCATCTGAGTATGACTCAGAATCAGCCCCTTTATATACTATCATTTAATATGACTTTGTATTTTATTATAGTTTTAAAAACATGGAAATTAAATTTAAACTTGTCAAAATCCCTAAAAATTTAGGGGCTATATAATAGTAGGCAAACATGGTCAAGAGGTTCAGTTGTTGCCAAGACCAAACACCTGGTGGGCCAAGAAATGTGTCTTTGACGTGGAAAGTTTTGGTGCCAGATGGGTAGGTTGAGTGTTTCAGAAACTGCTGATCTTCTAGCATTTTAATGCAGTGACGTGTGGTGAGGTCAATAGCTGGGAAGGCACACATGGAGATGGGTCTGAGTGCTGGGATCCTGTCTCACCCCCTACTCACTGTAACTCTCCCCTCACTACACTAAGCTTCAGTGTCCATTTAATTCTCCTACCTGCATCACTGTGTCTTCTCTTGCTGCTGAGCTCTGATCTCTAAACACTGCAGTGCACTTTCTGGTTACATGACACATCCAAGGTATCCATCAGTGTTCAAGGTATGCCCCCCATACTCAGATGAATGCCTCTATTAGCTCTCTTTCTGTGCAGCTTACTGCCCGTGGTGTGGCCCCACCCCCAGCTCTGCAAGCAGTGTCTGACTATACACAACTGAGGCTGAGCTGTTGCTGCCTCATCTCTTGTCTCCCTGCAATTCCAGGGAGCTCCACAAAGATGGGGAGTGTTAACTATAAAAATTATTACAATAAACAAAGAAGATGTTTATAAGTTATAAATATCTTCTTTGTATTATTCTAATCATTTTTATATCAAATCTCAGGAGCATGACAGGGGAGGCTCTGTCTCCCCTGCCTACCCTGACTGAACATCCCTATTTTAATGTACAACAGTCTGTAGAGTTTAATGAGATTGGTGCGCAAAACAGAAAAACATCCAGAGGGTGTCAGTTCTGTGGATGAAACTACCTTGTCAATGAGAAGTCACAAGAGAATGGACAGACTGGTCAAGCTGACAGGATAGTGACACTAACTCAAATCATCATGTGTTACATTAGTACAGTGGTTCTCAAACTCGTTCCTCAAACCCCACACAGGTCATGTTTTCCAGGTCACCAAGCAGATGCATGGGTGTATTCATTACTCACAGACACATTTTGAAAGATCCACAGGTGGAGCTAATTATTGCACTTGTAATTCTGGGAGGAGACCTGCAAAACATGTACTGTTTGGGGTCCAGAGGACAGAGGGCCTGATTCAGAGCCGGACAGTATTTTCGCTTGCTCGTTCAGAAAAAGGGGCCGGCTATTTAAATTGAGCGCTCACTCTTTGCGGTCTGTTGACGCCTCTATGTCTGAGCGAGCGAACGAAACATGCACTCGCTATTTTGTAAAGATGCCCCTGGCCGCTCGCATCCTACGTCATCTCCGCTATTTATTTGATTAATCGAATACATCGAAAGGCATCTGAACTGCTCGCAGTGCTTGTGGTAGGATTTTCCTACCGCAATCATGCGAACAGTTCAGGCTAAGAAACAACCAAGTGACGTGGTCGATGACGCTGCTTTGTTAATTATGCACACCCTTAAAACGCCCGTTTTGACCGTTTGGCACGCCTGCGTTCTGAACGAGCGAGCGCAAATAGCGTCCGGCTCTGAATCAGGCCCAGTGTCGGAAGATGCAGTTCCACTGGCACGGCAGTTATTTACCAACAGACATTCTGAGCAACAACAGGATTGCCCACATTTCTGATGGTACGGCCAGTGTCTGATCGATGGTGATCCTTTGTTCACACATCCTCAAACATGCTCCAATGGCATTACCATGCAAATGCAGTAACAGCTGTGACATTTGCTTTTGAACCAGGCCCAGAGTGTCCACAGTACATATAATGGCACACTGTACTGCCCCGAGGTTCATATTATGCCACACTGCCTACTAGGCTGCGATCGCTCGCAGCCGGACGATTTTTGCAAACAGCGCATGCGTATAAGTCGCAATGCGCGTGCACAAACCAGTCACTTAGATCGGGAGACTATCGCTCTCTGCATATTGCCAGAACGCTAGTTTGAGTGACAGAACGGGGCGTCTGTGGGTGGTGACTGGGGCAGGTCTGTGTAAACGGAGTGTGCTTGCAATAGCACAGGCATGCCTGGGCATTTTTACACCAACTTAAGGGTGTGGTATAATTAACACGTACAGTGTCGTCAGCATATGCGTCATACGAGATAAAGGCAGCGGTGATTGCAGTGCTTGCAGTAGCCTAAAGTCTACCTTAAGCACTGCATGGTGGTTCGATGTCGCCCGATGGTACCAATGTTTTCAAACACTTACTGGAGATGACGTCTGAAAGTGGGCATCTTTACTCCTGGCTGGTGGGCATCTAACTTCACCCGGCGATTGCACGTTCAGACATAGGAGACGTCCTCATACCTTAGTGTGTGATCACATCATTTGCATATTTTCATTCCTTATGGCAGCGAACAAGCGTAGCCTAGCGAATGGGTCTGAATGAGCTCCTAAGTTCCTAGTCGTACCCACCCAAGCTTAAAGCGGGAATACCATGCCCACCTCCACTTAAGGATTTGGTTTCTCTAATCCAGTTTGTGATTTAAGAACTCCTCTCTGACTTCAATAGTGGACTTATGCATGCCTATCTGTCAACGAGTCTGGGAGAAGCCTTCATGCCTCATCTTTATCAAAGGGGGATGGGACAGTCTGCTGCCTATACCGAGGCTGGTGAAATCAGTAATTGCACACAATCACTACATGGCCCCAGAGGACATATCATCGTACAATTCCCTAGTTTATCATGTACCATGGGATGTATTTAAATTTGCAACTGCATTTCCTGCAGAAGCTAGGACCTTGCTTGCCACCAACCACAGGAAAACAATGCTCTAACATCAGCCAGGAGATCCTCCACAAACAAGGCCATACCACTCTCGGACAGCGACTCTACCCTGGCATCCAAAAGGGGGTGAGGGAAAGTTTCTTATGAACTTGCCAACCCTTAAGTTGACACACAACCACTACACGGACCCAGAGTACATATCATCCTACAATTACCTAGATTATCATGTTCCTTTACATGTATTTCAGTTTGCAATTGCATTTCCTGCCAAAACTAGGACATTTAAGGACCTAGCCCACCACCAACCACAGAAAAACAATGCTCTAACATCAGCCAGGAGATCCTCCCTCAAACAAGGCCATACCACTTTTGGACAGATGCACGAGTATGGAGTTTAATAAAATCCATCTTAATAGCAGCAAACAGACTCAGACCACTCATTTTGCCAAGATGGATCACCACAGTGCTAGGGCAACCCCACAAAGCCACAGTTTTGATCAACTCCTCTCTCAAATGTGCCTACAACATACCCCTCCCCATCCATGTGTCTAGCCTATGCCCTCAGCATCTTAAACGGGATAGATTATCCATAATAAGGAAACATAATGCAAAGAAGCTCCCTAACCCTCCTTGTTGAGATGAAAAAACCTTGTGTCTATTAGGTCAAATTAAAAGGATTACCAAATTTATATTGACCCAAGTAAAAACCCCTCCAGTGGAAGATCCCTCCAACTCATCCAAAATCATGATGAGCATGAGCACTCCATTTGCCTACGTGCCCGGTCTAATGTAACTTTTGTAAATACTGCATTTCCATCTGCCAAGAGCCAACCCTGAGGTGGCAGCACTGCAGGAGTTGCTGCTCCATTCCGAATAGTGAGAACCGAAGTTCTTAACATCCAACTCCAAGTCTGAAATACATAGCTAGGAATTGAAAATTGGTCAAAGGTGCACCATTGATGTGCAACAGCCAGGCAGCCTGTGGATTTGCTTTAGAGATACATAATGGGTTGACAACCTGAGAGGGCAGGAAAATCCTCTGACCTCTGCCCATCTGATAAGTTTTGGACCTGTGAATGTTGCATTAAACCTCAGACTCTCTGATGATGACATTATCACACAAGTAACCTGTGTCAGTTGATGTCCTAGAAGAAGCCACCAGCCCCTCTATCCAAAAAGTACCAAAGCAAAAGGGCAACCTCAAAGGGGCTGAAAATTACCCTATTGTTCACACCCATTACATTTGACATGTGTGGGACAATAGACCTTCTTACATCTTTTTTACTGGGTTGGTGTCTGCACCAGCCTTTCAAAGCCTTTGAGATAAAACTCCCTTTAGTGACATCCTTCTGATAGTTTAAATCCAGTAAAAAAAGAAATACCTGTTAGAGCACAGGCCATTGTTTCCACAGCCTATATTTGCAACACCACCGCCTAGTTCTTCTCTATGGATGCAATATGAAACACAAGAGAGAAAGGAGCCTATTTATGGTGCACTACACAAATAAAGTAAAATATAACCTTTATTCTATTATTAAAATAGTACAAAACAAACAATTATAGCGAAATATAAAAGAAGAAAGAACTTGACAAATTGGTGAAAAAGTTAGAAATTAGTGCAAATTAGAATTACATTGTATGCCTATTAAAAAATCTTCCATAATAATAAGTGTCTGCTGTTCCATATATTATATAATATTGATAGGATTGCTGGAAGGGAAGCAATAATTTCCTAGTTAAACCTGCTATCATCCACTAATAAAGTAAAGGTGTGACACCACAGCGGCCCCCTAGGAAAGCCCGAAGAACGTGCCTCCAGCCGCAGTGGTAAATAGCTGCAACTCAGGGATATATTCAAACTCTATTGAAGTAGCGCAAATAACCTGTCACATTGCAGGTCCGCCAAAATATCTTTGCACTAGATGATGCAGTAGCCTAGCACCCACCATGACCCTCTGCAGCAAACTCCAGGAGATTCTGCCCAAGGGTATTTTTCACCTTGCCTTCCAGAGTGGTTGGGAATTCTTCTGCAGCTGATTCATTGGTCTTGCTAGGCTCCTTACTGCTCATTTATCACAGTTTATCAACAGGACTTGCAGTCATGTGTTGCTCACATGATTTATATCCAGGAGCTTATTGGCCAAAACTCACATAAATACATTTAGTGCCATTCTCACCTTGCTGATGTTAGGATCCACCTAATCAGCCTTATTCCTGTATTTTGGAATTTATTATTGAACCCTTTGTGTTTGACCTCTGCTTATGTTTTGGCTTAACCCTTTGACCGCTACCTGCCTTTTTGAACCTTGTCTGTATTCTTGACCATTGCTCCAGTCATCAGCCTGTCCAGACTTCTGCCTGTCATTTGACCATTCTCCATTCTAATTTAATTTTGACCTCGGCGTGTTCCTTACGATTTTCTTTGTTTCTTTGTCTGTCTCATTGGTCTGTGTTTTTCCATTTGTGTGCCATCTCCTGCTACTGTTTGCACTGGTGCTGTTAGCAATGTTATACTACAGGGGTCAAATCCCGGGGGCACCTGAGTACTAGTGAACGCTGTAGTTCTGGTAAAGGCAGCTGCTATTGGTGAAGAATATCCCACACCATAGTTTCTATAGCATCACGATCAGCTTCCGTGCAGTACAAACCCTAACACTCTACAAATGATTGGTACACTACCCTACATTGTCTATTGTCGATTTACATAATTTACTGACAGCCACACAGGGTGAGGCATGTGTTTGATGAGGCAAAACTTGCCCAGGACTTTTTTGGGGACCACACCCACAGGCAAGGAGCACAAATTAGGTATGGGGGCAACTCAAAGAGGCCAGCCATTCTGCTTAGGGACACCTCTTTCTCCACTTTCAAATTGACTTAGTCAGGAAAATCCCTAGCGGACTTGAGGTTTCTAGAGGAACCCGTCCAAACAACCTCCGATATGGGCAACCGGAATCTGAAACCCGTCAAACAAGGCCGTCTGCTAATCCTAGTACCGGCCAAGCCATCTGCTCAGCGCCGGCAAGTTAATTGAGGATTTGGCCAACTGCAAGTGGCCCATGGTGCCTCTCATGTAGCTTAATCCCTCTGCTCTACCTCTATTACAATCTTTGATGGGGTGGCCTGCTTCGCATTGTGCGCACTCGTGCTTAAAGAAACATGCTTTGCCGGACCTGCATTGCCCCATGTTGAAGGCAAAACAAGAGATATGGTAAGTACTTACCTTTGTTATCTCTGTTTCTATGAGATCCATAGGGTCCACGGGGTTGACCTTGGTATGAAGACTGCCGAGATGGCCGGAAGGTGGCATTCCACCCAAGACAGGATGCGTGACACCTCCGACATAGCTGCTCGACTGCGAGTCCCCCCTTGACGGTTTATGTACGCCACTGTGGTGGCGTTGTCGGACTGAACTTGCACTGCCCTTCCGTGAAGAGCGTGACCGGACAACTGGAAGGCCCTGTACACGGCCCGAAGCTCCAGAATATTGATGGGCAGAACCGCTTCTTCCGCCGTCCAACGGCCCTGAAGTGAAAGGGGACCCGACACCGCCCCCCCCCCACCCCGGAGACTGGCATCCGTCATGAGCAGGACCCAGTTCGGGATCCAAAAGGGGCGGCCCTCGGTGAGATGAGTTGTCTGAAGCCACCAGGTCATCGACAGGCGCACCTCCAGAGACAACACAAGCATCTGAGTCCTAATTCGGTATGGTAACCCATTCCATTTGGATAGAATCACCCCCTGCAGGGGCCTGAATTAAATTTGGCATACTCCACCATGTCGAATGTCGACACCATGAACTCTCTTTGCCGAGTGAACCAGCACCTGGGTACTCTTTAGACAACTGCTCACTCGCCGTTGTAGGGAGGCAACCTTCTCCGGAGTCAGGAAGATCCATTGCTGACGGGAGTCTAGAAGGGCTCCTAAATGAACCATCCTCTGTGATGGAATGAGAGAGGTCTTCTTCCAGTTCAGTCACCCGTGCGCTTGGACAAGCTATAGTCAGGTGTAGATGTTGCAAAAGGACCTCTGGAGAGCCGGCCAGCAATAGGAGGTCGTCCAGATATGGCAGAAGCCGTATACCCTGGCTGCGCAGATGTGCAGCCATGACAGCCATCACTTTGGTGAACACCCTTGGAGCCGTGGAAAGACCAAAGGGTAGAGCCTGAAACTGGAAGTGAAGATGTTGTATAGCAAACCTCAGATACTGCTGGTGTGAAGGGGCTATAGGAATATGGAGGTAGGCATCCTAGATATCCAGGGAGACCATATAATCCCCCGGTTCCATAGCTAGAATGATGGAACGCAAAGTTTCCATCCTGACAGTAGGTACTCTGAGGAACTTGTTCAACGATTTCAGGCTGAGAATGGGCCGATGAGACCCATTGGGTTTTGAAACCAGAAATAGAGAAGAGTAGTAACCCATCCCGCGTTGAGATGTCGGAACGGGAACAACAACCCCTGCTTTCAGCAAGGACTCTATGGCTTCCTGGATCAACAATGCCTTGGTCTTGTCTTGGGAAAGGCTTGTGCAGAAGAACTGCTGAGGGGTCTGTACCGGAAGGACAGGGCGTACCCCTGAGAGACCACTTCTTGTACCCAAGCATCCGTGGTGGTATTGCACCAACATTGGGTGAATTGAAGAAGTCGGCCTCCCACTCTGGGATCCTCCAGAGAGAGGCCCAACCCATCAGGCTGAAGGCTTATCTGTGGGCTTGGAAGCAGGATGTCTAGTGCTCCAGGCCTGCTTCTTTGGTTAAGGGGCAGTCTTGATTGACAACTGTCTCGGGAAGGATTGACCCTTGGACTTACCCTGAGTCCGAAAGGACTGAAAGGCTGATGTCCGAGCTTTAGAAGGCGCAGCAGCTGATGGTAAAAACGCAGACTTAAACTTTGCCAAGGTATCCACAATTTTGTCCAGGTCAGGACCGAACAAAATTTCCCCATTAAAGGGTAAGGCCTCCAGGCCTTTCTTGGAGGAATTTGCATCCGCTCTCCAAGAACGAAGCCACAAAGACCTACGAGCAGAGACCGCTACCGCAGACACTCTAGAAGTGAGAAGACTGGCATCTAAAGATGCCTCCCCAATATAGGAAGCGGCATCCCTCATTTGACCAATCAAAGCTGTCTGAACCTCCGGAGCTTCCTCAGGAAGCGTATCCTCTAGTACACTGGCCCAGCTTTCAATGGCTTTAGCCACCCAAGAGATGGCCATGGACGGATGGGCCACCTTGGAAAATAACGCTCAAGGGGAATCCTGTCCCTGATCCTGTTACACACACACCATCCTGTGATAAATCCGCCACACTCCCCACTGCAGCGCAGCGTCTGCAAGTGAGCAGATTGGGAGCCGCAGAGCGCTCAACTTCCTCATCAGACATGCTAAACAAAAGATATATATATACCCAAAGATATATAGCAATACAACCGGGAAGCTCTTGCCGCGCCCACAAGTATTCAGCACACAAGTCCACAAATATGGCAACGTGTAGCACACAACCATATGTGACCGACCTCACAAATACATGAATTTATATAAGTGAGATCCTTGAAAAGCCCTTCCCACACAAACCTGCCAGGGCTGGAGGAGAAGGAAAGGGATAGTTATAGACTGACAGTAAAGTAGAAATCAGCAGATACAGGGCCTGATTCAGAGCCACTAGTAAGCGGCAGCTCGTTCGCTCCGAGCGATGTTTGGCCAACTGCGCATGAGTACGGATCGTTAAACGCATGCGCGAACCAGTCAGTGCGGTCGAAATTCATGTGCTCGCAAAATAGCGAATGCCTGCTAATTTGAGTGACAGAATGAGGCGTATGTGGGTGGTAACAGGGGAAGGTGCTTGAAAACGGGGAGTGGAAATCAGAACGCAGGCGTGCTTAAAGGTCAAAACGGGCGTTTTATGGGTGTGCATAATTAAAACAGCAGCGTCATTGACCACGTCACTGGGTTATTTTATAGCCAGAACTGCTCGCAAAATTGTGGTAGCAAAAACCAACCACAAGAATAGCGAGCAGTTCATACCCTGTTCGATGTACTCAATTAATCTAATAAATAGCGGACATGACGTAGGATGCGAGCGGCCAGGGGGCGTAGTTTCCCAAAAAATGACCGCAAGTCTTGTTCGCTCGTTCAGACCTAGAGGCGTGAACAGACCGCAAACAGTGAACAGTTCATTTGAATAGCCACCCCTATTTTCAGGACGAGCAAGCGCTAATTACGTCCAGCTCTGAATCAGGCCCACAGTCAGCACTAGCAAAAGTCACAAACAATGCAGAAAGTTAAACAGCCTGCACTTTGTCACTACAATCAACCGCCCAGATTCAGTGTCTGGGAGGGCTACAGCGCTGTGTAACCTTTTGCTGGGGAGAGGTACACAGGGGGATCGACCACACACCGCCTGGAGAGATCTGCGCTGCCCACCAGAGAAAAGATGGCCGCCGGAGACCTCAGAGGAGGAGTGGCTGCAGGAGGAAGCAGCAAAGCGTCGCCAGAACACAGGAGAAAAGGCGCGCTGAGCTGAGGGGAGGAGCAGCTAAACAGGGAATGCTCTCTCCCCTGGCTAGCGATTAACCCCCGGGACGCCGGTTCCCGCTGCCGACACTTGTTCCCTGGTGGTCCAGTGGTCTGCTGGGAGTGGGAGCCGCCGCCACTTGCTAGCGTCTCCGGTCCATCCCCAGAGACCGGAGGCAAAGGACTGCAGTTAGAAGGTATGCATACCCGTGGGTCACCACAAGCAGTGACCCGCGGCTTACCTTGTCCCCAGCACTCCGGCAACAGTCCAGGGAGAGCCCAGAGCCCGTGCTAGTGCAGACTCTGGGTTCCCGTCGCGATCTCCAGATCTGTACTGGTATCGCGGTGCCAGCGGGGTTGGAGGAGTGGCAGCTTAGACGTCCAAAGGACAGTCTGAAGCTGCCGCTCTGAAAAGTGCTAAAAATAAAAATAATTAATACTAAATGTAAGCTTAGGGGCTGCCCAGCAGCCCCCCTGCGCTAGGGTGACCCGACTCTGGCCGGGTACCAACTAAAGCTGAGGTGCCTGTGGCTGGGGCGGGGTATATAGGAGGATGGTCCCAGTGCATCCTGGGAGCAGCAAAGCTTTAACTGCGTGGGGTCCCTCCCATCCACTTCTAGGTGCAGGGAACCTACACTCTGATACTTTAAACAACACTTCCGTGTCTCCTGACCTGAAATCTATGTATATCCTTGTTTTTTTTCTGAAGAATTCATCATGTATTAACATCCCTGGCCCTGCGTTAACAAGTTTCCAAGCAGCAGAAGGAGAAAACAAGCATATCCCCCGTCCAGCAAAAGAAGGTCTTGTAGGCCTCCTTGTCAACAACCCCCTTAACCATGGCAGCTTCGAGGCCCAGTCTGCCTGTTTCCGTAACCTCTAAAATGTTAATGTACTTTGCATGCCCAATTTTATCTCGTAATTTGCAGCGTAAATCCCACCTAATGCCTGTATTATCACACCAGCCTCTGGGCTCCTCCCGCATAGATAGGTCACCACCTCCCACAATGGCTGATGTATGCTTGCGCCCCACCTGCAGGCTGCACAACAGCAAGTGTATGACCTTAAGCCGGTGGTCGGTAGAATGAGCCGTGCTACCTGGGCTGCTTTACCCCAACAGGTCATTGCAATAAAAAAGATTTAATGTGGTTATACTCACAGTCCATGGTGTGAGACGGGGGGTCTGCATATGTGCCCAAGGAGTCCAACGGAGATGTTGACCTGCTACCTGGATTCCGACCACTGTAGCCATTGGGTCCCAGTTGATCAGATGGAGATGAGGACCTGATACATGGATTGTGATCACTGTAACTACATCCCAAACTAGTACACCATCTGGGGAGACAGAGACATTAGCAGTGAAAGAGGACCCATCCCTATGTGCACAGTATCTGACACACTATAGCTCCCTGTCTATGCCAAGCCTGCTATAGGCCCATGACTGAACCCATGGCCAGGGGTTCTCAGCACCTTTCTGAGCACAGGCATGGGCGATCAGGGGCGAACAAGGTTTCCATGAGGGGACAAAAGGAGAAAAAGAGGTTGAACGCATCCCCATAGCTTGCATTGCCCCTGTCAAAGAGGAGCCAGAGGCGCTAATAAAACAGTAGGCACCTTTGCATCCCATCTCCCCTGATGGATCAACATGTGTAAATCCTGTCCCTCGCACACTGGACAGTACTGGGAAGGTGCTAATCGCTACTGAACATGTTTATTGGAGGGACTAGCCTAACCCCATTAGGCCCTATCTCCCTCCCAGCCTCTCCAGGATTCCTTAATCAGTTCCCCAACAGACCTGGTAAAGCTATGTGTGGCCAGATAAGGGAATGCTGAACGTCCCATGTGCCTTCTCTTTGTAACCACTTGGGTAGTGGAGCGACTGACCACTGTCTTACCAGGGCAGGCCCTTATCAGTTATCCTCCCTGATCCCTGTTATTATTACTGCCACCTTTAATATGGCCACCCAACCTAGTGTGGTTCTCTCTGCCCCAATTAATTTCGCCACCGAGGATAGTAATGGGAGGGTCATCCACATTAAGATGGCGACCGTTATGTCTTATTTCCCTGCCTATCCTAAGATGGCCGCATTGGCCTGGAGAGGTAGAGCCCCAACTCCTGTTGCACCTGTCTGATCTGGCTGTATATAGTTGTACGCAGCAGAGGGGTTCGGCAACCTCCCCACGCTGCGATCTCCCACTATCCCAGAGTATCATGTTGCACAGTGGAGCAGAACTTCCGGCAGTACACCTGTCAAACCGTAACGCAGGTGTCCTAAGGCGAGCTCAGGGAGGACAGAAACCTCCCGTGGAGCAGAAGGTCAAACCTACCGTGGAGCAGAATGGCGGCGGTGATGAAACCGGTATAGCACAAGGTACATGTCTACTCTGGAGCCAGGAGCAGTCACAAAGTGCAGGATGAATGCCACCAGGCAAAGGTAGCGGAATTACTCACTGCATCATGGACTCTCCTCTGTGCTCCTGAAGGGGTTCTGGCTGCCGGACATGTCAAGGCTGAGGGGCAAGACTGTGACTAACAGAGAACAAGTTAAGGTAGGGGAAAGCAGTAAAAACAGAGCAGGGCACGGCGTAGAAAGCAGTAGAAATGGAACAGGTCACACAAACGGAGCAGGGCACAAAGGAGGTTAAAGCAGTAAAAACAGAGCAGGGCAGGCGTGTTAAGCAGTACAAATGCAGCGGGTCACACAAACGGAGCATGGCACAAAGGAAGTTAATGCAGTGCAACAGAGCAGGACACTGAGAAGGTGAATGCAATATTAACTAAGTAGGATGCAAGAGGGTGAAGAAAACAGTACCCACAGGGAAGGTACAGGAGCAAGTAAGATGAAGCACAGATAGAAGGGGGGAAAAGTTAGAATAACAGGGAAAGAGGGGTGAAACTAGCACATAAGTCCGGGAAAGGTATAAATCAATCATCAGCTACTCAATGATCCACTCAATTAAGCCCAGTCGGTGACCAAGTAGAAATAAACTGCTGTGAAATCCCAAAGGGGAAAAGGGGGTGTGGAGGATGGGAGCTTGGGGAAATATCACTGAAGATATCCCAGGTTTAGTATGCAATCGTTTCCACGTCTTCAATGTAGGGTCTGCTGTCAGGTGCAAGGAGCAGGCAATTTTAGAGCACTACGGGAGTTTTCTCAAATGGAGATTGGATGACTCCACCTCCAGATCCACCCACTGCTTAACCACAGCGCACAGAGGCCCTGATTCAGAGCCGGACGCTCTGACAGAGCGCTCGCTCTGAATCAGGGCCGTCCTTCCTGATTTTAGAGCGGCCTCCTGGCCGCTCGCATAGCTGTGGGTTACCACCCACAGCTATAGCGAGCGGCCAAAAAGATGGTCGCGATGGTCAAGACCATCGTGACCATCGGGCTTGCGACGAGACCCTTGTGGTAGGGTCTCGTCTGCCGTAAGCCCTGGAGTGCTTTTGGCTCTATCAGAGCCAAAAGCACTCCCACTGACATCACTTGTGATGTCAGTGGGGCCCGCCCCAGACGGTAGGCGTTCACATGGGAACGCCTCCGTCTGGCCAGCCATACCCCCGGCACGCCCACAAAAGGGGGCATGCTGTCACTCACCATCGACAGCACGCCCCCTTTGTAGCGAGACCCATAGCGACGGCTTGCCCGTCGCTATCCGGGTCTCGCGCATGTGCACGACGGAGCCGGGTCCGTCGTGCGCATGCGCATTGCCCCAACATCGACCCGCTTGCGAGCGGGTCTGAATCAGCCCCAGAGGGCCTAATTCAGCAAGGCACACACGGATGCAGACGCACGCACCAGTCCGCTGCAAGAATATGCCAATGCATACGCACGGAGACCGCAGCACAAGATGCAGACGCCCAGCCCCATATTAAGCCGACCATCTCCCTTTACTCACAGCCTGACCTGCACGCAAGATAGCGTAAATATCGGTAACATCGAGAACCATCGAATCCACTAGCATAATAGTGGTTGACCTGACCTGCCGCAGGAATTTGGCCACTTCCTGGGTACAGCTTGCGGTATGGCTGTGTATGACGCCGCACTGCCTTAATTATGCACGCCCCTATAACGGCGTTATAACGCCTGCGTTCGCCTGACCACCTCCCATCACCACCCACAAACGGCACTACCTGTCAATCATTTTTGTAAGGGTCTGCGTACACATTGCGAGTAGTCTGCGTACCATAATCTAATCGCACTGGTAAGTTCACGTACGCGCAGTGCGAAGCATACACATGCGCAAAGCAAGAAAAATCGGCCAAATGTGTGCGTTCCTTGCTGAATCAGGCAAAAACTCCAGTCTACAACCCTATTAAGTACAATAGCCTGAAAATAGGTGGATATCATTGGCAATTGCAGACCTCCCCAGCATCTGCCTAAAGAGCACCTCATGCTTGAATCTGAGCTTACTGCCCCCCCAACGAAAAATTTTGTATAAAGGTGTGTGCTTCAGATAAAAAGCTTGGGGGAAGACTTTTTGGAAATGCCTGCAATAAGTACAAGAGGCGCGGGAGAATATTCATATTAACAATATTTAGACACCCCAACCATGAAAACAATGATCCAATTCTTTATGGATGGAGCTAAGCAGAGGTGTATGATTTAGAGCAAACAGATCACTTAAACGTCTAGGTACTTAGGATAGGAAGTCTGCCATTTAAAGGAGGAGGTATCAAGCATAGATGCAGTCTCAACTGAAGCAGTGACATTTAAGGCAACAAATAGCTGTAAAGTAATTTTAAAATTAGAAAGTTGTCACTGAAAGTCTTTCATCAAGTTAGGGAGAGAAGTGACCGGGTGACTATCGCTGTTAGGTCATCTGCAAAAAGGGCAAGGCGTGGATACTGCGATACTCGGATTAGCACTAATCACTCTCGCCAGGGCTTTCATGCAAAGCACAAAAACCAATCATTGTACCCATTTCCTTGAGGCACCTCCAAAGAAACAGGTGCGATTTCACGGGATCGGGAACTCTAGCATAGCATAAGATGGGTGCCATAATTCAGGTTACCCTCACTTCTTTGTAGTTATATCATGGCTCTAGCTGTCAGAACATAGATTCTAGCGCCCACTGGGTCTAGTATGGCCACCAATCTCCATCAACTGCTCCAGGGTAACACAGCTATGGGACTCTGGCTGTGAAGACTACCCCAGCACAGCCAAAGAGAATCAAAAGCCACAAGGAACTGCTGACTAGGGTGATGTCGCAAAGTGAGGGGCAGTAGTGGCACAGAACAGTCAATATCAGTCAGCGGCATCTACTGGAGTAGTGGGCAATTCTTTTAAGCCTGACTACATGTCATAATGTTTCACTCTGGTGTGCTGAGTTGACTCATCATCATCAGTCGGTCCACTGGAAAATGTCATTTTTTTCAATGGCAGCAGCATTTGCAGGAGAAACTGAAGCTGGAGACGTTGCTGTGTCATGTGCCACTTAAGCTGACCACTTGCTCACAAGGAGCTCTTTGCATCTTTTAACATCTGTATCAGTTGGAAAGATAGACATTATATAGACTTAAACCTAGGATAAAGCATGGTCGCCAAAA
Source organism: Taudactylus pleione (assembly GCA_031769625.1). NCBI lineage: Eukaryota > Metazoa > Chordata > Amphibia > Anura > Myobatrachidae > Taudactylus > Taudactylus pleione. Next base: position 5,506,741 of record JAUIMM010000121.1, read on the forward strand.
TGTACTGATTCAATTGCAAGATGTTGCAAAGCCCTTTGGTCCTGGCGAAGAGAAAAAAGAACTTGATCTACAATTGCAACATACTTTGTGGAATCACTTAGTTTCATCTTGTCCTTCACCTGCTCTAGGTTTAATTAAGGGAATCTTCTGACTCACGCTGGCAGTGTCGGAACTCACTTCATTGGTTACAATTTGGTTCCAGTAGCTTGCATAAAATTGAGAGTATTCTCCGTTATCCTGGACTAAGGTAATATGCCCCCTTCTCCCTATCTCATGGCTTGATACGTTTAGATGGCTTGTTGCTGTTTCTCCAGACTGAAGCACATAAAGGGTGGAATTCCATCTGATTACTACCTCTTGCTTCAGTTGGTGGCATAGCAAATTGAACTATTGTTGTATCTGCTGCAATACTCTACATGCGGTTGCTGAATGCCGAAAATACCCAGAAATTTTACGGGCCACAGCCAGCATCAACTGCACGGACCTGTCATTTTTTAATCAGTTCTGAACCACCAAGATCATAGTGTGTGCAAAACATGGTATGTGTTGAAATTCACCCAGTTGTAACATTCGTACAATGTCACTTGCATTATCAGAAATGACAAATCCGGAAGAGAGTCTTAGTGGGGTTATTTTGCCATCACATCCCTGAATTTTTCCAAGATTGACAACGGTATGCTCCTTACTGAAGCCTGTGATACAGAGAGTATCCTGCCTGTGATAGTAGCTGGCACTGTGTGTTAGATACTGCTGCTGCTGTAGGTGACACAATCACCCATTGGGCTGTCACAGGGCCTGATTCATTACGGATCGCTATTGCGTTCGCAGTTGTGATTACGCTCGCAGTCTCACTGTGAAAATATGCTAATGATTGCAATCGCAATGCCATCGCAGCCAAACATAAGGACGCCCACTTCATCTTACACACATACGTAATACACTGCAAGTCTGCGAAACCATTGGTAACATTGAGTACAATCAGAGCCTCACACACACTTGCACAAGGCCTGACCTTACTCAGGAATTGCATGCAGTGAAAGCCCAAGCTGCGTATGGCATCACAATGGCTAAGTTATGCACGCACCTGTAACGGCGTTCAAATGCACTGCCACGCCTGCATTTCGCCGACCACACCCCCGTCACCACCCCCAAACGGTCACTTATTGCCAATCACTCTGTGATGCGTCTGCGTAGTCACTGCAAATGCAGTCCCGATCGCAGTGGAGTCGTCGTGACTGCGATGCATGCGCAGAAAGCAACAATCAACCGAGTGTGTGCATAATCGCAGTTGCGATTGGTAATGAATCAGGCCCACAGTCATGTAATCTTTAGTTTGACCGTTACCGCTTGTCCACATATCTGTAGTTAAGTGGATAGTCAGAACAAAGGCATTTCTACTCAAATTGTAACTTTTTAAAAGTCCCAGAACAGGTGAGCAATTGCTGTCCTTTTAAATTGTAATCAAGGTGGAATTTGGTAGCGTGGGCACATGACCTCAACTAATCATCTAAAACCAGATGCATTGATGGCAGAAATTAGATACAGATCTAATGCTAACATAGCCGTCATGGCTTCAGTGATCCGCTTTGCAAAAGGATGATTGCTGTGATACTTGGTTCTTCTTGCAAATTTTTGTTTTATAGACCATTGTGTGAAATTACGAGTTTTCCTCTTGGTCCCCTTCTGTGATGAAGATTCACCCCCAGCAGCAGCAGCAGCCCTAACACACAAGGATACTTCTTCAGAATCCTGGATATGGGAGAAGTCAGTTTGCCTTTGCAAACTGGATGCAGGACTACCTCTGATCACTAAGGAGGAGGTTGATGATTTACGTGTTGGTGGTGAAGACTACATGTGCTGGTCCATGCTGCCGGTAGCTTATGCTGGACTGCTTGTTATATATATGATTTAAATTTTTTGATAAATCACTTGAGTTAACTGGTGGCAGACTTACTTTGACACAAGCAACATCATCTACTGAAATTTTATCAATGGGAGATCAAGAAGCCATAGAGAGATGATATGAGGCCACGGGAATTCAAGCACTGGAGACAAAAAAATATTAAAAGTGTATATTGTGGACTACAGCCAGATCCAAATTAGGAGGCATGGAAGCGCCGAAGTTGAAGATATTGGTAGAAACATTTAGTGGAAAAGCCAAATTTATCCTGCAGGGTTAAGAACTTGGGAAATTTTGTTAGAGGTCCCAAAAGAATTTGAGATTGTGCCTGAGGGGACATAAGAGGGAGGTTATTAAGCAATTAAACACATTGGTGCAGTAATCTCATATGGAGAGGGTAAATCAAAGAGTGGGTGGAAGCCGGGAGAAAGGGAGTCTCTGGCCAGATGGGAGCCAAAAAAGACAATAGCGACAGAGAAAGGCTATGGGACAGGGGTGGGCAATAAGTGGCCCTGCAGCTGTTGTTGAACTACAAATTCCAGCATGCATTGCAACAGTTTTAGCATGGCCAAATGGCACAACTGTGGCAGGTCATGTTGGGATGTGTAGTTCTACAACAGCTGGGGGGCCGCTTATTGCCCACCGCTACTATGGAAGCAGCTTCTAGAACCATCAAGAGATGAAGGTGTGGTTCAGCATGGGCTAGGACTGCTTCAGTGTGATGGGTAGCTAGGCAATATTTCTGGAAACAAGGTATGCCTAGGCTTCCATTCTTCGAATGCTTGCATAGAACACAAAAGCGTACTCTGGATTTCCGACCTGCCTAGAAGAATCTCATGACTGAGCACTGGAGATGAGTCAAAAAAAAAAAAAGGGAATGCAAACGGAGAGAGGTTGACAGAGGTAAAGGAAGTGGGGAAGCATATTCATTGTTACAGCGTTTACTCGACCGATCCAAGATTAGAAGTAGCCAGACCAGACCACAAGGTCACTTTAGATAGATGTGAGTAGCGGAAGAAAATTTGCCAAGGAGAGGGAATCATAGGATGGTGTTAGGTGAAAACCTAGCAATTTCAAGGAAAAGGAGTGCCACCTGAAATTGTATGTGGACTTGATAGTTTGGAGAGTGAAGGGGACAATGTTTAATGGGGTTGGGTATGGGATGCCGGCGCTAGAGATCCTGGCGTTCAGAATTCCAATGCCGGCATCCCGACAGGGTTAGGATACCGACACCTGTCGGTCGGTATCCTAAGCCTCCGTCTCTCCCTTCTCCTAACCCTCCCTGGTACCTAAACCTAACCCACCCCTAACCCCCGCTACTTACCTTCGGGATGCCGGCACCAGGATTATGACAGGTGTGGGGATTCCTGCGCAGGCATTCTGAGAGCCTGGGAATCCCATGGTCGGTATTATGACTGCATCCAGTTTAACGGGAGGGTCTCCATTATATATGAATTTATTTTAAAGCAAGACAGCTGACTATAATCATGCAATTCCGAGAGTAGGGGGGAAGCGAAGTAAGGGGTTTGTGACCATGAGGACGTTGTTGATATATAGAGCCAGTTAATGATCAGCAGGAACAAACTGAATCCCAGTTAATGTAGGGCTCAAACGCAGATTGGTGGCAAGGGGTTTCATTATCAGGGCAAAGATGAAATAAGGGGCATCTCTGCCTCGTGCCATTGTGGATATTGAAGGAAGTGGAAGTGAACCCATTGGCAAAGAATGAGGCAGAGGGAATAATATTGCAATAAAGATACTCTCTGAAGAAAATTCCCACGAAAACCTAAGTCCTGAAGGGTGAGAAGCATGAAGCTCCAGTCTACCCAATCAAAGACCTTTTCCGCATCAAGGACCACCACCAGAGCAGAGAGTGACTGTCAAGGCTTGGCGTGAACCTGGACCCGGAGTGGAGTCGGATGGTGAGAGGAGGGTCGCTTATTGGTACTGGAAGGCAGCCGGTCTTAGCGGGGTATGACTCATGAATGGAAAGATGTCAGTCTGGATATACACGTAGGACGAGGTACAGCTGAGGAGACGCTGGTGGTGCCCAGTGGACCAGGGTCGGCAGGGCGAACAGCAGGTAGCGGGTATAGGATGCGAGCAAGTAACCAGGAGCTGGACTGGTGCAGGGCTAAAAGGGGAATCCTATGGGACACCCCGGGTACTGCGGCACGTAAGGAGCAAGGGAGCACAGAGAACTAGTTCACAGCATACGCTGTGATAGACGTTGCACTGGCAACTAAAGGACCTCTTGACAGCCCTTTAGTACCCTCAGGTAGAGCAGGATTGGCTGCTAGCACTCCTAGGCCAGGCTGTGACCGGATTGGCCCAACCAGTCACCTGACCAGAATCCAAGATGGCCACGCCCAGCAGTCTACAGCGCGGAAGCACTGCCAGTCTCATCCCCTCTCAGCTGCCTCCAGATGGAAGCCCTCAGTCTGTGGAAGCTCACTGTGCTCAGCGCCGCTCTCCAGGACCCTACACCTACGACGGATGCCCCATGCCAGAGCGCCCGGAGAGGTAAGAACCGCGATCTCGGCAGCCTTTCAGCCCTGGTCGTGACAGTGACCTCTTGTTAGCTAAATGGATGAGATTGATGGCTTTGCGGTTATTATCAGCGACCAGGGATGAATCCGACTTGATCTGGATGCACCAGGGTGGGGATCACAGTCACTGATCTGGAAGTGAGGATTTTCACAAAATTGTTTAGGTCAACATTGAGAAGAGAAATCAGCCTATAGCTCACATAAGACGAGGGGTTATGACCTTCATTGGAGATAACAATCTCTTCTCCAGTAGTTGCACCATTGAATTTACCACCTAAAATAATTGTGTTATAGAGGTAGAGGAGTATAGTATAGGGCAGACTAGAGCTTCTTATAGAAAGATGTCAAAGCCTGGGGCAGCCAAGGATTTAAGGTATTTTATAGTGGTATCAAGTTCCTCAGCTGTGATGTACTTGTTCAGGGACAGCAACTGCGAGGGAGAGAGGTACGCAAACCCACAAGATACAAGGTAGTCTCAGAACACCACTATAGGGGGAGCAGAGGTAGGGGATTGCTTGCGGAGGCTGTAGAGTGAGGCATAGAACTCCCCGAACCTATGGCCTGAGGATTATATAGTGAGGCATCTGTCAAGTCCTTAATGAAAAGAATCCAGTTTCTGTTGCATTTGGATCTGAGCTTCTCTGCTAGAATAGAGTCTGCTTGGTCGCTTCGTCATAATAATGGTGTTGGGGCCAATGTAGAGTATGAGAAGCCCTAGAGGAAAGGAGTTGGTTAAGTCTGCTCGAGGAGCAAAGCGACTTATGTCTAGGTTTTTAGTGATACTTAGTAGACAGTTTGGCAATGATCAATTCAAGCGATGTCATCGTAGTCAGTTCAGCTCTTTTTCTGGAAGCAGAGATCTGGATAAATGTACCTCGAATTATCACCCTGAGGGCCTCCTAGTACTCTGGGGTGTTGCGTATCCTGTAATTGTTGCATCTGGATTTGTTCTCAAGGTCCTCCATTTGCTCCTTAAGATTGTCAATGTCAGAGCGCATGTCCAAAAGCTCTTGATCGGTAACTATTTGAAATCTGCATACCTTAGCAAGCTGATGCTCAAGTGAATCTGTTCTGGAGCCAAAGGAGTCAATTTCAGAATTAAGACTAGAGATAAGTGACCAGAGTTCAATCTTTAGACTTATTTGGTTCATCTTAGTAACTTCAGGTGAGAGGGCTATCGTAGGGGTAAGTTCAGGAAGTGAGAGTCACGGGGTGGTAACAGAGGCACTTTAGACTTGTCTTTTAGGCCTGAAGAAGTCCAAAAACTCAGTGGTGATTGACTTTTGTAATGTTGAGACATGGTGCTGTCAGAGAGATGACGGTAGCACCCAGTTTAGGTACAATAGAGGGAGAGAAGATGGTATAATACAGGGTGTCACAGAGTGCTGACTGTAGCAATGTTCAGAGGGGGTTGGCCGCTATGGGACGTAGGACAGTCAACGAAGCTGCAGCCCCGACAGGTCACCGAGGTGGTGGGCAATGCCAGAACACTAGCGATGTGGAGAGAAATAGACAAAGTTCATTATAGTTCGCATCTACTGGAGAAACTGATCCGAACAGGGTACCTGCAACAGAGTGGAGCAAGTCACATGCTGCATAGAAGAGCTGGTCGAGCAGCGATCCAGCCCACCCAAGGCACACCAGCCGCAGGGCCCGTTGGGAATCCAAGGAAGCTGAGAGAGGTGAGCGTATTCTGGAGACTCTCAGAGTCCCAAATCGGTTCAGCAGGATAGCCAAAGTAAGCAGATAAGTGGAGAAATGGGCTATCAGCATGTCCACATGATCAAACCAGCCGTCGTGCCGAAGCTGCACCAAAAAGGGACCACCATTTTAGCCTGCCAAGCCACGCCCCCCTTTCCCATTTTTTATATTCTGTTATAAATGGGTCACAGCTTTTTGATTGTTATTCTTTTGGGTTTCTGTAAATTGCTGTGTTAAAGTCCCTGGTAAAACATCTCTTGGATATATTTTAAGTTAGTTATAGGATTGCTTTGTATTTGTGGTTCTTTCTAAGTGTTTGTTTTATCTTTTACTTTTAACTATAAAAATCTTTTAATAAAAATATACCTGATTAAAAAACAAACAAAACATTGATTAGGGGTCATAAGATGTAACTCTGGGCCTGTACGTCTGACCTCATGACTACTGTAACACTTTATCTCTTCTCTCTATATATATAAAAAATAAAGTCCCGAGTTTAGGGGTCTGCCTGTTCGTTCGGGCTAATCCACTGGACGGATTTTGAGGGGATTTTCTATATTCTATACAGCATTGGTCCAGGAAGGTTTAGGTATATGAACCAATCATCTGTGATAAAAGGGAGCCGAGCAGTGACAATTTTAGTGAACCAAGGCCCTCATTCAGAGCCGTACGCTCTGAGCAGAGCGCACGCTCTGAATGAGGGCCGGGCTCCATTTTCATGGAGCGTCCTCCTGGACGCTCGTATAGCTGTGGGTCACCACCCACAGCCTATACGAGCGTGCATTGTGATGGTCGCGATGGTCGAGACCATCGCGACCATCGAATTTGCGAGCCGGAGCCTGCGGTTGAGGTTTTCAACCGCAAGCTCCGGAGTGATTTTGGCTCTATCAGAGCCAAAATCACTCCCACTGACATCACTAGTGATGTCAGTGGGCCGGCTTCTGACGGGAGGCGTTCCCGTGGGAACGCCCCCGTCAGGGAGGCACGCCCCCGGCACGCCCACCAAAGGGGGGCGTGCTGTCAATCAACATTGACAGCACGCCCCCTTTGATCGGACACAACGAGCGAAGGACTTTCCTTCGCTCGACGCGTCTGGCGCATGCGCACGACGGAGCTCCCTCCGTCGTGCGCATGCTCAGTCCATAACATCGACCCACTTGCGAGCGGACAGCCGCTCGCGAGTGGGTCTGAATCAGGCCCCAAGTCACAGAAAAAACTCTTTGTACCAAGCTACTGTATAGGAGCTGGTCAGGGTGCTGAAACAGCAAGAGAAGTCCAGAAAAAAAAACCTGTTGTGCTGTGTGAGTGACTCACTGCTGCTGCAGGGCCAAGGGTGGTTCTCTGATTAGCTCTCTGAGACAGTGAGAGCTAATCAGATATAGCAATGTGCCCAACTGCTTAGCAGCAGCCTAGGGAGGGGAGGGAGTTAAGGACTGAGTAGGATCATGTCTGAGGCAGATAGAGAGTGAGAGACAGCCTCCAACGAAACCAAGAAGATACCCTGAGGCAGACACAGTAGCCAGGAAAGAGATAGGGGAGGCATAGCTATCAGGAATTAAAAACGGGATTTTGGTACCTACCGGTAAATCCTTTTCTCTGATTCCACAGGGGACACTGGAGGTGCTTACGCTGGGGTATAGAGGCGTGGATAGCTGGAGCTGGCATTTTAAATAATTTAGAAGTGTGAAGCTCCTCCCCCTCTATGCCCCATCAGCCCTCAGTTTAGAAAATGAAGACCGAGAGGAGATGGAGAACAAGCGGAGTAAAAAGGAGAGAAGAACACACAATAACTGAATCATACAACATACGGAACAAACCAAACAGGCAGGCTAAGAGCGCAGAGGTGGGCGTCCAGTGTCCCCTGTGGAATCAGAGAAAAGGAGTTACCAGTAGGTACCAAAATCCCATTTTCTCTTTCATCCACTAGGGGACACTGGAGGTGCTTACGCTGGGGACGTCCCAAAGTTTTCCCCATGGGCGGGAGCACTCTGCGGTGCCTGCAGAACAAGGCGGCCAAAACAGAATGCCGAAGTAGCAAACGTATCAAATTTGTAAAATCTGACAAACGTGTGCACTGAAGACCAAGTGACCGCACGGCACAATTGTGACGTGGAGGCTCCTCTACCGGCCGCCCATGATGCACCCACAGAACGTGTGGAATGAGCCGAAATGGACGAAGGAGGCCGACGGTTGGCACTAACATAAGCCTGATGAATAGTCAGCTGGATCCAACCTGCCAAAGTCTGCTTAGATGCTGGCCAATCCCTCCGAACAGTATCATAGAGGACAAAAGGCAACCCAGACTTATGGATGGACGCTGTCCTGGCAACATTGATACAGAGAGCCCTAACCACATGCAAGGTAGAAGAACCACCAGAGCCCTCCACCATCGATGGTACCACAATAGGCTGATTGATATGGAAAGCCGACACAACTTTGTGAAGGAAAGCTGCTACCATACGGAGTTCCGCCCTATCAGCATGAAACACAAGGTAAGGTGGCTTATAGGACAGAGCACTCAATTCCGAAACTCTACGAGCTGAAGCGAGAGCCAGCAGGAGTACCGTCTTCCCAGACAGGTACTTAAGATCAACCTCCTCCAAAAGGTTCAAACATGGGCGACTGAAGAAACAGAAGCACTAAGTTTAGTTTCCAGGGAGCTATTGGAGGTACAAAAGAAGGCTGCACTCGCAAGACCCCTTGAAGAAACGTCTGCACCTCAGGAATGAGGGCCAATTCCTTTGAAAGAAAATGGAAAGGGCAGAAAACCTGGACCTTTAAGGTTCCCAGACGAAGGCCAGAATCCAGACCCGTCTGAAGGAAAAACCGAAACCGGGACAAACGAAAAGTCCTAGACGGAAAACCCCGACCGGAACACCATGAGATATAAACATGCCAGATGCGATGATAATTCACAGCCGAAATTGGCTTCCTGGTGCGTAGCATGGTGGGAATAACAGTGTCTGGGATTTCTTTGCGTTTTAGGATACCGGTTTCAAGAGCCACCACTTTAAACGCAGCTGCGCTAAGTTGGGGTGTATGAAAGGGCCCTGCTGTACAAGCTCCGGGTGCAGGGAAAGGGGCCACGGATCATCTGACAATAGGAACCGAAGGTCCGAGAACCAACTTCTCCGAGGCCAATTCAGAGCCACGAGAATTACAGAGGCTGACTCTTGTTTCATCCTTTTTAGAAGACGAGGAAGAAGCGGAACAGAGGAAAAAAGGTAAACAAAGTCGTAGACCCATGGACTTGTCAGAGCATCTACTGCTTCCGCCTGCGGATCTCAAGTTCTTGACACATATACTGGGAGCTGACCATTCAATCGTGACGCCATGAGGTCCACCTGAGGACATCCCCATCAATGTATCAGCGTCTGGATGAAGCTTCCATTCCCCGGGATGGATATTCTGTCATTTAGGTAATCTGCTTCCCAGTTGTCCACACCCGGGATGAATAACGCCGACAGGAGTACTGGTTCTCGGCCCACCGGAGGATCCGAGTTACTTCTCGCATAGCCATGCGACTCAGAGTCCCTCCTTGGCGATCGATGCAAGCGGAAGCCGTTGTGTTGTCGGACTGAACTCTTACCGGACGAGCCTTTAGAAACTCTGTTGCCTTTATCGGAGCATTGTAAATCGCTCTGAGGTCCAACACCTTTATGGGCCACTTCTGTTCTAGAAGGAACCATCGACCCTGAAAGTGATAATCGAGGACTACTGCTCCCCATCCTCGAAGGCTGGCATCCGTTGTTACGATGATCCAGTCCCACACTCCAAATCTTCTGCCCGCTAACAGATTGTGTCCACCAAAGAAGGGCCACTCTGGTAACCAGACTCAGACGGATCTGTCGATGTAGAAGCAGATGGGACCCTGATCCCTGTGCTAGCAGGTCGAGCTGAAACACCCTGGAGTGGAACCGGCCAAACTGTAGTGCCTCGAAAGCAGCTACCATCATCCCCAAGAGACGCAGACAAAGAAGCATTGACACCTTCTTTGGTCTGAGGACCAGCTGAACTAACAACCGGATATCCCTGGTCTTGTCTGTTAGAAGAAAAAATCCTCTATGATTCCGTATCCAATATCATGCCCAGAAACAGAAGTTTCTGGAACGTATTGAGATTCGGCTTCTTGAAGTTGATTATCCAACTGTGTTGGATTAGAGTGTGATATGTCAGTAAGGCATGATGTGATAGAAGAGATACCGATGGAGCCTTGAGTAACAGGTCATCCAAATAAGGGATTATGTTCATTCCTGATGACCGAAGGAGGGTGATCATGACTGACATGAGTCTGGTGAAGATGCAGGGAGCCGAGGATAACCCGAATGGCAATGCCCAAAACTGATAATGATCCTTCAATATGGCGAAGCGCAGAAAGGCCTGGTGTGGTTCCCAAATTGGAACATGGAGATAGGCATCCTTGATATCCAGGATAGTAGGAACTCCCCTGGTGCCAAGCTCGCTATTACTAACTGCAGAGTCTCCATTTTTGAAACAATACATCTTCAGATACAGAATCATGGACGAGGTTTAAGATGTGCCTGACCGAACCATCCGGTTTGGGCACTACAAACAGGTTTGAGTAAATCCCATACCTCGTTGATGCTCCAGACTTAACACAGATGATACTATTAGAGACTGGATTGCCTCCTGTAGAACCCTCTTGTCTGCAGGTACTGGCAGACTCATAGTGAAGAACAGAGGTGGAGGGGGACCTCGAAGTTTATTTGGTACTCCAGGGAAATTAGTCTCCACGGTTTTAAAGAGGTCTGGTTCCGAACTTGTTGAAATTTCTGCAAGCGGGCTCCCACCGCAGGGGACCCCAGGTAGGACGGAAGACAGTCATGCCTCAAGTTTCTCAGCTGGTTTAGGCTCCTGTCGACAAGCAACAGTGTGTGGTCGACCTCTACCTCTGCCGCTTCTTGCTTGCGTGGGAGCACCTCTGGCTCTACCACAAAAGGAATGTGGCGCACGAAAGAAATGAAATCAAGGTCCAGTGTAAGATCTTCTGGGAGATGGAGCAGTAGACGGGAGGAAAGAAAACTTACCCTCCCCCCCCGTGTCCAATTTTCGGGCCAAAAAGAAAGTCACCAATGAATGGTGAACACTCCACCGCATGCTTGGATTCTGCATCTGCTTGCCAAGAGCGCAACCAGAGGGCTCTGCGGGCTGTCCCTAGAGGCTTCTCCCAGGTAAACTGCAGACTCACGTATGTGTGCTAGTAGATGTAATTCTGCTCTGGAAGGACTTGGGTCCAAACCTGTATCAACTAGTCAGCCCAGCAAACCACAGCCCTGTTAACCCAGGCGGTAACAAGGGTAAGTCTATGTTGAGCTTGCAGTATAGTCATTTAGTACAGTAGCTCCTGTACTAGAAGTGCTGTTCTCTTAGAGACGGGAGATTGACGCATCTACATGAAGAGACGTTTCCCACTTTTCCAACATGGACGATGGAAAATGATAACTAGCCGGAAACAGACATGGAATTTTGAACCACTTATTCGGCTGTTTCCAGGTCACGAAAAGCTGCTGTGACAACGGAAAAACAGCTGTGTACAAGAACTAATTCATACTCTGGGACGCAGGAATTATATCCTTAGGTAAATTGAGGATATAACTGACTGGCAAAATTAGAGATTCCACCCCGGGAGAGGCGGACTCTAACTCCCGTTAATGGTGTGAATTGGAGGGTACAGACAACGCTGTACCCATAACCTGTACCATGGTGTCTAGAGATCTGGTTAACCCAGCCACGTTAAGTCCGTCATAACTCCTACCATGTCAGCGGCCCATGGAGGTGAGTTAGTAACAGCCATAGATGGATCCATTGTTATACAAGCGTCACATAACGTGGACCCAGCGGCATGCCCGTTACACTTAGAACAGACAAACAGCTTTTGAGAAGCCTTTGTTCTGCTTGACATTGATACACAGTCACTCAGGACACACTGAAAACATAAGGCTGGTCTGGGACACAGAGGAGGAGATACACCCCACTCCCCTCCCACAGATTAGACTCCCTGCACTTTCTCACAGCCTTATGTACCAGGGATGTAGGGCTAATGGTTGTGCAGGAGTCCAGACTTCTGTAGCCATGCAGCTGCACTCTGCCTTCAGGAGGGAGAGAATGCAAGCATTAATTTTTGCTAAATATGGCAGGCACGCTGTTTGTAACAGCTCTGTGCCTAAGCAGTGTGAGAGAGACCGCGCTGGGTAGCTCCGCCCCCCGCCTTATCAAGTCTGTCTGCAGTCTGAAATGGCTGCCCCCGTCTAACGGAGGAGCTCATTGTGCAGGATAGACTCAGCGGAGTCTTGGAGTGTTCAGCCCCGCAATGCACACCCCCTCCGTCCCTCTGCAGCCCTTAGCAGCAAGCAGGGACTGATTACAGCTTATGTCTTGTATGCCCCCACCTGAAGCAGCGCAGCAGCGCTATGTACACATTGGGCGGAGAGCGGGCAGGCGGCAGGCGACGTGCACCGGGGGGGTGCAGGTCGGAGTTCAGCCCCGCAATGCACGCCCCCTCCGTCCCTCTGCAGCCCTTAGCGGCAATCAGGGACTGATTACAGCCTCTCCGGCTGTTCTCTTGTATGCCCCCGCCTGAAGCAGCGCAGCAGCGCTATGTACACACTGGGCGGCGAGCGGGCGGGCGGCAGGCGACGTACGCCGGGGGGGGGGGTGCAGGTCGGAGAGGGGAATGCGTAGCAATACTCACTGCTCTCACAGCATGCAGCACACTCTTCTTCCTATTAGAGCTGTGCTGTGGCGATAAGGAGCTGTCAGTGCTTTTGTAATAAGCGCTGTGCACTCCTTCCTGTTCTACTAAGAACAGGGCGCCAGGTACCCGGACCCCACCTTTAGAGAGGTGGCGAAGGGTACCTAATATAGTGTAAAAGGTGTACAAAATAAATAAACCTAAATAAAAGAAAATAATAAACATATATGTGCTGCTGGATCACAGTAGATTGTGACCAGCTCCATGAGGCACATTTTCTAAACTGAGGGCTGATGGGGCATAGCGGGGGAGGAGCTTCACACTTCTAAATTATTTAAAGTGCCTGCTGCAGCTATCCACGCCTCTATACCCCAGCGTAAGCACCTCCAGTGTCCCCTAGTGGATGAAAGAGAAAAAAATAAACCATTTTAGCTGCATCCCGGCCTTGAGAGGCACAGAGATTCCGTCAGTCTAATGTGGTGCCGGTTGCAAGCCAATCAGTGCTCGCGGACCGGCAACCAATCAACAGAGGCTGTCAGTCCGTGAGCTCCAATTGGTTCGCTAGCGGTGCCACATTACAATGACGGCAGTACTGACAGAGCCTTACTGTGGCATAATGTGTAAGGGGCCTTACTGTGGTATAATGTAAAGGGGGCCTTACTGTGGCATAATGTGTAAGGAGCCTTACTGTGGCATAATGTGTAAGGGGCCTTACTTTGGCATAATGTAAAGGGGGCCTTACTGTGGCATAGGGGTCTATTTACTAAGCTGTGTTAGGAGATAAATTGAATGGTAATAAGGTACCAGCCAATCAGCTCCTAACTGCCATTTTTCAAACACAGCCTGTGACATGGCAGTTAGGAGCTGATTGGCTGGTACCTTACCACCGGTCACTTTATCTCCTAACACAGCTTAGTAAATAGACCCCATAATGTGTAAGGGGCCTTACTGTGACATAATGTGTAAGGAGCCTTACTGTGGCATAATGTGTAAGGGGCCTTACTGTGGCATAATGTGTAAGGGGCCTTACTGTGGCATAATGTGTAAGGGGCCTTACTGTAGCACAATGTGTAGGGGGCCTTACTGTGGCATAATGTAAAGGGCCTTACTGTGGCATAATGTATACGGGGCAGTACTGTGGCATAATGTATATAGGGCATTACTGTGGCAGAATGTGTTGTAAGGGGCATTACTGTGTTGCATGTGTTTTAAGGGACATTACTGTGGCATAATGTGTTATAAGGGACATTACTGTGTGGCATAATGTGTTGTAATGGCATTACTGTGGCATAATGTGTTATAAGGGTCAATACTGTGTGGCATAATGTGTTGTAATGGCATTACTGTGGCATAATGTGTTATAAGGGTCATTAATGTGTGGCATAATGTGTTATAAGGGGCATTACTGTGTCACAAGCCACACACCCTTTTTGTCCTCAATGTTGTATTTTTTGGGGGGGGCGCCAAATTATGGCCTTGCCCCGGGTGACAAAAATCCTAGTTTTGGCCTGTCAACAGGAAGCCCAGTAAATTGTTTCTCTCCATGTTTGGCAGTCGGGGAGGGGTGCATATGGAGGCAGGGGGTTGTGGTGAGATGCAAAGGCCTATGGTGTGATGCAGGTGGCTGTGGTAAGAAGCAGGAGTGAAAATCAGGGGCCTGTGCTGAAATGCAAGGGTTCATGGTGAAATATAGGATGCTGTGGTGAAATGCAAGGGGTAGGAATGAGAATCAGTAAGCTTTGGTGAGATGCAGGGGACTATGGTGACATAGCGTAGGTTGTTATTACATGCAGGGGGCTGTGGGGAGATTAAATTGCTCCTGTGCGAAGTCGGGACTAGTCACTAGTTATGTTTATATATGCTGCTAATATTACTTACAGCTGTAAGCTGAATTTTTCAGGAATATAATCCTAAACTTGCCCCTTATTTGGATCACTAATGTAAGATTACAGTGGCATTTTTAAAACTATGTGGTATAATAACATAAACAGTTACTTATGATATCTACAATGAATGGTGAGCAAAATTTTGTAATTTCATCCTCCCCAGCAAGTGCTAGTAGGGCTAGTGCTTAGTCAAAAGGGCCCAGGGCTAATTGTTTGTGGCGCAATGGTGTGAGATTTAAAAAAATAAAAGGTAAGAAGCAATTGCGGCAAGTAAACTAGAACTTGTCCTAGGCAGGTCAGACATATAGGAGGGAATTTGTTTTATCACACCCAATCTCTCGTCAAAAGTTCAGGGAGGTCAGGGTGCAATATTCAATTGTTTTTGGGAGTAAAAGCTTTATCGCTCATGTTGCACCCAATTAGACCGGGTTTAGCCGCGCAAAACGGCTAAACCTGTCTAAAGTCCTGGTTAGCGTGCCCAAACCACGGACTTATCGCACATTTCTGCTCACCACCTCAGGAGGGTCTGAGCAGAAATGTGTGCTCCCGCAGCTAATCACAGCCAAATGGAGCAACATTTCAATTGCTCTGTTGGGCGCCCATAAGTCAGAGCCACGGGCGCAAATAATTGAATTTGCCCATAATTTTAAGTGCAAGGTAGTAAATGGAGGGCATTTATAAAGACTGGTCAGTGCACTTCTTTATAAATGTAGGACATTTTTGTCCACTTATTTTCAACTATACTGTTTTTGCACAGTACTGAGTATGTGAGTGTGTGCGAGTGTTTGTAAGTGTGCATGAGTGTGTGTGTTCGCCCCCCCTTACCCCCCCGTGAGTGTATTCCCAGTGTAGCTGGCGCTGGGAGAACTACATCTCCCAGCAGCCCTTGCATATCCCAGCAGCCCCCAGGACTCCCAGCAGCCCCTTCCCCAGTGACAAGATGAAGAGATGAATGGGAGACTACTGGGAGCCGCGGACACTACCGGAGAATGTTAAAATATTTTATTTAAAAATATAATTTAAATAGTGTAAAAGTAAAAAGATTTAAAAACACTATTTTTAATTTGATCGACAAAGGTGCACATTGAACCTCAAATTAGGAATGGACATCTGAAGCCGATGGTTAGCAACCACCAATTTTCCAGATTTGATGGAAGAATTCTTTCCATCGAATTGCGGATATTCGATGGTTGCCAACCATCAGATGCAGCTTTCTGATGCTCATCCAAAGGCTAGCTGCTTCTGTGAAGCTGAGGACACACGGCCGCAGCTCAGCTAATGTGCAGTGCATGCTTCCGCGCATGCACACATTATAACCACCAACGGTTATACCATCAAATGGTTGCAATGCGATGGCTAGTCACCATCACATTGCTGGATTTGATGTTGGAGGCCCGACAACCATTCAATACTGAACTTCCGATGCCCATCCCTACTTCAATTGCAAACAGCAAACTTGAACACAATCAGCGAACGTGAGCTGCACATTTTTGATTGCATGTCGCAACGGTTCAATACTCAAATAAGAGCTTGTTTTTCTATCACCTACACAATTTCATTGCCTTCCCTACTCCTTTGTCCTATCTGCACATCTGTGTCACAATTCAGAATAAAATGCATGTGTATACTATTTATATTTATTGATATTATAGAGGAGCATTTTACTACAAAATGAATCATAGTCAGTATAGTGGGAAGCAAAGAATTAAGATGTTAAAAGGAAGTTGGAGCAGGAATGGATCACACTGGAGAAAGTTGGAGAGGGGGTGGTAGGGGGAAGGGGAGGGCTCACTATTGGGAGGTGGTACTCTACACATCCTACTCAAGCCTACGTAACCTTTGCTCATAAACTTTATGTACAAGAAGAGTCGGCAAGAAGGTATTGAAGTGTGCCACGTTACTAAGGTAAGGCAGTCTCAGCATCCGCTCTATGGGGAGAGTTTGTGTGTAATCTGTGATTACCAGCTGTGTTCTTCTAGCAAATGTGTACTATAGGTTTAAGGTTGAAATAGTTAATGAGCCAACAGACTAGTCTAGGAATGTATTCTGTTACGCAAGTACTCACAGCTGGCGAGAGAGGGTACAAACTTTTTTCTACGCAGATAAATGTTTGGCACAACCATCAGTGTGCTCTTTATCGTACTGAGGAGACGATCTGGAATAAAGGGTCTTGACTCACTCACAGTAGCTTCTATTATAAAGAGAAATGTGATGATACTAAAGGTATAAGTTAGTGCTACTGTATACACTATGTTGCTTGTACTTACAAAGCACCATATTCTTACCTGTTTTAGAAGAGTCACTTTTCTGGAATATAGAGAAACCATTATGCTTATAAATATTTTATCAAGACACTACAAGGGGTAAAAAGAATGGGGGCTTCCAGCAAGTAAAAATCACATGGATGTATACACACATTGGGAGAAATGTTTAATAAAGACAGTCCCAGGTTTCCTCACTCTCATGATTCATTTAAGACAAAGTTTAATCGAGCAGCATTTTAGGAGGAACACTAACCAGTTTATATTAATGAAGGGCGTGCTTTTCCTTTCATAAATGCTGTTTAGTGACTATGCCCAAGTCAGCATGTTACATCCCGTATGATTCAGTCATGGAAACTATTAGTTTGACTACGAAAGTCAGAATAAAGCTCATTGACTTTAAACTTTTGTTATAAACGTGCTTCCATAATGAGAACGCAGTTTCATATTATATTTGGCATAATTAGACAAGAAAAATATTTTTTTTATACAGTGACATTAGTGGAAACTTTAATATATTATATTTCAGCAATATTGAAATGGTTTTTGCACAGGGATTTTATTTTAGACGTGGAAATTATCTCTCTTTCATGTGCTTAGTAGGTAGGAGTTAGATTTGCCAAATGTTTATCCTCAACGATTATCATGTTAAACGACATAACAAAGGACATTTAAATCACCATGTAGCAGGGGAACTTGAATGCATGATACCTGAGGGGAGGAGAATTCCGGGGCTGTCGCTTATGCAAAGAGGGGCAAT
Source organism: Taudactylus pleione (assembly GCA_031769625.1). Classification (NCBI taxonomy): domain Eukaryota; kingdom Metazoa; phylum Chordata; class Amphibia; order Anura; family Myobatrachidae; genus Taudactylus; species Taudactylus pleione. The sequence goes on from JAUIMM010000121.1 coordinate 5,524,510, forward strand.
CTGCACGTCACAGCAGATGAAGATAGATGAGCCTCAGTTTGTAAATCTGCTCAGTACTTATGTTCCATATGTTGTTCTAAGAATTGCTGCAAGTAAAGGGACTGACAGCAAATGGTTTCCTATACAAAGCTTTTTGTAGGAACGGAAATTACCCACAAACTGCAGATATAATGGGTGTATTTTGAAAGCTTTTTTTTTTTCATAAAATTATGTGGAAACTGAAGTTTCTGCATAATTTTATGTATCCCCACTATGTACTAACAGCCTGATGCAGGAGATTTCACAGAAATTTCCTGCAAGAGGCTAATTAGCGCTGCTGACCACAGTCCCCATTGTCAATAGTGACTGTGGTCAGATGGTGTAAACTGCTTTATGCCTATGGAGGCAATCTCGCAGGTGAGGGATCTTACGATCCCTCTCCCGCATCCTCCTTCCGTTTCCGGAAACCTATACTGTGTGCATGCGCATTGTCAGCTTCTCAGGAGGAGTCATTCGAAAATATGAAAGACTCCTCCACATGTGGCCAGGATATAACTTGCAGATTCAGTGGTTATCACAACCACTGTCCCCGCGAGTTACATTACAAATGAAAAAAACTTTTGTTGCAATATGGACTGATAATAATGCGGCACTGTCGCAATTATAAATAAATGCGCCCCTTTGTACATCAGGAACCACAAAAAAAGCTGTTTTGGGGATTTTACTAACTTGCTGTGTAACATAAATTATACTAGCTGATGCCTGTTAAGGGTAGTTGTAAAAGAGCAAATGTTCTGCTGATACCTGCAAGTTCGGTTTAGTTCGGATTTCTTTTATTGGCTTACCAAAACACATGAGAGCTGATAGCCAATAAAATGCCATTTTGAGAACCGAGTAAATCTGAGTAAATCCGAACCCGCTCATCGTAAATTATTTGTAATCTGTATATTGTATCTTTAGTTAACAGCTACTCTACTATCATCTGAAACAAAAGTGCTTTGTAGACCTGTCTTCATGACTTGCCTTGTGGGTAATCAGGAACTGTAATTAGTGGTTCAGTCATAATTATTTGTTATTGGGTACATTCTTTGTTTGTTAGAAATTAGAATATAAAATATTTTGCTAGTGGTGACATAAAACTATTCTATACTGGGTACTCGTGAACTTGCTGTTTGCTTAAAGAAGATCTTTAGGTTTTAAGAAATTGTTTACATGCTGGTAGAGTGTTTTTGCATTTTTGTTATTATATAATGGAAAAAAAATGATGTGTGTTATCTGAATAGCCAGCCCTAATTGTGAGTCTAAGGGGAGTGACTATGCACTGCTGTGATGCTGCTACACATCAGTTTGGTTTGAATAACCATGGCGATTGTAATATGTACGGACTGTTTTTGGGGTGTGTAGTGAGACCAGCAATACAGAGGAGCTAGACTTGTGTTACTATTGAATTCAGGCATCACATCCCTTGTAATATATAGGTAGCAAACACAAAATGTATTAAAGTAGTGAATCGCTCTTATCAGTGCAACTGATATAACCACAAAGAGAGTTATGGAATGATGAAAGGCTGAACAAGTGCAAATTAGCACAGAGCAGAGTTAAGGCATAACCCTTTGTCTAATGAGACATCCCCATGGTGTCTGTTTGGATACACTGTCCCCAGTTCCCTCGCTTCTTGCCCTGGTTCCCTCTCGCTCCCGGCAGGTTTTAGATTTCAGGTCTGGAGGCCCCAGGAAGTGACAGAGGGGTAGGGAACAGAGGGGGGCCAGTTTGGAAAAAAGGAGGGATTGTTAAGAGAGGGAGGAGGGGTTTTGGAAGAATAAAAATGAATAGCAGACTAATAGACAAAGGGGTGGAGATAAGGAGCAGAGGGTTAACCATTCCCCTGCCATAAAAATGTGAAGTTATTATTTTTTCATGTTTATTAGGCACAAGCTGATTTTTCATCGGATCCCTGTAACTTGCACTTGTCCCAATAAACCTTGTGATAAAATGGAAATAGATATCAAAAATTCACCCAGCTTACATATTTTATAACTGCTTAACTCAACCAAACCTTAAATACCATGTTATTTTGTTTTTCAATTATTCCCTTGCGCATAAGCCCACCACAATCACACCAGTGGGTGAGAGACTGACATTTTGGGCACTCTCTCCTATGTTATTTGTGCAAGGCGCACTGAACTGTATGGAAAGTATTTTATTTGTTTCATGTTGTAAATTGTGAATAAATTCATACATTTTATTCTCTGTATTGGACATATTTTTGGGATCGTGTCACCTTATAATTTTTACCTCAAGTATCCTATACGAGGGTTGAGGTGTCCCCTTATTTATATGCTGAAGGCAATCTGATTCCTAATTTATTGCGTACTTAATTTTTCAATTAATTATTCCATAGTAAACTATGCAATGCAATGCAGGTGCATAGAACATATATTCATTGTGTACATGTATAAGCATATGTGACTGTTCATTGAAAACGGGTGCCCTGCTAGCTGTTGAATATGCCACACACAAAAGGCTTACTCTATTACCCTTTGACGCCTCTATTGGGGAGATTGTACAGTCCATCCACTACACTTCTCTATGGTAGTCAGTAGTCACATCTCATTGCTTCCTTAATATTGGTTGTTGTTCTAGGTTAAAAAGACAAGAGAGTTCTATAAAGGCATAACTGTAGCATATATCCAATACAATAAAATTCTGGGGGAAATCGTATAGAATCTAAACAGATTTAGAGGAAACATTGCAAAAAATCTAACTTGTTAATTGTTGTTTTAGTATTACCTGGATTATCACTGATTACTTACTATTGTTGTCTGCACAAGATGCACTCGTTAATGTTGTGTATGCCTGGGCCTGGAGCCAGTTTTGCATAAACTGTAATTTATCCAGTTGTTCAAGGCTGGCCAATGATATCACATTGTCATCGAATGCCAACACTTATGCCAGCTTTTATCATAGTTGCCTAAAGTGAGGATAACACCAAGCAAAGGGTAACACTGCTGCAAAAGGCTCTCATAAAGACACAGTGGATCTGTGCAGTTACCTATGGTGTAAAGCTGGCCATACACCAGACCAACTTTCCTCCAATCATTCAGCTAGTTGATTGGTTGGAATTAAAATCCAGAAATGCATGGGAGCAAATGACAATCAGCAATTTGCTCCCAAACACCAGAAAACATGAAAAGGTTGTTCAGGCAAGTTGGATAAATCTGTTTGAATTAAATAACATGTCTGAACAACAGCTTTTGTCTGTTGTTTGGGAGCAGTGGCGCCATAGTGGGTGTGCGGGCCGCACCCAGGAGTCACCCGCCGAGGGGTGACACCAAGGTGCAGGCTCCACCTCAGTGACGGGAGTTGGGTGCTGCACTGTAGCATTAAGTGCAGCACTCGGTTCCTGTCCAGTGAAGGAGCTGGCACTGCCCTGCCGGTAGTGTCTAGATTCCCATCACAGAGCCCTGCCCCGCACCTCCGGCACCCCCCACTGATAACCACGGGCCTGGGTCCGGGACGCGAGGCCATGCCCTCCTTCCCCGATGGCCATGCCCCCTTTTCGGTGGCACGCGGCAGCACCGCGTGCATGGCATCCCTCCCCGCAGCAGGTGTTACAGCAGGGAGGGACGCCACTGTTTGGGAGCAAATGGCTGATTGTCATTTGCTCACGTGCATTAACGGATTTTCATTCCAACCAACCAACTAGTTGGATGGTTGGAGGAAAGTTGGTCTGGTGTATGGCCAGCTTAATTGCTTCCCTTTGTGTCTTCTTAGGTTACAATTTAGACAAAACAGCTGGAAATATTCAACCCCAGTCCCAAAGCATCTTAGCCCAGTTGCATCAAAAATACAATTTCTATGGAAAAAAAAAATATTTAAGTTTTCAGGTATAAAAACAAGGCTTTGAGGTCTACTCATCATCACTTAATTTATAAAGGAGTGCCGGGGTGCAAAGAGGGATCCTTTCGGATTCCTCTGCCCCTGTCCGGCTCCTTACCCACAGACGATGGGGCTTTGTGTGCCTGTGTGACCCTTAGTTCACACAGGCGCACTAGCATTGTCAAGTCAGACTCAGCAGAGCTAATTTTTACTGTTACAAGGGATTCGTGGAGACAGCTGATTTTCAGATCAGCTGTCTCTGCACCGGTGCAATGATGAACTGCTTCGGCGCTCACAGCGAGATGGAATGTTACTTATTGGTTTGCCCCCGATAATTAACATAATGAATAGGCCCCTAAATGAAGATAGAAACTGCACCAAACTTTAAATAAGCACTGGACACAGAAAGATCAGTCTGTTTTCCTATCATTCAGTTACCCATCGCCACAAGTGGAGCAGATTACCATGATTGCTTATTTCGTAAGCTGGGCACATACTACACGATCCTGGATCGTGGCAGACGGCACAGTGACGGAACGATATGTCGGTTGGCCGTACACACTAAACGATATATTGTGTTCAGTGGCTACCTCCAGCATCTTGGTGTCGTTTAAGATATCTTCTGATCAGCCTGCACTGAACATCAGAAGATGCGATAAACGACCTGCGGGAGTGCGCAATAGTCCGTAAACACACTAGATGATGTGATTGATATGTCAGCCTGACCTGCCATATCGGACGACATATCGTCAAGTTCAGAGGTTCCCAAACGCGGTCCTCAAGGCACCCTAATAGACCAGGTTTTAATGCTATCCATGCTTGACCACAGGTGACTTACTTAGTACCTCAGTCAATTTGATTTAACCACCTGTGCTCAACCATGGATATCTCTACAACCTAAACTGTTGGGGTGCCTTGAGGACCACGTTTGGGAACCTCTGCTTTAGGAGTATGGCCAGCTTCTAAAGAAGTCTTTAATGATCTATTTCACATGGGTTATGTCTAGAACAAGGTGCTTTACATGACCTCTGATGTCACAACCACATAACCAGTGACAAAAGGGGGAGGGGCAAGGTTCAGAACGGGGGGCCAAAAGTGTCCCCTAGCGGGCTCGCTTCGTTCGCCACGCATCGGGCACGTGGCTGACTTCATTCGCCCCCGGTTTATATTGCCTCTCTATACCCACGTGGATAGCAACACAGGTAGGTGACTGACCTCGCTGTAGCGGTCACATGGTTGTGACATCAGAGGTCCTTTTTCAAATTAGATCTAGCAACAACCATTTCACATGCAGACCTCTGCCTATTCCATTATATCAGTAATCTGACCATTGCATGATTGGACATAGTAACCTAATGAAATGGCACCCTTGCCTATGTAGCACAAGGTCCTACTGTGAGGTGAGTGTGAGAGCAGCTGTACAACGTGATTTTAAATTATAACACATCTATAAGAAATGACATGAGATAGTTAGAAAGTGTTTTAGCTGGAAGTGTTAGGGGGTTACCTCACATTGCCCGGGGGCTCCTGTTGTCACAACAAGGCGCGATGTATATGGGACATAATAATACAGCTGAGGGGGGAGGGTCACTCCCCTTTGTCTAGACCTCCTTCCCAAATCCTAAACTTGGTGGGAGGGGGCTCAGGGGAGACCCTTCACTTTGTGATCACCGCCCCCCATGTAACAAAACCCTGGCGGCGGGATAGTGCTTCACGTGATAGCCCATGCTGCCTTTGTCTGATCGCTGGATTGGCGCTGCTGCTGCCTATGTCGCTTCCCTGAGCCGGAGAGAAACTGCCGCTAAACTGCGCTGAGCGCTGGTATCCAGGGAGAGGTAAAGGAGTAGTGCCTGCATGGATCCGGGCGGCTGAGGGGTCAGCCTACAATAACCAATATCTGCATACACTGTACCCTGCAGTGCGGGTACTGAGCGCTGTATCCAGGGGGAAGTAAAGGAGTAGTGCCTGCATGGAGCCGGGCGGCTGAGGGGTCAGCCTACAATAACCAATATCTGCATACACTGTACCCTGCAGTGCGGGTACTGAGCGCTGTATCCAGGGGGAAGTAAAGGAGTAGTGCCTGCATGGAGCCGGGCGGCTGAGGGGTCCCGGCTACAGTGTACCCAGCTGCAGTGCCTGTAACACCTGTATATGTATGGGACCGTGCTCAGCTCAGGCTACTTTATTCAATTTCTAATAATGCTCTTCATTAATGTCAGTGTGATTACAGGTAGCAGGAACTGAGTGGTGGTTCATTTTGTGCGGGAAAAGTGTCTTGGGGAGCGCTTACATACCATAAATCTAAAACCTAAGTTGCCTCTCTCTAGTGATGGGCTGATAGCTTTTCCATAATGTGTGTATATAGATATTCTATAGCTGTCTTAATTTTGATTTGAACTCTTTTGGCCGGTGCCATAATTCATATATTATATATCGGAAGTTTGTTGATCGCTGCTATTAATCAGGTGTCTGTATTGCGGACTGTCCTACAGTTTCTTTCTGCATTTTACACGATTGTGCGGTTGAAAGTACTCATCAGTGCTAATTATTTTGTGCGCGTCCTAATTAGGTTATTATGTTGTTAAATTGGCTTAAGTGAAAGTATTTCTAAATATAACTGCAAATATAAATGATCAGGTGCACACAAATAACTAAAAGCTGCCAAAAACAACAAAGGGTCAGCACAGACGATGTAATGATTGTCATTACTGCCTCACAGCACTGAGATCGTGGGTTTGATTCCCACCTCGACCCTGTGTGGAGTTTGTATATTCTCCCTGTGCTTGCGCGTGTACTTTGGTTTCGTCCAAGACACTCCAAAAATATACTGGTAGGTTAATTGGCTCCAAACTAAATTAACCCTAATGATTGAGAGCATGTGGTAGGGAATAAAGATTGTAAGCTCCACTGGGGCAGGACTGATGATGCACATTCATTTACAATACGAAGGAGATGCATAATAATGTGGATTTTTTTTTTTTCCACATCAGGTTTGTAATGTATAATAATCAAGACAGGTGAAAATATATGGATAGGACACACTTTTCATATTACATCGGTAATAACATTAGTGTGGCTAATAGATCTCACTCTCTCACACATTCATTCATTACTGGCTCACAGCACTGAGGTCTTGGATTTGGTTCCCACTGAGCCACAATCTGTGCAGAGTTTGTATATTCTTCCCATGCTTGTGTGGGTTTCCTCCTGGGAAATTTTGATTTCCTCCCACAGTACAAAAACTGTGGTTCTGACCTAACCTACAAAAAAATGAACCCTAGTCTATATATGTGTGTCGTGTGCATGTGGTAAGGAATATAGTTTGTAAGCTCCACTGGGGCAGGGACTGACATGAATGACTAAATATTTTATGTAAAACGCTGTGGACTATGTGTGCATGTTTATTAAGTAACTATTTAAATATTTTAATTGGGGTATTCGGATGTGAGCACTTTAATATTCCAAAAATGTATATAAAGCTGGGTACACACTTGACCGGCCGTTCTGCTGAACGAGCAGCCAATTTGGTCAGCTATACACACTTCCCAATTGGCTGCTCGATGGGGGCGATTCAATTGTTTAAGTCTCGCAGTTAGGGTGCCCAAAACAAGAACTTATTGCATATTTCTGCTTGCCTCCTCAGGAGTTATCAAAAAGAAATGCCGATGGCTGTTCAAACCCGAATGGAGCAACAATTGAATTGGTCCGTCAGGCGCCCAGTACTGACGGCCACCTGCACTAACAATCTAACCACCCCCCTATATGTCTGTCCAGACATCACAACTGGACGGGCATTTAAGTGTCTGCGGTTCCTGCGGCCAGTGTATGGGTGGTTGATGGGTCGCTCGTATGCACTGGCACATGTCCCGATATATCAGCATTTGCTGTGCTGCAGAGTTGACCTGATATGTTTGAGAACTGCGTCGTTCAGGCATATAGGCTGTACACACGAACAGACAGATGCACTATGCAATATGTCGTTCGGCTGAACGAACGACATCGCTTAGTGTATACCCAGCATTAGAAAGCTAAACATACCCCTTACAGTATTGTTGGTGTTATTGTCGATATTGGTCATCTAAGAATTTGAGACGGAACCAACGTGCAATCACACTAAATCGCCAGGGCAAATTTTGACCTTAGGTAAACAAGCAGCTTCAAGTTTTATTTGCAGAACGAGTCCTGCAATCACACTCGCAGTGCCCGACAGCTGCGGATGTTAGGGGCTGGCTCAAGCATGCATTCCTGGAAACGGGGGTGTGTCCATTTTCTGGGAGTGCAGATGCCAGGCTCTGTGTGGGAAGATGCAGATTTCTGACCTCAGCAACGCAGGTATTATTGCCATTCTGAGTAGCCTTTGGCTTCCTCCGATGACCTGAAGCTGCAACCCTCACGACTGATGATAGTCTTCGAACGCAGCAGATGGATCTGCAATGCTGTCAGAAGACTTCTATTTCCTTCAGATGCCTACTGCAGCGTTAGAATATTTACACACAGCAGTTGCGTCCATATTTGAATCGGGCCATATGTAGCTGTTTCTTATGTTCAATGGGCTGATTCAGCAGTGGACGGCATTGCAAAGCCGCACATGAGAGGCTTTTCAATCCCGTCCTGCTAAAACTAATGCTGCAGGAGGCGTCTGAAGTGAAGACACCTTCTGTCAGCATCTGCAATCCCGGCACTGTGACAGAGATCGCAGCCTGGGATCACTGGTCGCGATATTATGAGGCATCGGGCAGCTGAGTAAGCCTCAGCTTACGCAGGCTGGCTGGCTTGCGAGGCCAGGAAGTCTGCATCCATGGACGCTGACCCTGGCCTCGTCCCTCCCGGAAATTGGGGACGACATGCCCCGGTTTCCGGCAACTCAGGCCGCCCCATAAACGCCTCTGCCTGTCAATCAGGCAAAAGCATATGGCGGCCTGCATGCGATCTCTCAGGACCCGCTCTACACATGTGTAGATTCCTGATGATCAGGAATCTGCATGAAAATTTGAAGAGCCTTCCCTGCTGAATCAGTACGGTTGCAAATAGCCCCTGAATGTACTAAAGAATGTAAAACTATGATAAAATAGGTCAGTTTGATTCCCAATCTCTGCTATTACAGTCCAGGTTTTTAAGGATATCTGTTGTTGCACTCAGGTGACTCAATTAGTACGTCGATCAATTTGATTTAACCATCTGGACTCAAGCATGGGTATCCTTAAAACCTGGAATGTAATGGCGGCATTAGGGAAACTCTGCAATATGAAAATAGACTAAAGTGGATTGTAAAGCGTTAACATTGTAACTGCCACATTAGCATCAACTATTTTAGTTTGACTTCTTATTTCTTGCTACTAATAAATTCAAATTATATCTATATATCACTGCAAAATGTAAGTGACTTAATCTGAGTATAGTCATTTTGGTTATAACCTTATCAAATGCCAGTATATACTGTAGATAATCAATTTTTATAAATTTTATTTCTACTTCAGGGTCCATAGGGGTCCACAGGGTGACCTTGGGGTATAGCTGGATCCTGGATCCTCGGGCACCACGGAGTTAAGTTAAAGCTTTTAGCTGCTCCTGGGATGCACTTGGGTCCATCCTCCTCTATACTCCGCCCCGAGCCACAGGCACCTCAGTTTAAGCTGGTGCCCGGCCGGAGTCTGGTCACCCTGCGGGGGGAACAGCCCCCTAAAGCTTTTTATTTTTTAACTTAGTTACATTTTTTTTTTTTTTTTTTACTACAGTTTTTTTTTCTCCAGAGCGGCAGCGATGGGCTGTCTGTACAGACTCCCACGCTGCCGCTCCTTCTCCCTGCTGGCGCCGCAACGCCAGTACTGCACTGGGGATCGTGGTGGGGGAAGCCAGAGTCTGTACTAGCCGGACTCTGGGTTCCCCCGGGACTGCTGCCGGAGACGCCGGGGAGATCAAGGTAAGCCGCGCACCGCTGATTAGTGGCGGTGCGCGGGTTCCTTTTTAAAGGCAGTCCCATGCCCTCGGGTCTAGGGGATAGATCGGGGGCGCTAGCGGCGGGCTCCCCCTCCATTGGAGGCATACCCCGCCAGACCACTAGACCACCAGGGTGAATAACCCGGCAAGCGGGATGCCGGCAACTCGGGGATTAATATGCTAGCCAGGGGAGGAAGCCTTCCCTGTCTAGCGGCTCCTCCCCTCAGCTCAGCGCGCCTTTCAGCTAGTAGTCTGGTGTCGCTAAGCTGCAGATACTCGGCCACTCCTCCTCTGAGGTCTCCAGCAGCCATTTTCTCCAGTGGCAGCGCAGATACTCTCAGGGAGCACGCGGACCGGTCCCCCTGTGTACCTCTCCCCTGCAAAAGGACAGTGTACACAGCACTATAGCCCTACCAGACACTGAATCTGGGCAGGTTGATTGTAGTGGAAAGGTGCAGTGAGTATATCTTCCTGCATGGTATGTGACTTTTGCTAGTGCTGCCTGTCTGTACTAATTTCTACTTACTGTCAGCCTATACCTATCCCTTTCCTTCTCCTACAAGCCCTACAGGTGTGCGGGGGAAGGGTGTTTCTACTGACCTCACTTATATAGATCACGTATTTGTGAGGTCCGTCACATACAGTTGTGTGCTACACAGGGCCATATTGTTGCCCCAGCCTACCATCCCCCATTCCCCGGGTGTCCCACAATTATTGTAGACTTCCCCGGGGTCTCAGCCTGTTGGTCCCTATGCGGGGTTGCCAATGTATATACTGTCCAATCCTGTAGCGCAGCAGACTGTGGTGCCGTTTCAGACTCCTGTGGCAGCTCCTCCACCCTGGGTGGATGCGCTTTCCCACACTGTCCAAGATTTGGCGGCAGCATCTTCGGCTTTTCAGTCGATGTTGTGCAGTGACGTGCCCTCCAGGGCGTCTAAGCGCACAGTTATGGCGCAGGCTGCGCATTTTTCGGACTCTGAGGGGTCCTCGGATGATGGTGATGTGCAGGATGATTCAGCCTCAGATGCCTCAGTCCAGGAGGTAGACACTAAGTCTTCCATCAATGTGCGGGCTCTGGTTAGGGCGGTGCGGGCCATTCTTCTTATTGAGGATGAGACACCCGCTCCCAAGTCGAGGTATCCTAGTTTTAAAAAAGCTAAGGTTACTTCTGCAGCGTTCCCCTTGTCTGATCAGTTGACGGATCACATGGCTGTGGCCTGGCAGACGCCCAGTAAGCGATTCCTGCCACAGAAGCGGTTGGCGTCCAATTATCCGTTTCCGGAGGCGCATTGTAAGAAATGGGAAACTCCGCCTGCGGTCGTTCCCATGTAACACGCCTCATCAGGAGTGCTACTTTGCCTTTGCCGTCTATATCCTCGCTGAAGGATCCTACGGACAGGAAGGTGGAGACTTGTGTAAAGTCTATTTACTCTCTCTCAGGGGCTGTAGCCCGGCCGTCCATGGCCATCTCCTGGGTGGCCAAGGCCATTGAGGGTTGGGCCAACGCCTTGGAGGATACGTTTACGGATGAAGCTCCGGATGTCCAGAGTGCGTTGTTAGGACAGATGAGAGATGCCGCTTCCTACATTGGGGAAGCATCTTTGGATGCTAGCCTGCTGACCTCTAGGGTTTCGGCGGCAGCAGTGTCTGCTCGCAGATCCTTGTGGTTGAGGTCTTGGAAAGCAGACGCTGATTCAAAGAAAGGCTTGGAGGCCTTACCTTTTAATGGAGAGTTACTATTTGGTCCTGACCTGGACAAAATAGTAGATACCCTGGCAAAGTCAGCCTTCCTCCCTTCAGCTACGACACCTGCTAAGGTCCGGAGCTCGGCCTTTCGGGTTCAGGGCAAGGCAAAGGGTCAGTCCTTCCCGAGGCAATCCGAAACCAAGACCGCCTCAAAGCCAAAGAAGCAAGCCTGGAGTGCTAGGCTCCCTTCTTCCAAGCAAAAAGATAAGCCTTCTGCATGATGGGATGGGCCTCCCTCTGGGGGACCCCAGAGTGGGGGGCCGACTTCTTCAATTCGCCCCGTGCTGGCACAATACCACCACGGATGCCTGGGTGCGAGAAGTGGTCTCCCAGGGGTACGCCTTGTCTTTTCGGCACAGGCCGCCTCGCCAGTTTTTTTGCACGAGTCCTTCTCAGGAAAAAATCAAGGCCTTGCAGGTTCAGGAGGCCATAGAGGCCTTGCTGACGGCGGGGGTCATTATACCCGTACCACAATCTCAACGTGGGATGGGGTATTACTCTACGCTGTTTCTGGTGCAGAAACCCAATGGCTCTCATCGCCCCATCCTCAATTTGAAGTCCCTGAACAGGTTTCTCAGGGTTCCCAAATTCAGGATGGAAACTTTGCGTTCCATCATTCTGGTGATGGAACCGGGGGGATTATATGGTCTCCCTGGATATCCAGGACGCCTACCTCCATGTGCCTATAGCAACATTGCACAAACGGTTTCTGCGGTTTGCTATTCTCCACAACCACTACCAATTCAGGGCTCTACCCTTTGGCCTCTCCGCGGCACCAAAGATATTTACCAAGGTGATGGCGGCTCACCTTCGGAGCCAGGGGATACGGTTGCTACCGTATCTATATGACCTCCTCTTGCTGGCAAGCTCCCTGGAGGTACTGATCCAGCATCTCCACCTGACGGTCGCTTGTCTACAGGTGCACGGGTGGTTGATCAACTGGAAGAAGTCCTCCCTCATCCCATCACAGCGGATGGTTCATTTGGGGGCCCTGCTGGAGTCTTGTCAGCAACGGATTTTTCTGACTCCAGAGAAGGTCTCCTTACAGCTGCGGATTCACAGTTGTCTGAGCAGTGTCGGTGCACTCAGCAATGAGAGTTTTTGGGTCCATGGTGTCGGCATTCGACATGGTGGAGTTTGCCCAGTTCCATTCCAGGCCCCTGCAGAGGCTGATTCTTTCGGAATGGAACGGATTGCCACACAGGATCTGCTCTCAGATGCTGGTGTTGTCCTCGGAGGTGCGTCTGTCCCTGGCCTAGTGGCTACAGACTGCTCATCTCTTCGAGGGGCGCCCCTTTTGGATCCCGGAATGGGTTCTGCTCACGACAGATGCCAGTCTCCGGGGTTGGGGGGCGGTGACAGGCTCCTTGTCACTTCAGGGTCGTTGGTCGGCGGAGGAAGCGATTCTTCCAATCAACATCCTGGAACTGCGGGCAGTGTACAGAGCCCTGCAGTCGTCCGGCACCGCTCTTCACGGAAGGGCCGTTCAGGTGCAGTCAGACAACGCCACCACTGTGGCGTACATCAATCACCAGGGAGGGACTCTCAGTCGAGCTGCGATGTCGGAGGTGTTCCGCGTCTTGGCTTGGGCAGAGCGCTATCTTCCAGCTCTCTCGGCAGTCTTCATCCCGGGAGTCCTCAATTGGGAGGCAGACTTCCTCAGCCGTTACGACGTGCATCCCGGGGAATGGTCGCTTCATCCAGAGGTATTCCAACTACTCGTGGACAAGTGGGGGCTGCCAGAGCTGGACCTGATGGCGTCCCGTCACAATCACAAGCTGCCCGTGTACGGGTCAAGGACAAGGGACGCAGGCGCAAGTCTGATAGACGCGCTGTCGGTGAAATGGCTGTTTCACCTGGCTTACTTGTTCCCTCCGATATCTCTGCTGCCTCGGGTCCTGCGCAAGTTCAAGCAGGACGGAGGCACACTGATCCTGGTGGCCCAGAAAGCCGTGGTACTCCGATCTGCGGAGCCTGTCCATCGACACTCCGTACCTCCTACCTCAACGGCGGGACCTGTTGTCTCAGGGGCCCTATCTTCACCCGGATCTGGGTCGACTATCTTTGACCGCGTGGCTCTTGAGACAGCCGTCCTGAGGTCTCTGGGCTTTTCTAGCTCCGTTATTACCACCATGCTGAGGGCGCGCAAGCCTGCTTCCACGAGGATCTACCACTTACTTTCAGTGGTGCGAGGCCAGAAAATATGATCCCCAGGTGTTCCGGGTTTCGCGTATTCTGGCTTTCCTTCAGTCGGGTTTGGATTTAGGATTACGTCTTTCCTCACTAAAGGTGCACGTGTCTGCTCTGTCGGTGTGGTTCCAGCGCAGGATTGCTGCTATGCCGGACGTACACACCTTTTTCCAGGGTGTTTTAAGAATCCAGCCTCCCTTTGTGCCACCTGTGGCCCCATGGGATTTGGAGGTGGTTCTTCGGGCCTTACAGGGTCCTCCTTTTGAGCCCTTGGAGTCAGTGGAGCTAAGTGGCTAACTTTTAAGACTGTTTTCCTCTTGGCAATTGCTTCTGCCAGGAGGGTTTCGGATTTGGGGGCGCTTTCCTGTCGTCCCCCTTTTCTGGTTTTTCATCAGGACAGAGCGGTGCTTCGCACTCATCCTGATTTCCTGCCTAAGGTGGTTTCCAGGTTCCACATTAATCAGGAAATTGTTGTACCAGCCTTTCAGTCGCCTGATCTTTCGGCTGGGGAGGCTTCCTTAGACGTTGTCCGTGCACTCCAGGTTTATGTGGACCGGACTAGTTCTGTGAGTAAGTCGGATTCTTTGTTTATCCTCTTTGGTTTTCACAAGAGGGGTTGGCCTGCCAACAAACAGACTCTAGCCCGTTGGCTTCGTTCTGTTATTATTGAGGCTTCTATGCAGGAGGGTTTACCTGTTCCAGCCTCTGTTAAGGCTCATTCCACTCGGTCTGTGGGCCCTTCTTGGGCTGCTAGCCGTGGCGCCTCTGCTGTTCAGCTGTGTAAGGCGGCCACCTGGTCTTCCATTCAGACCTTTTTGAGGTTCTAAGCGTTTGACACCTTTTGCCTCTCAGGATGCATCCTTTGGGCGCCGGGTTCTCCTATCAGCACAGGAGCGTTCCCGCCCTTAGTTGGACTGCTTTGGGACATTCCCAAGGTCACCTTGTGGACCCCTATGGACCCTGAAGTAGAAAACAAGAGATATGGTAAGAAATTACCTTTGTTATCTCTGTCTACGAAGTCCATAGGGTCCACAAGGCACCCGCCCTGACGCACCTGGCTTCATATGGGCTCTGTGACTGGTCACCGGTTTTCCGTCACCCCATTTGTGTGAGTATGGTTCTTGTGTGTTCCAGTCTTCCTTATCTCTGTTTCGTCTCCTCCTCCGTCCTTGGCTGCTTACCAACTGAGGTGCCTGTGGCTCGGGGGCGGGGTATAGAGGAGGACGGACCCAAGTGCATCCTGGGAGCAGCTAAAAGCTTTAACTCCGTGGTGCCCGAGGATCCAGGATCCAGCTATACCCCAAGGTCACCCTGTGGACCCTATGGACTTCGTAGAAACAGAGATAACAGGTAATTTCTTACCATATCTCTTGTTTTACCCTGCTTACCATCTTTGCTTTGCACAGCGTTGCAGAAATTTGTGGTGCATTTATAAATAAATGCTGATATTCTTTTAACAGGTTTTCATATAGCGCTAGTACTGTATTATACAGCACTGCACAGAGGATAATTACCCATTCACCTCCATCCTTGTCCCACTGGAGATTTTAGAGTTTTTCAATAAGCTTGGGAATTTACCGCATGGAGAAAGCTCCGGGTTTAATGCGAGCTATTCAATTATTCTGCATATTACCCTTGCGGTAAATCCACGGATTGCGCCCGGTAACGCAGATTCTGAGTTAAGTGCTTAAATCTATGGGTTTCCCGGCCTAGATGGTGCATTTACCGCAGATTTTTCCATGCAGCTCCTGATGCTGCAGTGAAAAAAATTCACGTCAAGTGCACCCTCTGCGGCTTAATGTGCTGGGATGCAGGACCTAATTAAATAGGTCCGGGCTAACCATTATCTTCAGTGTAAACCCAACGGCTAATTGAATATGCTGCTTAGTCTAAAATCTCGCCCAATATAACCATATTGGGCGTTGGCCAATTAACCAACATATGTCTCTAGATATAACTTTTAGATTGACTGACTATAGAAATTTTTATTAATTTGAACTTCATAAACAGTGTGAAATGTGACATCTAGTTTAGATGGTAAGCAATTGTGTATAATTTGGCATCGCAAATGGCTGTTGTGGATTATCGGTGGAGGGGATAAGGACTGGTTGATTATTCGGGAGGTAGTCAAGAAGCCGACGGTCGAAATGCCAACCGCCGGCTTCCCGACTTGGAAATCCCGGCAAGGGACTAATGATAGGCGTCGAAATCCCAACTCCCATCATTATTCACCCCCAGGTAGGTTAGGCTAGGGGAAGGGGGGGGGCTTAGGCACCCCCGGGGTGAGGTTAGTATTAGGCTTCCCCCCCTCCCCCTATGGGGAGGGGGGGCTTAGGGTTAGGCACCCCTAAGGGAGGGTTGAGGGGAGGGTTGGATAGGTTACTAACCTCCGTCAGGCTCTGCGCTCTTCAGCATGCTGGTGTCGGGATTTCCACTGCTGTGCTCACGTCTGGCGGTAAATCATATAACACACGATTATTCTGGTGTATGTTGTGTTATGAAAATAAGATACATTTTATATATTGTATACAGTGTTCTCTGATGCCGTTTTTATTCAATATTTTTTTTTCTTCACATTGTAAGCTTGAATGTACATCTCACAGCATGTAAACAATTCCATATTATATTAAATCTTGCCATGTAATGCAGAACACTAATCCTTAAAGTAATATTCAGCACTTTAAATTAGTTTTTAAAAGATGTGTTGTGAATGGGTAATGGACATACTCAATCACATGTTCTTCATGTGCATGTAGAACATCTGAATTTTGGATAAATCTGTATTTGAATGTGTGAAAGGTTCTGCTTGTGACCCAGGGTTTAGTAGGCTCAAGTTTACAGCCACCCCCCACTCCTTGCCTGATGGTCTTTGTCAGGAAAACTTTTTTTTTTTTATTCTGAGCCAGATCTAGCATTGAATAGGGTTACATACACCCACTATAAGTAGTCCCTATGTTTATGGTGGTTGTTACAATGAGAACCTTGAGTTTGAGATATCTTGCTGTTTTTGGGATGCCGGCTAACGTAAACACTACTCCTTAGCTGTGACGCCTCTTTAACCTGGTGTCAGTTCATTGCAATACTAGGAGATGGGAGCAGGTAGAATTGGGATGTAGTGACATTACCGCCGCCCGGAATGCTGGCCGTCGGAATCCCAACAGTGGAAGGCCGACCCGGGACGAGAAGTTAAGTGTTGAAAACCCGCCGCCTATCTTTAAGCCGGCATCCCGAACTAAGGTAAGCGGGGATAGTTAACTCTTAGCTGTGGGGAGGCAGGGTTAGGGTTAGGTTTAGGCATTCCCGGGGGACGTACGGGTCGATCCAATTATGTGCGAATAGTGAGTTTGTTTCTTGAAACTCGCACACTTCGCAGCGAAGCGCGCTCCCGAGAATACTCCAATCCAATTAAAAATGCTTATTCGCACTACTAGCAGTGGAGGGGTGCAAATTGACTGCCAAATGAGCTTTGCGAGAAATGCGTGACCGTCCTGGACCCCCCCCCCCCCCCCCCCCCAAAAAAAAATGGATCATTTTGTTAGCAGGACCGTATAGAAGGCAGTTTGTGGGCATTATTAAGATACTGCAGGTTGTTAAATGGTGTCAAATGGCTGACTTGTGTTTTTTTATTTTCGTGCATTACAAAAAACCTTTTGTTTAATTTCAAACAAATTAAACGAAAAATGCAAAAAAAAGTAGGAAAAAGGTGATTTTGGGGTACTTTGAGGGCACCTTGAAAAATGTAAAAATTATAAGCAATTTTTAAACTAAAACATTATTGTAATTAACTTTCGGGTGCCTAAACTAACGAAAAAGTAGATTTTGGGGTAATTTGCATTTCTGTTTTACCCCCAAAAATGTAACTATTGGACTAATGAAGCTAATTAGAAACTTACAAATGCCGATCAGTCATTAGGGGGGGTGTCCAAGGGGTTCAGCACGGTGTCCCCACATTTCAACCTTTAAAATAAATATTTTCCTTTCCATCTTTCACCCTCAGGGAGGTGCGAGTGGAAAGTTGAGAATTAAGTCTGACTGATTTAGTTCTAGTTGCTAGTTGGATGCGAATCCAAAGTGAAAATAGCAACTCGCCATTCGCACCTAATGGGTTTGACCCCTTAGGGTGAGGTTAGGGTTAGGCATCCCCCCCCCCCCCCCCAGGAGTCTTGGGGTGTAGGAAGGGGGGGTTAGGATTAGACACCCCCAGGGAGGTTAGGGTACTTACGTGCCCCTGTTGGGATATGTTATCGGGCTTCCGGTGTCGGTATGAGAACCAGCGGCTATTCAGGCGTCTGTAATTCCTACTGATTCCATAGAATTGTATGTAGGCAGCTATTATTCGCACAATGGACCTGATTCTCTCATAAAGCTAACTTTTTATGAAGAGCTTATGTTTTGTCAGTAATCCTGCTTCCAAAATGATCATGTATGGCACCTTTACCCTCCCCCTACAACATTCTTGACCTTTTGTTCCTGTCTCCAACTTTTTCTGAGCCCCCAGGCTACAAATATTCGTCTTTCTTTCACAGCAGTGAAGTTAAACCAGACCCCTTAACCACTTTTCTCACTGAGCTATGCTCCTGTTCTATTCATTGCGGATAAATCTAGACTGTACAGTGACTTTAACAATGTAAAACACTTTGCATAAGGACCCCAAAAACCAGAGTGAACTAAGCGCATAGTAAATTCTTGAATAAAGAACATTAATCTTGTGGTATTTTGAAAGCAGAAATAAAATGTCTGCCTTAATAGTTCCTTTTACGCTGTACGATTGTGTCCTGGAAAACGTAACCTATACAGGACTTCAGTAGGTTGCATGCAAGGTAACTAGTTCATATAATTGCAATTGGTGCACATTTTAATGAGTGTCACATGTCTGAGTTGAGTGCCTGATTCAGAGCTAAACGCAATGCCAAGGTTCACGTAGTTGAGCAATGATTTGCAACTGTGCACGCGCAAAATGTGCAGAAAACCCATATATTACGTTACACAGTGTGTACAAACAAAGATACTGCTGCAAACAGGACAGACTGTATCAGATATGAGGCCGCAAAGTTATGGGTGTTTGAGTGGTGACTGGGAGGTGGCCTGAAGTGACCGGGAAAAAAAAAATTTAAAATGTTGCGGGGTGTCAGTGAAAGCGGCTGCGTTTCCAAGCACGGAGCCGCAGCCAGAGATGCCATGTTCAGACAGCGAAACTGTACCTGCGTTAGGGCTGGTGCAAATATGTTGCTGGTGTGCTGACGCCTTGTGTCATGAAGCACAGGCAGTGTTACAGCGTGCGGAGATGCTGAAAGTGGACGTTTCAGTGCTTGCTTATTCAGCCGTTGGCTAATACACTAGGACAGTGCAGTGTTTTCCTCAGGCTGTTTTCTGCGGGCACATTGTCCAGCAGAAACAGCCTACCGCCTGGCACTTCCCCCACCGCCTCAGTGCACTGCATTCCCGGTCACCTTCAATGTGTATTGTTGCCACGGATGCGACTCCGAGCTGCGCCAACGTCCCGTTCTTCACATTGGAGGCTCCGTGTCCTCCGGCAATAAGGACATGTTAGTGAAGATTTCAGGTGACTGGATACGGCGCATTGGGGAGGTGGGAGGTGCCGGGCAGGGGAAGGTGCCGGTCAGGGGAGAGTGCCGAGCAGGGGATGTGGCATTGGGGCCGGGGGTAGTTGTCCATCAAAGTGCAGGGGAGGTGTCAGGCTGGAGGGCAAAGATCGCTCCTCCTGTATAAAAGTTCAGACAGGAACAGTCACCTGAACTGTTTAGAGAGTCTGCAAGTGGGGCCAGTATCTGTAGAGCTGTATAAAAAATATATTCTGTGTAGCCTGCAAGTGGGGACAGTATCTGGGCCTCTAAAGGGGCCTATCCATTACCCGACTTTGAACAATGCGACCAAAACCTCCTGGTTTTGGTTGGATTGTTTAAAGTCTGATAATGGATAGCCGGCAAGGACCAGTGATGCGCGTGCACGCTGGTCCTTGCCGTCCCCGACTATCTACCGAACATGCCCGTCAACCTGACGACGCTAGTCAGGTTCGGCATGTTCAGAGATAGGAGTTCAGGCTCCTTCACTGAATGAGGTTCAGTGCGGACACCGCACCTCGGCGACCTGAAGGTCTGACCACTAGACAAATTATTTCAAGCTTAAATCATTATAAGGTCAGGTTTTAAAACATTTTATCATTGTGAAGGCCCCCACCCGGCTGGAGACATTTTCTGTGGAGAACACTGCAGTGGTTCCCAAACTTTTCTGAATCATGGCGCCCTAGAGTATCGGCATTGTTTTCACGGCACCCCCTAAGCCAAAAGTTTGCTATTTGAGAAATTATGAAAAAAAATGTAGTAAAGTGAAGTAAACTGTGCTGACCTGTCATCCTTAGATTCAGTTATGAGGTGGTGGACAGGTTTGTGCTTCTGTTTGTCCACATGTTTACATTACATTGATCATAAATAATTTGATTTGGTGCTGAACCAACAGCCTGAGGCACCCCTGCAAGTGTCCCGAGGCACCCCAGGCTGCCACAGCGCACAGTTTGGGAACCACTGCACTAGGAGATGGCTGATGCTAGCACATGTATATTATATCAGCCGTGACTATGGCAAGTGTGTACGCAGCAGCGTTCACCTCTGAATCAGGCTGTGAATGATTGAGGCGGGGGCTACATTACTCTATTGTCTTACCATCTCTTAATGTTGGCTATGATATAAACAGCGTGCTCTAGTACCAACAGCACCTTATTCTGTGGCCTTTTAAGTATTCATCTTGCTGCAGTTTTAATTAGGTGGCATATTCTCTCCTGGTGTGAAAGGCCTTTGGGTTTTTGTCCATCCGGTCATGGAATGTCTTTAATGTCTATCCTCCTCCTTTCCTTTTTTTTTCCTCTGTAGCTTTGTTCTATAAACTGTCAGTATGTGGTCCTATAACACAGTGGGGATGAACCAAGTATTGTCTCCTCCTAGACAGATGTCTACTCTACTCTAAACTTGAACTTCCCTCTTTCCCTCAATCGTTTAAGTCTTTTGATACAGAACCTTTAAATCTGGTCATAAACTTCACTTTACTGGTCTGCAATTATTTGGATACAACATCAGAGATCACTGTTCTGGGAATACCACCTTTTCCGCTCTCATAAACCAGTTACTTGCAGGTCTAATATTGTCATGTGTAGAATTGTAAACATCATTTATAGGTTTGAGTAAGATGGATCCTTCCAATATTCCTTGCTTGTCGGCAAGTCTCATTTTGATTTGCACACTGACACTAATGAGCTATTCTATAAGGTTGTATGTGTATTGGCTTTGGTTATGAATGCTTACTATACAATATTGCGTAAACATGTATCAATAATACCAGGATGTGTAAGTTCCCACTTTGTAGAAGACCCGGACACAGAATATGGCTCTTTTTAAACCTCTCCTTAGACTGGCTTAATACTTGAGAATCTAAAGTAGTTTCACTTGACTTCAGAGACCTGCAAATTAGAATGAGCGGTTTGATTTTGGCTCTGTTCTTTCCGCCAAGTTAGGATCTCTGAGAGAGGCTAAATGTAATATTTCCAAAAATCTCAGTTCTCATGCAAGAGCCGAGATTTCCAGAAAGATGAAATTTTGCCTCATTCTCAGATCTGAACTTGGCGGGAAGATCCTAACCGTTTATTTCTACTAGGAATACCTTTATGACGCTAAAGTGTTTGCATTGCAGAGTGGAGGTCTGATTGAACCAATACTAAGCCTATCAATTAATTAGGAGCTGACACTGCAGCATGATGTAAATTTATTCAACCAGCACTGTGTCTCTTAAGGTGGGTACACTCATGACAGATATATCTGCAGAAGATGGTCGTTCATACACACTGAACGACCATCATCTGCATGCTGCAGCAGCTTGGGGCGGGTAGGGGGTGTAGCCACGCCCCCTTCAAAAGAAAAACCTACGACGTGGTGCTGGGGAGGGGGGGCACTGTGTGCCGCGCAGCCTGGCGCACAGCCAATGGGGGGCGTGATCGCTCCCCCCTTTTGGCATAAGAGACTGCTCGGGCTGCTGCTTTAGCAGCCTCTGACAGTCTCCCAGCGCAGCCGCAGTGCAGTGCACAGACTGCTGTGGATGGGGAGCTGTGTCGGACCGGCTCCCCCCCTTCACTGCACCCCTGTGTACGGGCGACCGGCTGATCACCCGTACACACTTGCCGATGGACAGATATGTCTGCAGATATATCTGTTCATTGGCTGTGCAACACAGCCACTGCGATATGTCTGTGAACGATGTTGCTCGCAGACATATCGTCTGTACACACTGGCCGACGGGGGCACGATATATTGGCCGATCAATTGATCGGCCAATATATTGGCCAGTATGTACCCAGCTTTACATTCTATCTGAGCATGCCAGGTCATTGCAGCAGGTTAAAATGATGGTGCAATAAAGCCACTCGTGATTAGAAGAGTAACAGTCATGTATATTTGTTGAGCTCACAAAATTGCACTCCACACTTTATATGCTGTTATATACTGTTGGTTTTGGGCAGGGTTGGGATTTTTATTTATTTATTTTTCTTCCCAACCCTGGTTAGAAAGCATTAAAACATGGTTGATCAAGGTTTCTAATACTAAAGCTGGCCATATACTCTACAATTATCGGGGCATTCCACCCGATATCAGTGGATCGCCCCGATAATTGTAGCGTGTGGGGGGCGACCGAGGGTTAAATATTGCTCGATTGGGCATGCCAGATTGTCCAGCATGCCCGTCCGATGCGATATTTACCGGTAAACTGTCGGCCGCATCGGGCAGTGTATGCCCAGCCGTGGCCGACACAGATATTTCCTGTGTTCCTTCCCATGGAAGGAACAGGGAAATGTTTCCTCCCCTGGGGGTGGAGCGCAGATGTCTGACGAATACACTGTGAGAGAAATCTCAATGTATGCCGCGGACATCTGCGGCTGGCAGGCTGCCAGATAAAATGTCCGTCGGTCTGACAGACATTTTATCTGGCCGTGTATGCCCAGCTATAGCAATGTTTCACAGTATTACTATAATAAGCAGGATCCCTTTTTTTTTTTTTTTTTTCCCCCATTAAGACATTAATGAAGCAAAAAACTTGTGTGTAAACAAAGTTTTTTTTTTTTTTGTTTGCTTTTTTTTTAATCCCCCAACCCTGGTTGGTTGGTCTTGATTTCTTAAACTAACACTTCTCGTACACCATTAACATAAGCTCAAAAAGACTTTTCTAAAAGTTTATCTTTGAACAGCTTGTTCGAGATTGATTTCCACACACCTGGGCAGCTCTCAGGTGTAGAACGTGACGTGGACACTTGTGAGTAAATGAGTACAAGCATGACTTGCACAATGTATTTCATTTCATATTTCTTCTACCACCAGTTTAACCAGGTACAATGTCCTGGCATGTTCGGGTTGGATGTAAACATACAGTGCTGGTCTGTTTTAATGTACATGGAAATAGGGGGCGTTCACTATGAACCCATCTGAAAGCCTGAGTTGTGTATAGATGCTCACTATATTGTGAGCAGTATGTGAAAACAATACACTGTGAATAAGGGTTTTTCAGGGTGCCTTTAGTGACTGTCCCCTTAACCACTTAGCTGACAGTTTTAATTTTATTTTTTTTCCTTCCAAAACGGTCAATTTATTTTTACTAATTAAGTTTTTAGAAAGTATTTCAATAGGCCCCAATTGTAAACTTTCCTCCCACCCCCTCATTGGCAGTAGAACATACACCCATTCCCTTTAGGTTATCTTAAGGCTTTGAAAGAAATTGCATAGTGTATACAATCAGCAAACGAATGACTTCGTACAGACATATCTCATCTGTTCTGCAGCACAGTTGATACCGATATTTCCGCACATATGGTTATATGTACTGGTGATCCGCTGGCCGCCCATACACGTGCCGCAGGGACCGATGGTGGCTGACATCTCATTCGGGCAGACACATCGAGCAGCAGATTGTTCAGTATGTATTGGCTTACCAATCTGCAGTTGGTCTGGGTTGGCGGGTATGTCACTCAGGTGTGTATCCACCTTAATGTTCCATTGTGCTAAGTGTGACGTTTAGCGTTCATTCTAGGGCAGACATGATGCATTTCAAAAACGGGGGTGTGGCCTTTAGACATGCCCCCCCCCCCCTTTTCATCACTGTGGAGGGCATGCCCAGCACGAGATATGCTGGGCTGTCCCCAAGCTCTCCCTGCAGTGAGAATAGATTCCGCACGGCATAGATTCACTCGCCGGTGAATGTTTCACCGGAGTTTTTCCCTCCAAGGGTGTGGACGGCTGTTTCAGCAAGCCACTACCATAAGGAAAGGGGCCATTTTAGTGCTTTCAAACCCATAGTGAACCCCCATGTCAGAGCATCTTTTGGGGGTTGTCAGGCTGATTTCCCCCAAAAAAGACAGGACTTTTCAGGCGATTTTGTTTTCGCCGATTTAGAATTGAATATGGGGATACGCTGGGACGATCGTGATACTTTATCGCAGCCAAAACCTCAGATGATAAAGTCCAGCCACGGACCCTTAGATGTTTGATAGTGGATTGCC
The DNA here is from genome assembly GCA_031769625.1 of Taudactylus pleione. Lineage (NCBI taxonomy): Eukaryota > Metazoa > Chordata > Amphibia > Anura > Myobatrachidae > Taudactylus > Taudactylus pleione. Next base: position 5,548,793 of record JAUIMM010000121.1, read on the forward strand.
GACTCGCGCCTGGAATTGCAGGTAGATTCTCTGCTGCCTGGGGGCTATGACGATGCATACTTGGCTCTTGCTGTGTTCTATTTGTATCACCTTGGGCAGTGTTAATGGGCTTAAGCCCTGATCTGTTAACTCCTGTATATTTGTGAAAGGTTTATGAGCTATAATTGTTGTTGAAGGTGTCGGTAGGAGGTCAGAGGGTCACCGGGCCACTAATGTGTGGGTTGAGGCTACTTAGGGATTTCCACTTTGAATCCTCATGATTGCACTTACAGTAGGCCATTTCCTATGGTAACACATCCCAGTATCAAGTGCCTGCATGATTGGGTCTTAACTCTCTACACACCAGCAATGTCTGCAGTGCGATACATTTCAGGTTAATAAACTTTATTAACTCTCCGTAGGTCAGTTAAAGATTGAGGTGGTTATATCGGTATGGATGGTTAACGTGCAGATTTACTTGTGTGTCTGACTTGTAGTTACGCCCTAAAAATTGCAACAATAAGTGGGTGCTAAATGATTAGTGGAGATGAAATCATAATTTCAGTGTTAAGAAATCAACCATTAATCACTCTGAATAACATTCCAAGGAATTCAAGTTGGTACATGACTGGTCAGACCATATAAGTCAGCTCTTTATTCTGCCTTGGTACACTAGTGTTTGTATTTATGGTAATACAGATATACCAGTAATGGAGCGATGTTTTCAGTGGCTAAATACAAGCGCACAGATGAATTTTGACTAATTTGGAATCAAATAATGCAGTAGGGTTTCACTACTTTAAGAAATCCAGCTTCATGAATTGTACACTGAGCAAAGCTTTGGTCTCTGGTGTGATACTCTAAATGAATTGGTTTGATACACCTCAATTCTGCACAAAACTATCATATGCTCATCTTTGGAGGCTTGAAATAACAGCTCAAATTAACCACCATCCCTTTTACTCCCCCCATTCCTTGCATTGTGTATCATCGTTTGCAAGACTGCCTTGCATTTGCACTCTTGAGGGTGTGCTGATGTCCCATGTGTGATGTTAACACCGATGAGGTTGAATAAAGGGACAGGATGCAGAGTCAGCTGGTCAAACTGCTTTTACGCAACTGCCCAGGCAAATGGGGAAATGGGATTCATCAGCATAGTAAGAACAGATGGCTGGCTATAGGATCTGTTTCCTATAACACTGAGGTGTGACTTTCTACAGCAAAAACGTGTTACTGCTGTCTGCTAAATTCAAAGTGGTCATTGGCCATCTGTAACCTGAAATGAACAGGAACCTTTTGCCTAGCCTAGGTTGTTTGGATATGTTTTAAAGTGGCATATGTTATTAAACTCTCCGCACCTCTGTGCTTGTGCATCCTTCTACTAGCCCCTCAGGCTCCTGACACTAATGAGTGGCCAACTGTCCTTAAGTTGTGCATACGAGGGTGGTTCAATAAATAAAGTAACAAGACCTCTCTCTGCGTACATTTATTCAACTCTTACATATTCGTTTTATTACCAGTTATTTATATAGCGCGCACACATTTTGCAGTTCTTTACAGAGAAGATTTGTCCATTCACATCAGTCCCTGCCACAGTGGGACTTACAATCTATTGGCCTGATTCAGCTTCAGACAGAATAGCTAAGCTGCTCGCAAGCAGCTTAGCTATTCTGTCTGTGCTGATATGGTAATGCAGCAGGAGGCATCACGCCTCCTGCTGTGTTGTCCAACGCAGCATCGGATACTCTGCGGACCATCGGCCGGCTAAGGTGGCCCATGGGGTCACGCAACCGGCCGCCGCAGCTGCAAAAAAGAGTCCAGGAAATCTCCGTCAGCTGATGGAGATCCTGGCCTCTTCCCTCGCCCCCAACGGCAGCGACATGCCTCAGTTTCAGGAAACAAAGGCCATCGCCACCCCCTCCCCGCCCCAAAATGGCAGCAGACTGTCCATCACTGACAGTCTGCTGCCAGTTTATGTGCGGGCTCAGACCCGTTCTGCACATGTGCAGAATGGGTCTGGCGCCTGCGCAGACTCTCAACATCGGGAATCTGCATTCAGCAGTTTAATTAGGCCTTATGTTCCTTACCACATGTACACGCACACACATACACATTGGGGTTAATTCTTGTTGGGAGCCAATTAACTTACCAGTATATTTTTGGAATGTGGGAGGAAACCGGAGTACCTGGAGGAAACCCATGAAAGCATAAGGAGAATACACAACTCCGCACAGTTGGGGCCATAGTGGGAATCAAACCGCAGCAGGTGGGGAGTTTGACTGGGGCGGTACACCTGTCAAACCGTAACGCAGGTGTCCTAAGGCAAGCTCAGGGAGGACAGAAACCTCCCATGGAGCAGAAGGGCAGTAATGCTAACCATTTCACAGTCTGTGTTGCCCACAAATTCATATACTGTACGTATAATCAATAGTATGCCCTTGGTACAGATTATTTTTTCCACATAGTCCCCATACTTGTATAAGCATTTGTTCTAACAGTACACCAAGGAATCTATCCCGGCATAGAAGAAATTAGTGTTAAGCGCCTGAAGGACAGGACGGCTTGCTAAATTTCAGTCTGTTGCGAATCTTTCCACCCAGATGCTTCTTCCATGGTCCAAAGAGATGGAAGTCACTAAGAACCAGGTCAGGGCTGTATGGAGGATGGTCCAGTACCTCCCAATAGTAGTGGCTGGATCAAGGATCATCTTGAACGTTTAGACACAGACATCTGATCACGCTACGCATCAAAATGTTTGACCATGTTTCCGCCAGCCCCGCCACTTTACAACTGATGTTTATGACTGATATGAGATGCAGTCTAATGTCCGTGAGAGGAAGCAGTGGTCTACCTGCTCTGGCCTGGTGGGACATTAGGATGAAATGGAGAACATTACACAGGAAGATGTCTTGTTTCCTTACTTATTGAACCACCCCCGTGCAAAGATTGATGCAGCCTCTGCTGGATCCATCTATTGCCGTGTGAGAGACTACCATTCGCTCAATCAGGACTCCTTACACAGTAAGGCTCACAGAAATGGATGCAGTCACTTTTCTGACCAGGTTTACTGCCTCCCCTACTGAATTGTAATAGAGGTTAAATATTTTGGGCCAATAACCTTCTGCTTTGCAAAGACTTGGTCATAAATGGTCCTATAAACTGTCAGAATTGCATCTTATATGGTTACATCTTTATACAATTTCTCTACTGCTGTAATCTGCTCTGCATTATACTCTTAAAATCTCGAGTTACCTTTTTTGAAGCATTTCAAATAGTGTTAATCTGGTGCTTGGAAATCGCTTGTTATCCTTTTGTGTTTTTTTTTTTATTTACATTATCACAAGGGCAAAGGAAACTGCAGTCATGTGGAACAGTTATTTACCTTAGTAATTATGTTCAACATCGAATTATTGGGTAGCTCTGCAAAAACCCCAAACCTAAGAATGTTGAACAAAATGGAACTTCAGAACTGTAGTTTGACTCTGGCATCTGAAAATATTACTGGAAAAAGGTTCCTAAGGCGCTGTCTACACAGCAGTCTCTTGGATACTGAGACACTGTCCCTAATAATTTAAACAAGACAAAATATACAAGGCACAGTGCAATGCTAAATAATAAGTCTTATTACAGTAAGATCAGTGTTCCCGCTAGGCTGTTTTAACAAGGTGCCGTGCCCTGCATGATTTTTAAAGGGCAAAATGTGCCCTGCCATTTTAACGGTTCCCTGTTAAAACTGCCTGCCCTGAGACTTCAACACCCGCGGGATAAGTTGCAGTGACCGATCACCGGGTGAATAGATTTTATTTATTTATTACCAGTTATTTATATAGCGCACACATATTCCGCAGCGCTTTTATAGAGAATATCTTACCATTCACATCAGTCCCTGCCCCAGTGGAGCTTACACTCTATATTCCCTATCACATGCTCACACACGTACACACTAGGGCCAATTAACCTACAACCCTAGATGCTGTGTGCATGCGCAAGGCATCTATTCACCATGAGGGGAGAGCTTTGGGGAAAGCCGAGCACCTTCGGAAGTACTGGGCACGCCCCCAAGTGTGACAAATTGGAGGCGTGTCACATAGGCTGGCCATGTCCCCTTTTGGGGAGCAAGCAAAGATGCCCTGCCCGCAGTCTATCGGGAACACTTCATGTTCCTTCACCGTTGCTCCGCTCCCTTGTGTCCAGCATCCCCGTCCTGTGACATGGGGTGAAGTAGGAGTGCAAGACACTGCCGACACAAGCGGTGTGGGAAGAAGACTTATCGGACTCCCAATATATCAGTCTTCGCACTGCTTGCTGGATTGTGGAGGGGCATTTTATTCGTCGGACAGGCGGTATTACTGAATGGCTACAAACATTAATATATATCACATCGATATGGTTGGATTATATAGTGATATTTTCCGTAGCGATTTCAGAATGTATATGAACAGAGCCCTAAAGCTGGCCATACACTGTGCGATATGCACCATGTGACGCGACGGGATCTAACGTCCATCATATCGGGCAGTCCCCACACACTGTGCGATTGGGTGGCCGACCGCCTTATATGCCGGCTCCCCCCTTCCCCACCCCCATAGCACTGCTTCACATGCCCAGATAGACTAAACCTGCAGTAAGATCTGGGGGTGCTATGTACTACCCCACAATTGAGCACACTAGTCGATATCATGCCCATACACCATACAATATAGCAGCCAGATCGTACCAATCCATCCGATCGGCTGCTTTTATCGCACCGTGTATGGGCACCTTTAGTCTTCAATACTGAATCAGACCACAAACTAAGGCTAAATGTGGTTCCTATGTCTAGGGGATATGGCTATGTACATGGTATAAGCAGATTCATGAAGGGATTATAGGAATTGTTACACAAACTGAGTAGTAAAGAATTTTAATTTTAGGTGATGTGTAATGCGTTGTTTGTGGGTTTTTTTTTTTTATATAGACTATTCTTTGGAGAATAATGTAGTAAATAATAAATGTTTGAGGGATAGGTGCATGTATTTTAAGAAGTAGGCTTTTAGCACTTACAGTAAATCCATGTATTTAAAACTATTCTGTCTGGTTGGATGATTAATTGCCATGTATTAATGTTTTTCTTTGTTACAGGGATAATCTTGACTAAGAATGAGCGGAGTTTTTTAACTCGTCTTCTTGAGGAGATCAACAACCACTCCACCTTTGTTGGGAAGGTCTGGCTAACTGTGCTCATCATTTTTCGCATTGTCCTGACTGCTGTGGGTGGGGAGTCCATATACTATGATGAACAGAGCAAATTTGTATGCAACACGCAGCAGCCTGGGTGTGAAAATGTGTGTTACGATGCATTTGCGCCACTGTCTCACGTCCGTTTCTGGGTCTTCCAAATCATTCTCATCACCACCCCTTCAATCATGTACTTAGGCTTTGCCATGCATCGTATTGCACGTCGCCCAGAGGCATACCAGAGGCAGCTGGATAAATCTGCAAATAACCGCAAGAAAAGAGCACCTGTGGTTCACCGGGGCGCTAAACGGGATTATGAAGAAGCAGAGGATGACAATGAAGAAGACCCCATGATTTGCGAAGAACTGGAACCAGAGAAAGATGCAGAGGACGGAGACAAGAAGAAACATGATGGGCGCCGGGCGTATAAAGAAAGATGGATTGATGAAGGTCTATGTGTTGCAGCTACTTTTTCGGTCAGTCCTGGAAGTTGGATTCCTCATGGGACAGTACGTGATGTACGGATTTGAAGTGATTCCGTCTTACGTGTGCACTCGGAGCCCTTGTCCTCACACTGTAGATTGCTTTGTGTCTCGACCTACCGAGAAGACCATATTCCTCCTAATTATGTATGCAGTCAGCGCCTTGTGCTTGCTGCTCAACCTGTGTGAACTGTTCCACCTGGGTGTTGGTGGCATTCGAGACTCCCTCAGGGAGCGAAGCAAAGAGTCTAAGGATCCAAAATACTCTAAAAAGGCCCCTAGTGCTCCCCCTAACTACCACACTGTACTGAAGAAAGGCAAGGTGCCAAATGGCAAGATAATGTTCTCTGAGAATGGGCAGTCTGAGGCTTATGAGCTACCAGCTATACACGAGCTGGACAGGTTACGCCAGCATCTCAAGATTGCCCAAGAACACCTCGATTTGGCCTTCCAGTTCAACCCTGCGACTGACACTACCAACGTATCTAGGAGTAGCAGTCCTGAGGCCAATAGCATAGCTGCAGAGCAGAACCGACTCAATCGTGCACAGGAGAAGGGAGGAGGAGTACGTGAGAAAGCTGGTAAGGGGAAAGTAGAAGCTGAAGTTTAGGCCACAAGTGAGTGACATCTAGGCAAAGGAGTGTTTGGGCCATAACCAACAGCTTTCAGTCAAGTTTCAAAGTTCAGGAGCCAGCCATTCTGAAAGGCAAAGCTAGCCGCACACAGACTATTGTTTAGTGGTAGTATACAAATGAAATTCTACAATTCTTAATGACCTGGTCAGTATAATTTGGTGCATACACTAACCACCTGTGGGTGTTAATTTCATGGTAGGTTTTATATATATATTTTTTTATTATTATTATTTTTTTTTAACTTCCCTATGGGTATTGACACTTGCTAATTGCAGTCTGTTTGTTTAATTTGCACTTACTAATAAATTCAATAGATTATTCCAAAGTAAGGGTTAGAACTATCATGGTAAAGAAGAACTGTTGTCACGTCATCTACATCGCAGAAATACCCTAGTTTAATTACTGTAGCATCACTTATTTCTGGGGGTACTTTGCAAAAGCTGCAGTCCTTGGGGTTTTCCTCCTTTTTAAAAATGATTTAATATCTAAACTTTGTTTTATTATTTAAAATATATATATATATATATATATAATTGTTTCATACCATGTAAATTTCCACAGTGCTCTCTGCCACTTACCTCATTTAGAATTTATTTTCTTGAGCGAAGTGGGAGCACAGTTTAATGTTTACCTGTTTTATGCTGGGTACGCACTGCTAGATGGCTGACCGCCTGTACACTGGCTACAGGGACCACCGACTTACATCACAACTGGGTGGCCAAATTTAAATGTCCGTCCAGTGTTGATGTCTGACCAGACATATCAAGCAGCCCATTGGTAAGTGTATAGCTTACCAAAACAGTCACAAGGTGTGTACCCAGCTAATGGAACATTTTGAATTGAGAGGCATTGAAGCTAATTTGACACCAAACTTTGCTCAAATTCAACACAATCGCCTGCAGTTTTACTAGAGCAGTGGTTCTCAAACTCTGTCCTCAGGACCCCACAGAGTTCATGTTTTCCAGGTCTCCTGGCAGGTGTATGGGTGTATTCATTACTCATTGGCCATGGGCGTATTTAGAGAGTAGAGGGCCTGTGTTCACTCACCATCCGGGGCCCCTTCCTCTCTCTGACGACCGCGGCCTACTGACACATTCAGCAGACTCCGGGCACTAGTCTATGCCCAGAGTCTACTGCACTTGCGCAGTACGCCTGGAAAATGGTAGCGGCAGGTATTTTCTCAGCGATTTTCCCTACTGTGCTTGCGAAGAACGCCGGGAAAGTGGCCTCTGCGGCCACTTTCCAGGAGTTCTGTGTAGCGCCTCTCCAGCCGACGTGGGACATCGGAGAGGTAAGTATTTGGAAGTATGAGTGCAGGATGTGCGGTGTGGGCCCCTGCACCCATTATAGATACGCCCCTGTCACTGACACATTTTAACAGATTCATAGGTGGAGCTAATTATTTCACTTGTGATTCTGTGAGGAGACCTGGAAAAACATGCACTGTTTGGGGTCCTGAGGACCAAGTTTGAGAACCTTTGTACTAGTGTTTTTTTTTTTTTGTTTTTTTATTTTTTTTATTTTAATGTTAGATGCAAGTTTTCATGGGAGATTTAGTGATACTGTACAGGGTAGTATTGCTACAGGATTATCTAATTTTTTTTCTTTTTCCCCTCTCCTACAGGTTTGTGATCTCTGAAGGTAGAAAATGGGGGGAGCTTGGGGATTTTCTAAATCCTAGACCACAACTGGAATTAAGCTACCATGGGAGGGGGGGGGGGGTCTGGATTTACCCTGACCAGAGAACTCTGCATAGGGTGAAGAAAAGGTATCGTCTGGAGAGGGCATTGGTTGTGAATGCTCCTCTGTTCTGCTGGCTCAAGCTGCATCGTGCCTGAGAACTATGTTTTGTTAACTTTCCAAGTTCTGCTCCCTGCTCAGAGCAGCCAGCTGTGGAAGAAGAGTTATGCCACTGGTTTACACAGGCTGCCACCAGATGCTGCTGTAAATGTGATGCTACAGTTGCTGAAGTGTGCATAAAATAGTGGTACTAGCTTCATTTCAGTTTTTTTTTTTTTTTTTGTATTAACTAGAGCATTTTCTGCCAAGAACATTTTTATTGTTTTATGTACACTATTTTTTGTTTTTTGTTTTTTTATATTAACTTTTTGAGAATAATTTTTGATAGGATAGAGGGAAAATTGCAAACTTGTCGGTACAATTGGGTTATGAACACGGATGAGATGTGATACTGTAGACTTTCTTCATCCTGGCACACTTCAGCCACAGTTGCAGACCCCATGCTACGAGACTCAGAAGTGAACTTTATTGGGCATGTTATGATTTTGTTGTGACTATATTTTATGTATGTGTAATATTGTATAGTGCAGAGGCACGCAACGCGCAGGACAATATCATTTGGAAGAATCTGTTAACAAATGGAGGATAGGAGGATAATCTTTCCAACATCTCATTTTGAAAGCTTTAAACATTCCATTACATCTCATTCCTGTTCTGCCCACCTTCATTCTTAGTGGCACTACCCTGCAGCGCCACAGTGCTATTAAAGGGGGTGAGCTCTTTCATTTCAGTTTACATTGGGGGAGGGGGCTTAGTTGCATTAACCCTTCGCAGTTAGATGAAAAGCCATCTGGCGGTGGAGGAAGGGGGGGCTGCACATTCCTTCACGCTCTCCTTTGCAAATACCAAAGTGTATTCTCATGGAAAAGCAGAGGGAGGTTGTACTCCTATCTATGCAGAGGTGAAGAGCTGACACTAAACTTTCTTTTTTATTATTTATTTTTGACTTTTAAAGGCAAGTACACCCTGGAAATTTTTTAATGTTTACTAAAATGTTTCTCTTGCACCATTCTGTGCTTTAAACTACATTTTACCCTCTGAACCATCTCTATTGCTAAAGTCCATACAATCCTAGTATTTTAGTCCCACTTAAAACTGGGACACTCCATCTTTTGGAATTTCAAATGCGGTAAACCACTTAAGAATCCTTATAAACGTCTTTGTGTTTTTATATAAACTAATTGGTTCGGAATAAATTTCCAATAGAAGGTTTGAAATGTATTTTCCCTAGATATACAGAACAGTGCCAGGTTCGTTTTTGCCATTGAGACTTCTACTTTTTGTGTTGAGATACTATTAATTTTTTGTTATTATTCAAACCCCACCATTAACCCTTTGCTATGTAGTTCAACGGATACCTTAAGATAGAGGCAGCAGAGGCAGCTGTTTCATGACTTGATTCCACAGAACACAGGCTCAGTTGGCTCAGAGCCAGTGACCTCGCCAAGGCACATTAGTGAAGTTGCAGAGTATTGATGTGCAGTGTTCTCAGGACCGTTGGTTCAGCCTACAGCATGGCCGCCTCTATTCTATCAGCAAAGGGCACAAATTAGTGGGACAAAAGTCTCTGCACACTCCTTCAGTGCCTTGAAATTTATACTGATGTTTATATATGTTGATAAAGGGAAGAGGGGGTGTTTTTCATTCCTATACTGGACAAGCTTGAAGATTATACTGTTCATCTCAGAGCCTCATCTCTTATCTAGAAATACTTGTTTGTTGGGGGGTTTTATATTTTCTTATGCGTTTCTTTTCTCTCTAACTTTGTGGTACTGGAATGTATTTGTTTTTTATACATATATAAAAAATTAAGAGAAATATGACCATGGAGACTTATTATTTCTTTTATTTTTTTTGTGGTTTTTGGTTTTATGTTGATCTTGCTAAAACTGGGCCATGTTACAAAACTTAAGGTTAAATTAACAAAGCGGTGGCTTTTAAAAATTGAAAGCTGCATTATTATTAAATGCAAAGTGGTGCGTGTTGTGCACTTACGGTTAGTGCCGCTTTAAATTTTGAGCTCAAACCCACAGCAAAGCTTTGTACATTTAGCCCTTAATGAGAGTTGTGGGTGTGTTTTTAAGGTTTGTTTGTTTTTGTTTTTTTTAAACCACTGCAACTAATCCATAATTTCTTTTACCAGTACAGTGTAATACACATTAGACAACAGAAGCACATCTGGTTTTTGTGCTATGGTTTTCAGACCCAAATTGTCATATGAAAATTAAAGCTTACAAGATAAGAGATCTGTGCTTTGTGTTTATGCAGAAAGGGACTAGCTGACAATTAATTGCACTAAGGCATACACACGTAAAGATTTTCTGTCCAACCATCCAACTAGTTGATTGGTTGGAATGAAAATCTGGTAAGGAATGAAAATCTGGTAAGGTATGAAAGCAAATGACAATCAGCAATTTGCTCCCAAATGGCAGAAAATGGACAAAAACTGTTCTAAAAAAGTGTTTAGATCAAACATTTAACAAACTTGTCTGACCTTTTCATCTGGTTTTCTGGCATTTAGGAGCAAATTGCTGACCATCAGTTACTCCCATACGTTACCAGATTTTCATTCCAGCCAATCAACTAGTTGGATGGTTGGGACAGAAAATCTTTACGTGTGTACCCAGCTTTAAACTTGGTTCTATATGAAATTTATTTGCTGCCTGGAAAAATTTTATTGACGCAGACATAAAGCACCATTTTATATGCCTCATAATTAATTCTCTACAACTTTTCAAAGGCTGGGAATTTTTTTTAACGCCCACCACTAGATGGCACCCTCTGGCAGCAATTCAGTTCTGCCATTTGGGCGCCCATAGCCGTGGCTGCACACATTTCTGCTCTCAGCCTCCTTAGGTGGTGAGCAGAAATGTGCGATAAGTCCATGGTTTGGGCTTTTAGACAGGTTTAGTCGCTTTGTGCAGCTAAATCTGGTGCTTTAGGGCGCTTGACTGTAATGTACGCCGATTCAGAGTAACAATCGAATTACTCTGATGGGCGCTTATTACTTTGAACTATTGAAATTCCCCCCATTGAGTGAAAACCATATTGTACCTCATTTAGGGCAATAGGAGCTAGTAAAAATTATATCTGGATTAAAACTGGGTGAATCTGTTTGGCTCCACTTGCAGTTCTCACATTCTGGGCTGCAATTAGCAATAGGTGATGCTAATTGGATGGACAGTTTGGCTGATCAAAGGCTCATATCCAATCGGCAGGCAACTGGAAGTTTCACCTGTTTATAGCTGTATATATTATAACCCAGAAGGTGCAGCACTCCTAGCAGTCAATTGGCAGCTTTGTTTGTCAGTGTTTCATTGCCCAGTTTAATGTTGTGGTCCTTTCGTCCTAATGAAAATGTCACAACATTAAACTGGCTACTGAAAGATTGACAAATGAAGCTGCCGATTGATGTCTTATTGACTGCTAGGAGTGCTGCACCTTCTGGGTTATATATTTTATAGAAAGAAATGGGCACTCCCAAGGACCACCATTTACATTAGGGTGCCAGGATACAAAATATAAATGCAGAAAGACGGCACGCCTGAATAGATTCAAACACCAGAGTGTTTACTGAAAATCCATACAGTGTACAGCTGCCTGAAACTTTGCTGTACATTGTATGGATTTTTAATAAGCTCTCAGGTGTTTGTGTGTGTGTGTGTGTGGCACCCTGCAGCCAGAATCTATGCAGCAGTGCCGCCTGGAGCATCCTTAGGATACGTCAGACGGTCACAGCGCTGCCCTTACAGCTCCCTGAAGCATCCTCAGGATGATCTGGGCACTGCTGTAATCACTGGCAATTGTGGCCTATCCCCCGTTTGACTTTACATGAAGGGGGTGTGGCCTGCAAATGTTGTTGTTGTTGTTATATATATATATATATAACAACAACAACATCTAAATGTCCCTCTTCAGAAAAAAGGTTCCCCACCCCTGGTGGAAAGAAATTAATTGCCATATTGTATTTCCTCCTGGTTTTGATCCATTGAAATATTACCAGAAGAAGCTTAAACAGTTTCATAAAAATAAAAAAAAAATTGAGATGGAAAGTAGTGCGGCTTCTGGAATTCTAAGCATAAATCACTCTTGTCCCCCCAAAGAACATGGAAATGACAACCTTTAAAAATATTAACAAGTGGTAACCCCTAAACTGACACCACGTGCACGATTCACATAACCAAGAAGTATCCTAATTGGGGGGGGGGGGGGGGGGGGGGCAGTAATAGAAATATCCTAAAGCTGGGCATACACTCTACAATTATCTGTCCAATCTGGCTGGTTGGAATGAAAACCTGGTAATATATGGGAGCAAATAACAATAAAAATTTGATCCCAAACACTAGAAAAGGGACCAGAGTTTCCTTCCCACCAGACAGATTCTGACAGATAATTGTAGAGTGTATGCCCATTGCCCAGCATAAGGGGGAAAATGAAGATGTGTAAATTGGCCAATGGACATGGGAAAAATCCTGGGGGTGAGTAGTTTTCTTTCAAAGCACGTTTTAAAGGGCTGGCACCTGTCGTATGCTAATTAAACCGGATAGTGCTGCTTGTGTATAATATTGGCTACATAATTTTATTTTTAAAGAGACTATTGCAGAAATAAGTTATTGAATTACAATGTACCAAGTATAACTTTTTAATAGGGTCTCCAGAGCAGAACCATATATTGGCCTCCAGCTGACTGCTCCGTTACCACTTGTTTGTATCTCACCATAGGGGGATCATTGATACCTGTGGGGAAGGCACTTGTTGTATGGACCCTTGTATCATATGCTAAACATACCTGGGCAATGCTTACTGCTTTGTGCCAGCCACCCCTAGAAGCAAATGTCCTTGTGTCTATTCTGGCACTTGAGATGCAAAGCTGATAAGATGTTTGAGCGGAATTGGTCTGAAATAGCGGAATTGGTATGAAATACCGGAGGATGGGTTCCCGGCTGTCAGTACACTGAAAGCGGCATCCCGATGGTTCAAATCCTGACTGGAACGCTAAGTAATGTTCCCCTGTCCTAGTTACACCCTAACCCACCTTTCATGCACCCTCATACTAACCCATTCCACACCCTAACTCTCCTTCCTTAGTAGCTAACCTACCCCCACCCCCTGCGGCTGATACTTGCTTACCTTTCCCCAGTGTCCCTACGATCGGGGTGCCATCTGCCCGGGATCCTGGTGTCAGCATCCTGAGTCATGTTGGGATTTCGACACCGGTGTCGCAGCGATCGGAAATTTGATGCCCGGGCTTCCGCCAGACAGCGTCCCATTTGGGCAGTGTGAACACACCTGAGGCCACTGTACACACTGGCTTTAAAAACTTGCCAATAAAGATTTCTGATAATATAAATGCATGTAAATGGACACAAATTCATGCATTATATCAACCGTCTAGCATTACATTTCTGACCTATACCTTTTTGTTCAGCTTTGCGTGCATCCATTCTGTAGTATTGCATCTTAAGTGCCAGAATAGACAGTAGTACATTGTCATGTTGCTACTAATTTTGGACACTGAAGTAGAAATATTTGCTTGAGTTCCTTATTGTTTATTGAGGGAGCTTATCTCTGGGCGGGATGAATTGCCCCAGTGGCTGCATGAGGCCAAAGTATTTCTCCACGTTCATCCTGCAGTGGTACACCTGAGAAAATACAGATGGCTCCATCCAATGTATGGGCAGTTGTGAGTGTTGAGAAAAGTTGGTAATCTGAGCAATAATCAGACACCTCTAAACAAAAATGTTATACATTTACTTTATGTACTACTTCTACGAGTGAATTAAATTTACCCTGGTATATAGAATGTGCTGATCACTTGCTGAATGCTTTTGTTGAAGCTTCCGAAGAAACATTATAGGATCAATACGGTTACAATTAGACAAATGAAACTCCTCTTTAACATGTTCTAAAGTGATGTTTTATACTGAAGCATTACCTATTTAAAAAGTGCACTGTCCCTATGTTATAAAACTTTCCTACATGATTGATTAAAATAAACTTACATAAAATATATAGAAAAGCAGCTCTGTACATTCCATAACAGGTACTCAGAAGTTCTGTCATTGTCATCTATATGTATGGCACAATAAAATGCTGAAGTGCTGGACAATTGGAATAACAAACCCTATATAAAAGCAGAACACGTTCATGGCAGATTGTTTAAGGCGATGCAGCAATGAGACCGGGTAGGTAGAGGGTATTGCTTGTGAAACGCCACAAGTGTTTGTGTTACTTATTCATATAAAATCTCTTGTATATGTACAGTCCCTAGAAATGATATCTTCCCACTTGGGATCTTTCACAGTTCGCCGTGTTTACTTTTATTTTTTTCAATATAACCATTTGATTGCACCCTTGTTCTAGCCATACTATATTTTCTCTGATGTAACCAGTTTTCTTCAGTCACATAAATAGTTTATTAGAGTCCATCTGTGTGCAGGTAATGTGGGGGTCACATGATTTCAGCATAAATACACCGTTCTCTGTAAGCTCCCCCAGGTAACTAGTGCATATCCAAGCAAAGACCACAAAATGCAGACAAAAGAACATTTAAAGAACTGGAACTATGGTCCTGAGAAGGACCATTCAGGGAAAAAAATACAAGAAGTGGCCTAGTCAAGGCCCAGATCTCAATCTAATTGAGCATTTGTGGTAATATTTAGAAATAACTGTCCACCAACGATCACCATCCAACCTTATGGAGCAGGAGCAATTTTGCCAGGAAGAATGGGCTCAAATGCCATTGTCTATATGTGTAAAACTAAATAAGCTCAGAGCATCTAGTTGCTGCCAGAGTATTAACTCTGCGGGTATGAATATGCAACAACTTGTTTTCAGTTTTTTGTACCTCGTTAATATAGATAAATGGTACTTATATTAGCACATTGTCAAGTACTTTTGTGTTATTTAGTGGAAATAAAATAAAATCCATAATTTGATAGATTTACTAAAGTTCTAGGTATCATTTCTCTATTGCATACTAAAAAATAATAGCTAGATGGCTGGGGGATGCTTAGGCTCCTAGAAGCATTAGGGGGTATGATGATAGTGTGAAGTACATTTTAGGTGTTTCTTTTTTTTTTTTTTTTTGCAATCCTGCCACCAGCTGAGACTACAGTGTTAAGGGGGAGAAGTACTAAGCCTTGGGAAGAGATAAAGTGGAGAGGAATAAAGTTCCAGCCAATCAGCTCCTAACTGTCATTTTACAGGCTGTTTGTACATGACAGGAGTTGATTGTTTGGCAGTTTATCTCTCTTCAAGGCTTAGTACATCTGCCCCTTCGGAAGTCACCTAAGCTGGCCATACAGTAAACGACTTGCAAAAGATGCAATGTTGTCAATGATTTCTCTTGAACTCCCTGGGCAACTCACCGGCACTCCTGGACAGATAATATCTTGCTAAACTGTGCAACCTATTGTGTGTCCTTAATGATTTCCATTGCATCGTTAAGGAGATTGCCAGATCTTACCTGCAGTAGGTAAGATCTGGTAATCAGATCTGAAGATACGAGAAATGACCTGTGGGACCGCGCATCGGATCGTTATCGCTTGTGGAAACTGCACGATTTGAACGATTCATCGTTCTGATGCGTTGAAATCGTGCAAATGATGCAGAAAATCATCTAGTGTGTGGCCAGCTTTATAATGAAAAAGAGCGATGCCATTAGTGTCATCAATATCACGCCGTTATTTTTCTGCCACCCCTGTGAGGTTTTTATTATGGGGTCTCTAAATCCATGTCACTTGTCTGTTCCATTCTTTTTTTTGCAACCTCTGCTTCTCCCCTGTGCTTCAGTCTTTTCTTACAATAGGGCTGTTTCTCTGCAATAGGTGACCTCTGAAGAAATTGAACCTTCATAGACAGTGTCTTGAGCCGATATTCAGTATGCATATAGGAGATCCTGTGGTACAGAAGCCACCTGTTTGATGTTTGCAGATGACATTATTCCTAAACAGAGATTTACGTCAATCTCTAAATTAGGCCCTTTTTGTTAGCTTTCATGTTATGTCATTACCACAGCATTTTAAGTATACATTTTGACCAGGAAATATGAAAATTTGCAAGTGGAAACACTGGTTATAAATCAAAGTGACAGATGATACTAATTAAGTCACATGTGCTTAAGCATGGAAAACCTTAAAACCTGGACTGTTGGGGTGAGGACAGCGTTCCACTTCACTAAGGCCTTTCATCTGTAAAAAAAAAAGGCCTTGGACAGTTTTGCATCAATGTCTGCCAGTAGTTCTTTACACAACAATGTGTATTGTATTTTACAGTCAGTTGGATATGATCTAGTTTTTCTCCCGTCATTATGGCTGATTGTGGACCATGGATGCCCCCAAAAGAAAGTAAGCACTTAAATAGTGTACACTGCTTGGTGCCACTTCTACCCCTTTCATACACAGTCTAAATACACCTGGGTTTTTGCTGGTGCATGTGCACTGACCTGGGTGTGAAAGGGGTTGTCCTGGGTTGCATGTAGTGTGATTGGCATAATCTGGGCGCGATGACCAGGGTCATGCCTAAAAGGCTCTGATGGCGCTTGGAGATGACAAGATTTCCAAGTGTCCACTGCCTGATGGAAGACCTGGGGATAACAAGGGTCATCACCCATGTGTGAACTGGGACAAGTACTGAAAACCCCGGCTTCAACCTGGGCTCAGTGTCCTGGTTCAGGTTGTTGGACTATAACCATGATAGCTCAATTTTCATCCACATGGCAAAGACTCCATTGCAATTTTTTAGTTACATGCTTTTTATTTTGTTTATTCAGTTCCCTACACCTGTTTTTTTAATCAATGTGATATTGTGCTGCTCTCTACAAAATTAGTTATCTTGGCCCTTGCCTCCTCCTACCCATGTGCTTCCCAAATCTTTCTAGTTCTATTATGGTCTAGGTGCTAAGTTGGAATCCCGGCAGTCACTATTCACACACAGATCGGCCTATGCAGTGATCAACAAAAATTGTAGCTGTGGTCTGAAGTTGACACCTCTTCATCTAATTTTTGTATAAGAGTCTATGCTGAATAGACCTATTCACCACCCTCCCCGGTGTTGTAGAAATCTCAAGCACATTGATGACATTCCTGAATAGGTTCCAATTTCTCGGGTAACGTCTGACTGCGTCTGTCGCCTGCCCCCCTTCCCCTCCTCGATTGTTGAAGAGCCTGTGCTGGGTATGATGAAGTGGATATTAAACAGTGTAGACATTTCTCAGGCTACACCTAACCATGCACCTGGCATCTATATAGAAATGTCATTAGCTCACCTGATGATTTATACAGAGCTCACAAGTGTGTGTCTGTGTGTGTTTTATTCCATACAAAATGTTGCAGGAGACCATCCTGTAAAATAAATGCTCTTCTGAATAATTCTTAATGGTGGTGTAAATAAAAGTAAAAATAAACTAATTTATATTTAGGTTCATATACCCATTGTGATTTATTAAATCTTAATTTAAATTAAGTTATAAATAGTATCTGCTGTGTATATTTATTAACAGTTATTGATATAGTACAAGCATGCTCCCCAGTACCATAGAACTGAGAACAAATACAATAATAAAACAAGACTGGGTATTAACAAACAGACAAAGCAGTATTATAGGGATCTGCTCACAAGGAGGTCCCTCTTTGTTCAGAATGTCTGATTGAAGTAAGCAATTGGAGCCTTACCCGCTGTGTATGCATGCCTGCATTTGGGCCGTCCCCGCTCTTCCCAGTTACACTCCATGGCTGTCAATCACTCTGCTTCCAAGTCCTCACTGCTGGTCGATAATAAAACTTTCCACATGTGCAGTACAAAAATAACCGCTGAACACCACTAACCGCATTGCATCCACCTCTGAATCAGGCCCACTGTTTTGTTGCTAGTATCATGGTAGAGCCGCCAGAAAAATAATGGTCCACTGACATTCATGTTTTTTACATTCAATGCACAATGGGCCTGATTCATGTGTGCAAGGAAGTGGCTGCAATTTTGTGTCATTAAACTTCAAATGCAACAGGAGCTGTTTGTAGGAGATAAGACGCCAGCTGTTAGCGTTTGCGAGACCAGAGTGCTGCATGTGACGACGCAGCCCAGGATCACCACTGCGAGCGCCGGTAGTGATTCGTGACTATTTCAGGCACCTCAAGCAGGCCGTAGGATCCGGTTTGCGTCCAGATCCCAGACCCGATACACCATCAAAACGGAGGAAACATGCCCTTGCTTTGCAGAACTGTGCCATGATGATGTCTCTCCCATAATGCAAAGCGGCCGGAGGAGCCGGTAGAAGCGTCGGAACCAGAAGCGGGAGTTTCAGGTAAGTGTTTTTTTTATTTTTTTATTAAGTCTCTCACTACTGGGGGCACTACCAGGGGGGGGATTACTATGGGGGCACTACCAGGGGGGGTGGATTACTACTGGGGGCACTACAAGGGGGGGGGGGAACTACTACTGGGGGAACTACAAGGGGAGGATTACTACTACTGGGGGAACTACAAAGGGGGCGGACTACTACTGGGGGCACTACAAGGGGGTACTACTACTACTGGGGGCACTAGAAGGGGGGATTACTACTAGGGGCACTACAAGGGGAGGGGACTGCTACTAGGGGCACTGCATAGGGGGGAGGGGACTACCACTGGGGGCACTGCATCGAGGGACCACTGCTGGGGGCTCTATATAAAGGGCAATACTGGGGGTACTGCATAGGGGGGAGACTACAACTGGGGCCACTATTTAAGGGGCATTGCATAAGGGTTAACACTATTGGGGGCACTGCATGGGGGGTGGACTGCTACTGGGGGCACTGCATAGGGGGTACCACTATTGGGGGCACTATATAAGGGGCACTGCACAGGGGGGACCACTACTTGGGGCACTGTATAAGGTGCTTAATACTGGGGGCACAAGGGGCACTGCATAGGGGGATCACTACTGGGGGCACTACTGGAGGCCTGCATAAGGGTGTTCTCTCCTGTGGCACACGGGGGCACTACGACAGGGGTCTGCCCCTAATCTTTATTTTTACCTTACATTAATCCCATATGGACCTGCCTCTTCCCTGAAACACTTTAGAGGGGGCGGCGCCGTAGCACGCACATTATTCAGGCACCCTGGCTACACGCTACTCCTCTGCCAGGGACGCCTGCATGCATTTGCCCCCCAGGCTAAAAGTTGCCAGCCAGCCCCTGCGTAAAATACAGGGGCCTGCGTGCGATCGCGCAGAACATGTCCTGCACACACACAGATTCCCAATAGTCAGGGATCTGCGATCAGCAGTGCACTGAATCAGGCCCTCTGTTATCGGAATGGTGGTGTGGGGGTTACTCCAGTTGCCCTTGACGGGGGCAACTTAGGGTCACCAAAATGATCACTCTTGGTCCCCCACCTAAAAACATTGTGGCGTCCCTTATTAGATTTATAGATAAGTTAACCAAGATAGAAGCTTACCAGTTGCTTGTCAAGTACTTTTCAGTCCTCTGAGATCAGTTGCAAATGGTCCAAGTACAGTGATAACTCATTATACCACACCATTTCTAACTCCACCCTTCCTCATCACCATGTAAATTCTCTGCAGACATGGTTTATGTTAAGTTTGTAGTAAACAGAGGGAGCACTAAATAATATATGTACTATATAAGTGTAAACTTCTGGTATTCTTTAAACTTCAAGTACAATTTGTGCACTTCGGGATGCCGTCTAACAGAACTCAGGCTTAGAATCCCGAATGGTGAGACAACACCGGCGCCGAAATCCCGACATTACTCGGGATGCCGACGTCGACACCGCGATCAAAAGGGCACTGCGGAAAGGTGAGTATCATCTACAGGGGGGGGGGGCACACTTAGGTGTAGGTGCCCTGGGGGGAGTTAGCATTAGACTCCGGGAAGGGGGCGTTAGGTTCAGGCACCACCAGGGGCAGAGGGGTTAGTGTTAGGGTACAGGAAAGGAGGGTTAGGGAGTAAATAGGACAGGGGAACATTATTTACCGTTCCCCTGTCGGGATTTGAACCATCTGGATGCCGCTATCAGTGTACTAACACCCAGCATCACTGCCATTTCATACCGATTCCGTGCACTTCAAAGACCTCGATGGATTGAAAAAGAAAAAACAATAGTAATGTAATATCAAATGACTCCGGTGAATCATAAAACAGAAAAATGCTTACATTCCACAAAGTGTTTGTATCTTATCTAATTTGCAATTTAGTTTCGATGTGAGAAACAATTTAATGGATTAAGGGCAGTGGCAGAAATAGAGTGGTGGGCAAAGGTGAAACAATATACTTTGGAAAGATACTGTAGCATGGAAGAGAGCACAAACTCTTGTACAGTGCCAGAGTATTTGTCATCACCTATGAGGAGCCATCTTTCTGAATATATCATCAGTAATATGGCACCACCAAGTAAGTATGTTTTGGGGTACGCCTAAAGGGGAAGCCATGGTAATCGGTCTAGGGTACAGGATGTGCACCTTGCATCCATGATAGTTACTCCACTGTCATGGATTATAAATCTAGCAACAATGAGCAGTAATTACATTGTCATACAACCTTTATAATAGGTATGTGCTCTGCTGGGCGCATAGGGTGCAATCCAATCTTTTGGATTGATCTCAAAGGGTGTTTCCTGTTTCCTGGTCAGCTGACATCCTCACAAATGTTTCAATAAGGTTGTCAGAAACTTTGTCAGTGTATTTCTTTACACACAACCAAATTTGGTCTGACTGGGGTCCATATCCAATTAGAGGCGAAAAGTCTGTTAACGTCATTTTCGACATTTTCACTTATCCCCATATAAAATTTCAAAGACTTTCCGCAGGTGCAAAAAGTCTTTGTTAAAAAACGGGGATAAGTTTTCTCCACTGAATAGGTGGCGAAAAAAAGTGCAGAGTTGGGGTTTTGAGGTGCAGACTTAAAAAAAAGTACCCTGCACCCCTTGGAATCTCCCCTAAAAGTTATCTGTGTAAAAAAAAAATTGAAGTTAGCATAGGACACCCCCAAAAAAGTGGTTTCATTTTGGAGGCAAAAAATAGTTGGGGGGACAAACTTAAAAACTAGCGACTTTGACTCAGTGGGGGTCCCCAAGTATGCAGCAGGTGGATTTTTGAAGAATTTAAAAAAAAAATCACTTTAGGGACTTAAAAATATGCTTGCATCCATTTTCATGTACCCCAAATTTGATGGGACTAGTTTTTTTTACCACAAAAATTAAGCTAAGTGCTATTCTCCACCACCTTTACAAAGGCGCAGAAAAGCACCTGCCGACGCAGTTTAAAAAGCCCAAATACCTTTAGCTGGCCAATTCGTGGGTACCCATAGTGATCCCCCATGTCAGACCATCTTTTGGGGGGTGACAGGCTGATTTCTCCAAAAGTGACAGGACTTTGATACTTACCTTTCCGCCGGGTCCCATTTTCACCAATTCCTAATTGAATACGGTGATAAGCGGGCATGCGCCAGATACTTTATCCCCTGGAAAAACAACGATGATTGAATTGGGCATCTTACATGATGATTAGTACAGGGTTTACACAATGCAACATCTGGCCAATTTATTTTTATAAACAAGTCTTGTAGATATAACTGCGATACCCTGAAGACAAGTGCTCAGCAAAATAAATACTTGTATTCTGATGCCCCTGTGATATAAAGTGTTCTGCACATGCTGAGTTTCAGAACGTTAAATCAGACCATCATATTTTACAAAGAATGATCCATTTTAAACATGAATTAAGAGGTATCTAGCCAGATATATTTGTTTTGCCTTTGAAAAAAAAAATTCAAGTAACCCTTTTTATATGTTGACACAGCCATGAGTCAAAATGTTGTAGGAGTCATTTTCCATGCAAACAGAGACCTGGGGGAGGTTGGATGGCTGGGGTAGGCAAAGGGCCTGATTCAGAGCTGAACGCTCTGAATCAGGGCCCTCCTTCATGAGAATGGAGCGGCCTCCTGGCCGCTCGTATAGCTGTGGGTGACCAGCCACAGCATATGCAAGCGGCCAAAAAGATGGTCGCGATGGTCTTGACCATCGCGACCATCGAACTTGCGACGGAGACCCTGCGGTAGGGTCTCCCTGCCACAAGCCCTGGAGTGATTTTGGCTCTATCAGAGCCAAAATCACTCCCACTGACATCACTAGTGATGTCAGTGGGGCCGGCTTCAGACGGTAGGCGTTCCCATGGGAACGCCTCCGTCTGGCAGGCACGCCCACCAAATGGGGCGTGCTGTCAATCAACATGACAGCACGCCCCCTTTGGTGCAAGACCCGGAGCGATGGAAAGGCCGTCGCTCCCCGGGTCTCGCGCATGACGGAGCTCCCTCCGTCGTGCGCATGCGCAGTGGGGAACATCGACCCGCTTGAGAGCGTACTGCCGCTCGCGAACGGGTCTGAATGACCCCCAAAGTTCCATGATTTTGATCGCCCAGTAGATGAAAACAATTTCTATGAGCAGACTCAACAATCATAATTAAGCAATTTATTTTTCTATGCATCAAACATCAAGCTTAACCATTTCATGTGTGTATAAACAGTAATAAGACAATTTAGGAGATCGATCAATTGATGGTGGCCACACACTGCAATATTGTTCCAACATTCGGCCAATTGGACCATTATCGAACTGTGTATAGCTCCCAAAAAGCGTGAAGCCTGATACTAAGCCAGTCCTATCAGAATGAGTAGCAAGGGCGTCCTGTGTGTATAGTCAGGTTAAGATGAATAAAATCATTGCATGTGTGTGGGCAGCCTTTAGCCAATGTCCTGCCTCTGCAATGCGGTCAAATTTGGGGAAAGAAGTTTTAAATGATGTATTAATTAGAGTATACATGTTATAAATAAACAATATTTGCAGCCATTTCTTTGGATTTTGAAAATATCAATGAGAAACAGTTTATCAATTCACTAGGAATTAGGGGCCTATTTGTGGCCCAATAAATGATGATAATATTCTGGGGCACCTCAGTCACTAAATTATCATTCCTGAAGCTGTATACACACACAACGATTATTTGAACGATTATCGTTAAAAGATATCATTTAACAATAATCGTTTGAAAAAATTGTTCACTTTCGGAGTCAAACAATGAACGATTATCGTTCATGCGCGTTCACGTTTGTAGTTCAGTCAGACTTCTCAACTGAAAGATTTTCATTAAGGGAATATGCAAAAATCGTTTGTAGTTCAAAAAAATCGTTCATTACACTTTATAAAATCTGACAGATAATCGTTCATAAAATCGTTGGTAACAAAATCGTTGTGTATGTATGCAGCTTTAGAGCTGCACAAGCAACAATAAGTAATTAATATTCAGGGCTATTTATTAATCTGTTCTTGCTGGGACAGAGGTTCAGATAATAGCCAGGTCTGCCAAGAGTAAATAAAGTGATAGTATGTATAAGTGTAGGCTGCAATTTCTAACATCATCCCGGGATGGCTTTAGCTATTGGGTGTGCTTGATAAATTGGCACAGCCTCCATTGACAAAAATAGGGACTGCAGTGTCCTGTTACATAGCTGAACATATCTTTGATATATCCTGCATTCATCATTTAGTAAATTGCTAAAATACTAAAGTCATGCAGAAACTGCTGTTTTGGCTAGATTTAAGGCACAGTAAAGCTTGATAAATAGGCCCCTTCAATAACATAAATGGATTGAGTACAGCTTTTGTAACTAAATGTTGTATATAGTGAATTAATAAACTTAAAATACCCAAAATATTACTTCAGTCTCCAATGTGCATATGTACAGTGTGCAAGTAAAGGTTCTTTTGTAACAATTGTCAGAAACTATTCCAGATTCTGGTAAATATGTTAAACTGGAATAATTAACACAATATTTTAATTAAAAACAAAATGCTAACACAAATACTGAATTTCTTCGATTATTGCATAATAAATGCTGATAATCTTAATTCATGCTAAGGGGATAATTTATCAATGAGTTTTATCATATGCAACGAGTTTTAAAACTTGTTGTGTATGATAATGGTGCCCCAGCCAATCAGCTCCTAACTGTCATCTGTTTGAAAAATGAGGGAGCGGATTGGCTTGAGCACCATTTATCATGCGCTATGAGTTTTAAAACTCATTCCATAAAACTTGTTGATAAATGTGCCCCTAAGTCTGAAATAGGTGGTTTCTGTTTCAGTTCCTCATATTGTATAGGCATTTTTCAGAGCCAAAGCACAGTAGATTTAGCTGCAAGCGCAGTCTTCAGTCAGCAGGTTCGGGACAGTCTCATATCGGAAGGAGAACCCGCCATCTGTGGTGGTGGTGACCCTTAAAGGCTTCATGGTGCTGGGTTGTGCAGCACAACAGTGCCCCCAGTGGAGTGCAGTGCTTAAGCCATGGCTTGGGGAACAGGTGCCATGGCAATAGTGGAACTGGAAAGTTCCAGGATGAACAATCCACTGGTTCCAGCCCAGCTCCTCAAAGCTTATGTTTAGAGAACCACGATGACACTGTGCACTATCTGCACCTAATGATGGAGGGCGCTGTAAAAGCTCCAGGACAGAAGGAGACCATGGAATGCCAGCCCGTCTGCCACGCTGGCTTGGGCGAGTGCTATACATGAGGAACGGGGTATATTCAGGTTGGTCAGAACATGGACAGGTAGGACAATGGACCAGTAAAACAAAAAGACTCCTTGTCACATAATTCAGAAAAGCAGGGGCCAAATGAAAGACAGTCCAATCATTCATCCTCTGTACCTTGGAGGTGGCCACAGTGACTTGCTTCTGTTCTGACAGTACTTGGATGTCCATCAGAGTCTGTAGAGATCCCTCTTTATTGGTACTATTAACAGGCGAGACAGAGCCATCACTTTCCTTGTAATCATCCACTGTGGTAGATCCGTTTGGTGATAGTTGTTGCTCAAGGAACAGAAATTGGTCAGACAGTGTTTTACTAGACACACTTGGACCCTCCATGGGCATGCTTTGGGGCCACGTGGAGTTGTCCACTGGGGACTCTCCTGTAAAAAACCAGAACTGTACTGATGAGACTCTACGGCTCAGGATGTGAGATGATGGACGGAAAACGTAGGTAAAGCTGTTGTCGGCTTCATTCTTAGTATTATCAAGAGCTGGAGTCTCACACAGAACATCTGCAAGAAGACCATACATCAATTTCTTTGGACATGATCATATACGGTACATAAAAACAGTCATTAGCTCTGTACCCTATCTATTACAATATTAATTGTGCACATTCTTAACAGACAAGAATATGTTTGATAAACTATATAATAATAATGCATACTCCGGCAACATACTACACTGTAAGTTATTATAAACTTTTTGTGTGTTATAAGTTTATTGTGTATACAGAACAAAGAGAAAAGAAAGCGAACAAGAATGTGCAGTTCAAGCATTACACACATGATCATGCAGTAAGTGACACCTAGAGGCAGCCTATAGAAAGCACACATTGTACAGAATAAGAGACACCTAGTGGCTGTCTTGTAAGTCAAATCTGGTGCAATATTTTTAAACACTGAAAGATCTATGTAGTATTGGTGGCAGTAAGTAATAATTTCTTACCACTACTTATTGCAGCATTACGAAATTATGTTTGTGCCAATTTATCAATCAATTTCTGCCAGGACAACAGCTCAGGTAAGAGCCTGCCCCTGATAAGAGGTCTGCAGTTAATTGATAGTGATGATTGCGATCACTTTATTGCTGTCTCTGATCCTGCGCATGCACAGCATTGTACACCAAGGCCACGCCTCATGTACCTCCCACATGAGAAACAGCAGACCCTCTAACTAGTGATGACCATCGAAGGCTGTACTATAGTCAATGATTTTAACCCATCAGTAGAAAACCATCAATGATTGTGCTGCACATATGCTAGGGATGGCCATCAGTGTGCTCTCCATCGATGTTTGCTATCAATGGAGAAAACTGAAAGAGCCATTTATGGTAGTAAACTATGAACTGGCGTACTATTGATGGTTCCTACCATAGAAGGTTTGAGCATGGGCGGCCGGGCCACTGCTGATGCCAGAGTAATCGACTACTTCTCCCTGAGGTTGACCACACATCCAGAGGTGCTTAAGGAGGGAAGTATCCGCCTTGCCCACCTATGATGATAGAGAAAGTGGGCGGGACTGCTGACTGACAGTTGAGCCTGTCAAGTCAGCAGCTAGAAGTAGAAACAAAGGCGGGCTAGCAGGCCATCCATCCCAGCATAGCAATGTGTTCTGTCACTGTATGTTGTGTCTGTAAGCTGCCAGACTTGGAGCTGAGGGAGGCGTGGGGCTCTGCGCTGCAGTGCAAGTGTAAAAATAAAACCATTGAGGACATCGCTACCATGAATGGTGGAAAACTATCTGCATCTCCACCATTGATGGCAATACCTTCGGCAATCAGTGTGCAGCCATTGAAGCTTTCTAACAATCGATGGTTGATGGCCATCCCTAGCATGCACAGACCTCGGCCATCGGACAGCACCATGGATGTATGCTCAACATTTGGTGCCAACATTGATGGAGGAAAGAAACACTTGCCACAAGTCAGACCATCGATGGTTGCAAGCCATCGATGATCGGTGGCATCACTACCTCCAACATGACACTTTCACCAGGTACAAAATGCTTTACTACTGTACTTCTCTTAATTTATGAAATTGCAGCCAACTGTGTTGAAACATTATAAGTTCAATGTCCCGGCAGATGGAATTCTGCCGGTCAGAATGCCAACACCGGAATCGCAACACCTGTCAGAATCCCGACCGTTGGAATCCCTAAGGTAAGTAGCAGGGTTTGGGGGAGGGTTAAGCACTAGGGGGAGGTTAGGTTTAAGCACGGTTATGGATTACAAGATCTACAGTGAAAAGGTAGACAATGTCTAGATAAACACCAGATGTTAGGCAACAGGTCGACAGGGACAAAAGGTTGACAGGTACAAATGGTTGACAGGGTCAAAGGGTCGACATGCATATGGCCGACATGAAAATGTCGACTTATTTTTTTTGTTTTCTAAACCTAATCTTCACCCTAACCCTCCCCTTGGTGCCTAACCCTCCCTCCTGGTGCCTAACGCTAACCGTCGGGGTAGGTGCCTGACACTAACCTTCCCTTCTTGTGCCTAACCCTCCCTCCTGGTACCCAACGCTAATCGTTGGGGTAAGTGCCTAACCCATAAAAATTAATAAAAAACCATGTGTTGACAATTTGCACGTCGACCTTTTGTACTTGACGACCTTCTGTGTTGACCTTTTTTTCCCCTGTCAAACTATTTCCTGTCTAACATCTGGAGTCTACCTTTTTAGGGGTAAATTTACTAAAGTGAGAGTTTTTAGAAGTCAGTTTTAAAAGTGATGTTGCCCATAGCAACCAATCAGCTTCTAGCTATTATCTTCTAGAAGGTGCTAGTTAAATGTTAAGTAGAATCTGATTGGTTGCTATGGGAAACATCACTTCTAAAAACTCTCACTTTAGTAAATTTACCCCTTAAGCTGGCCACACACTAGACCAACTTACATCCAACCATCCAACTAGTTGATTGGTTGGAATGAAAATCTGGTAAGGGATGAAAGCAAATGACAAACAGCAATTTGCTCCTAAACGCCTGAAAATGGACAGAAACTGTTGTTTGAACAAATTGTTTAGATCGATCATTTAACAAACTTGTCTGACGACCATTTTCATCTGGTTTTCTGGCATTTAGGAGCAAATTGCTGATAATCAGTTACTCCCATATGTTAACAGATTTTAATTTCTACCAATCAACTAGTTGGCTGGTTGGATGAAAGTTGGTCTAGTGTGTGGCCAGCTTTACTGTAGATCTTTAGACCGGACACCTTAAGCACTGGGGGGGTGGAGGTTAGGTATTAGGCACCGGGAAGGGAGGTTTAGGGAGAGGGGGGAGGATTAAGATACAGACAGACAGGTGTCGGCAGGGGCTGGCTGGCAACTTTTAGCCTAGGGGGCAAATGCATGCAGGCGGCCCTGGCAGAGGAGTAGCGTGTAGCTACGGTGCCCGAAGAACGTGCGTGCTACGGCGCCGCCCCCCCTCAAGTGTTTCAGGGAGGAGGCGGGTCCATATGGGATTAATGCAAGGTAAAAATAAAGATTAGGGGCAGCCCCCTGTCGTAGTGCCCATATGCAGTGCCCCCGTGTGCCACAGGAGATAACACCCTTATGCAGACCTCCAGTAGTGCCCCCAGTAGTGATCCCCCCCTATGCAGTGCCCCTTGTGCCCCCAGTAGTGGTCCCCCCTGTTCAGTACCCCTTGTGCCCCCAGTAGTAGGCCCCTTGTATAGTGCCCCCAATAGTGGTACCCCTTATGCAGTGCCCCCAGTAACAGTCCACCCCCCCATGCAGTGCCCCCAATAGTGATAACCCTTATGCAATGTCCCTTAAATAGTGGCCCCAGGTGTAGTCTCCCCCCTATGCAGTACCCCCAGTATTGCCCTTTATATAGAGCCCCCAGCAGTGGTCCCTCGCAGTGCCCCCAGTGGTAGTTCCCTCCCCCTATGCAGTGCCCCTAGTAGTAGTCCCCTCCCCTTGTAGTGCCCCCAGTAGTAGTAGTAGTCCCCCCTTGTAGTTCCCCCAGTAGTAGTAGTCCCCCCCCTTGTAGTGCCCCCATAGTAATCCACCCCCCTGGTAGTGCCCCCCAGTAGTAATCCCCCCCTGGTAGTGCCACCATAGAAATCCCCCCCTGGTAGTGCCCCCATAGTAATCCCCCCCTTGGTAGTGCCCCCATAGTAATCCCCCCCTTGGTAGTGCCCCCATAGTAACCCCCCTCTTGGTAGTGCCCCCATAGTAATCCCCCCCCTTGGTAGTGCCCCCATAGTAACCCCCCTCTTGGTAGTGCCCCCATAGTAACCCCCCCCTTGGTAGTGCCCCCATAGTAATCCCCCCCTTTGGTAGTGCCCCCATAGTAATCCCCCCCCTTGGTAGTGCCCCCATAGTAATCCACCCCCTTGGTAGTGCCCCCATAGTAACTCCCCCCTTGGTAGTGCCCCATAGTAATCCCCCCCTTAGTAGTGCCCCCATAGTAACCCCCCCTTGGTAGTGCCCCCATAGTAATCCCCCCCCCCTTGGTAGTGCCCCCATAGTAATCCCCCCCCCTTGGTAGTGCCCCCATAGTAATCCCCCCCCTTGGTAGTGCCCCCATAGTAGAGAGAGACTTAATAAAAAAATAAAAAAAAAACCACTTACCTGAAACCCCGCTCCTGGTCCCGACGCTTCCACCGGCTCCTCTGGCCGCTTTGCATTATGGGAGAGACGTCGTCATGACGACATCTCTCCCATTACCCACTGCGGGAGCCGGAAGATGGCTCCTGCAGTGGGAGCAGCGGCAGCCGCTGAGAGTCTGACAGACTCTCAGCGGCTGCTGATTACAGCAAACACACAGTTGCCGGCTCCGGCGGCTGTGTGCTTGTGCTATGTAGCGCTAACCGGACTCCGTCCGGTCAGCGCTACATACACGGTGCAGTCTGTGTCACAGTGACACAGACTGCACCGGCTCGCGGCCCGCATGACGCTGCGGCCCGGGGGGCACATGGCACCCTGCCCCCCGGCCCAGCCCGCCACTGGGTGTCGGTATCCTAACCCTGTAGGGATGCCAGCGTCGGGATTTTGAACGGCGGGATCTCGAGCACCTGCATCCCATACCCATCCTGTTGAAACACCCTTCTCATCAATTAACTAGTTCAACACAGGTGAATGCAATCATAAATTAGGTGGGAAGTCTAGGAGCAGTGCATTTTGTACCTGGTGAAAAAGTTCATGTGGGAGAGGCTGAAACAGGGCTTGCTGGGATCTATAGTTTGCCATCAAAATAAAGCAGTTTTTCTGGGTGAGGATAACTACCATTAAATTCATGTTTTTTCTGCTTCAATTTGCACAATAATTGGTATCTTGCCAAAAATGGCAAATATTTAAATCTGACTCTTGGTCTAGTCCCCTCTCACTGTTTCTGTGCTGTCCCATCATATCTACGTCCTTGAGTTTAATCCGTTTTTGTTTTATGAGAAAGGACTAGGAGGATGATTGCTATTTAAAATTAAAATGGCACATTTTGGTAAACACATTTGCTATATCTAGACTTAAAGATAGCCTGCATTCATTGACAATTCCTTAACTAGCTGTTGTTGCAAACACCTCCTTGGCTAAGTAAATTCCCTTTACAGTTGCACCTATCGCTTCCTCAAATCACTTCTGCTGGTAGGAAGTGAAAAATACAACTAACAAGGTTTCCCTTATGTAATGGATCATGTAAGATTGTATTTTGAGTATTTGTGTGGTAAAGTGAAGATTATATGTATGAATTGTATTGTGAATTGTCTATCTCTGTTAAGCTTTTATTATGTATATTGTATTTAAACATCTCATTAATGAAATAATTCTTTCCAGATAACTAAAATAGGAAAATAAGTGGTTAGTTCATGGTTGAAGGAGTCACATTGGAATGTCATCCATTTAATTTACCTACTAACCTGACTGCATCTCAATAATAATCCATTTCTGCTTTTCCCATTTATTTTGCAATGTCAACAACCTGGGCTGAATTAGTTAATGCACATTACAGAAGCTCATGCTGTATGGCTACACTCCAATTAGTTTACATGAATATCTGCTAATTGCATCATATGGATTTTATATGCATTTCCAAATTTTCATGGCTGTATCTGAGACTTACTACAAAAAAATTTGTTTTATGTCTGCGCAGCTAATTGAGGTTCATCTAAATTTTGTCTTGTGAAACATGTGTTTTTCATCAACTAACCTGACGAAGGAAAGAGAATGACCTGTGAAGTGTCCTCCAGACCAGGTCCACTGTGGCTGTGTCTCTTACGCAGACTCCTCTGCTCAAACATCAAGGGTCCCATCGGGAATGGAGATGGTGTCGGGGAGGAAGCAGTGGATGGAGGAGGTCCAAGTGCCTCAACAATTTGTGCCTTCACCTTGTCCAGAATGATCTGACGATCACCCTCTGGCATCTCACAGCTATGGCCCATCTTGTGGCAAATCAGAGCCAAGAACAAGAGAAGTATCAGACTCGGGGAGGACATTCTGGGGTAATATGTCAAAAGCAAACGTGTATAACCCTTTATCATAAAGGATCTCTTGCTTCTACAATCCTTGCTCTTCATGTTGTATCTGTGACTCTGACCTCTTCCTCTTCTTGATATCTCCTCTTCTGTCTCTAGAGGTCTCCTCTCTCCCTCCCAATAGCTCTTTCTCAACCTAGAAATGTGCAGTATGTCTATCTTCCCAGTTCTGCCAGGACAATGGGTGTATTGCTTTCTGTATGTCTCTCAGATCTATGTATCTTGTTCTGAATGTCTCACTTTCTTTGTGAAGTGTCTGATCCCTGTGGATGTTGCAGACCGGTCTGTCCTTCTGCAGATTCTCTTATGTGCTATCAGAGCTGGCAGGGACTTGGCACTGGACACACAGAATATTATCTGTAACAGACGCCTGGAATGTATTGTTTGCCCCAAGGATAAAGCAGGGATCAGACCATACTGGCCAGAAGTTTCACATGGGAACAGTTTCCCCCCCTTTTCAAACAAGGCCTTGAGATGGGGAACAGACTTACAATAGACTTTGCCTTATGTCCTTCCACATGTGAAGATTATCACTCTACATGTTCTTACGACCTATGCTTCATGGATAACCAAACAGCCAACATGACCCTTTCCACCTGGTACACCTTTCTCATTGATTAACTAGTTCAACACAGGTGACTGCAATCTTAAATTAAGAGGGAAGTCCATGAGCAGAATGTTTTGTACCAGGTAGAAGGGGCCATGTTAGAGGGTCTGGTATGATCAGTAGTGGTCCCTCTTATGGTGAAGTTACAACAAAAGCATAACTAATAATATGTCAGAAAATAGTGCAGTACAAGCAAATAGTGGATTCCTATATGTAGTGTAAATGTGTAAAAACCAAACACAAACATGGTCCTCAAGGCTCCCCACCAGTTCAGGTTTTCGAGATATCCATGGTTTAACACATGTGACTTAATTAGTACCTCAGTCAATTTGATTTAACCACCTGTGCTCAACCATTAATATCTCTAAAACCTGAACTGTTGGGGTGCCTTGAGGACTGTTTGGGAACCTATGCTCTAGAATAGATTATATATGTACCATATTATCCAACTCACAAAGCAGGTAATGTCAGTGTAGTATTTTAGAAAATCACAAATAGTTATACAATAACTTATGTCTCAAAAACTTACTTGAAAACACACAGAACAGAGATCTCAGCAAAAACCACTAGAGCAGTGGTTCTCAAACTCGATCCTTAGGACCCCGCACAGGTCACGTTTTGCAGGTCACCCAGCAGCTGCACTGGTGTATTCATTACTCACGGACACATTTTAAAAGATCCACAGATGGAGCTAATTATTTCACCTGTGATTCTGTGAGGAGACCTGGAAAACATGCACCGTTTGGGGTTCTGAGGACTGAGTTTGAGAAGCTGTGCAAGTTCTACTTTCCCTGTAGTTTGGGTGGTAATTTTCAAGATTTCATGCACAAGTACCATAGTTGCATTACAAATAAAATGTGGCAGAGAGCTGGTTAAATGTTGCTAATTATTACATCACAGGTATCACTCCATAGATAGCTTACTGGTAAAAATACACAAACAAATAAAAAAAAAAAACAGTGCAAAAATCTTGCAGTGTATATTTCCAGATTGCACTAGCTTTCTAAAGGTTTCTGTAAGCACTTATTTATGTGTGCCTCCCCAACGACTACTGAAATATAACTCTGAAGCTTGCGTTGTCGCCTGAAAGCCCCTTAAACCGTATTGTGCCCGATGCTATGGGGGCATGGCAATACCTAGTCAGTCAAGGGTCCTACTCTGCGCTGCATTGCTTGGCCACCAGAGATGCTATGTAACCCACCCCAGCATCCCTGAAGGCAATTGTGTGGCCCAGTACTGACAAAATAGGTAGGGCCCCCAGTAGGTATGCGGCAGAGGTGGGCGTAGTTGTGGATAATGTGGGTGGGGCATCAATTGGTGCGTAAAACAGTTTAAAAATTCTGAAAGTTTGGGCTTTTGAGAAAGTTGTTAGGGAAGTCTGGTTGGACTAGGGGCAGCAAAGGGCAGGGAAGGCCGGCTGGACTGGGCGAGGGGCAGGTAGGCTGGCTGGACTAGGGGTGGTGCAGGAAAGGCTGGTTGGACTTGGGCAGGGCAGGGAAGACAGGCTGGTTGGGGTAGGGTGCAGGGAAGGCTGGCTGGACTGGGGAGGGCGCAGGGAAGGCTGGCTGGACTTGGGCAGGGAAGACAGGCTGGCTGGACAAGGGGTACGGTGCAGGGAAGGCTTGCTGGACTGGGGGGGGGGCACATGGAATGCTGGCTGGACTGGGGGAGGGGCAGGGATGGCAGGCTTGCTTTACTAGAAGGCCGGCTGGCCTGGAGGGTGCGGGCAGAAGAAGGCTGGGGGGGGCACAGGGAAGGCTGACTGGACTACAGGGGGGGCACAGGGCAAGGTCAGTCAGCATACCTGTTTTTTTCTTTAACATGAACACAGGGTCCGGCATTTTTTGGCAGAGAGGGTCCCGGGTGATGGCAGTGGCCAGGAATACACAGGCGGCAGGTACTGGCAGGTTGAAGAAGCATTGGCGCACCTGGCTCAGCGCGACAGCGGCCTTAGAAATATAGAGCCAGCCGCGAGCCAATCACAGCTCGCGGAATGGCAGCTGCTCCTGATTGGCTGCCATTCCGTGAGCTGTGATTGGCTCTCAGCTCCATATTTCTAATGCCGCTGCCGCGTTGCGCCCGGTGCGCCGATGCTCCTTCGACCTTCTCCCTGTCAGTGCCTGCCGCCTGTGTATTCCTCGCCGCTGCTACCCGGGCCCCCTCTCTGTCCGGGCCCGGGACTGGAGTCCCGGCAGTCCCACCCTTGATGGCGGCCCTGCCTGAAGGTATAGAGTTGCACAAAAGGGATAGGTATGTGATCCCGGAGCACAGAATACTGGCGGTCGCAATACCGATGCCAGAATCCCAATGGTTTAAATGCCAACAGCTGCAGGTAAGTAAACTAACGCCCTAACCCACCTTTCCTGCAACCTAACCCTAAACTTAACCCTCTCCTTAGTGCATAACCCTAAATCTTTCCTTTGTCAAGACTGTGAGGTGTGGGTGCCGGGGCGTGAGCCTGCTGCCATGCAAGTATGGTAGTGGCACTTATCTCCTGCGCTCCGTGACTCTCGCCTTCAGCCTGCTGATGACGCTCCTACTGACGGCCCTGGGATTCCGGTCGGATGTGGCTTTTGACGGTCTGCTCTGTAAGAGAAGTCGTACACACTGAGCCTCTGGAAGGGACCTGGACGCCGCAAGACTGGTCGACCTCCACTGGGATTAGTGGATGGTCATAATTGCCACTTGTGGCCTCAGACTGGTTACACCTACGTGCCAGGCACAATGGTGCAATCCTAACAAATACACCCAAAAAGAGAAGGGGGAAGAAGGAACCACACATACAGCACACAAAACACAGATTACGCTCACAGAGTGTACTCTTGTCCCCTTGGTGGATGGGTGATCCTAATCTCGGCACCTGCAAATGAGCACAACAACAATAGCCCAACCTGGATACCCTGGCCTCATTTCCCTAGTGTGTGCCACCCACAGCAACCTGACTAACTATGCACACCTGGGACCCTGAATTTAACTAATACGGTGGACAACAATGGACATGATCTGGGTGTGGTGTCTGCTATGCTAGAATCTGGAACAATGCTTATCCCCAGTAATGCAGTGATAGTGATAGACAACACAACACACAGCTACAGAACCCAATACGAAACAGGTGCCCTACCACAGCCTGCCTTTAATGGGGGCCTGACTGCGGGGATAGGGCTCTAGCCAGGTGCCGGGGCTACAGACAAGGCTGGACGTGGCCTAGTGTCCGCTTACCTGGGTAGGACAAGCTGCCCCCTCCAGGACTTACCAACGCTGGCTTAACGTTGTCCTAGCTGGAGATGCCAGGCACATGGCCTAACACTGACTCACCTATTACATATAGTGCCAAACAATATCAATGCTTGTAGCCTAGTGCCGATCCATGCGCGGCCGAATAGTAACAATCCCCATGGGCTAGTGATGACCCATGCGCAGCCTAAGGCCTAGTGCCTAACAGTAACAATGCCCACAGCCTAGTGTCGACCTATATACAGCCTACGGCTTAGCACCGAACTATAGGGAGAAAGCAATTGGGTCTAATGCCCTGTGCACAACAGGCCTGGTGGTCTGCCTAACAATGGGAGAAACCAATGGGGCCTAGTGCTCTGTGCATCTCAGGCCTGTGGCCTGCCTACCAATGAGGGAAAACAAAGGGACCTCAGCCTAACGCCGCACGGTGGTGGTACAGTGGATGGGAGAGCAATGGGCAAAGAAAACATCACCGAAAGGGCCTCACTTGAGGACTAACCTTATCAGCCAGCAACTCCTGCGTTGTTCCCCGCGATGCCTCCGCTGCCCCCGGTGTCCATCTTCATCCTGGTCTTCCTCCAGCGATGCTCTTTCTCTGCCCCAGCTCCGTAGGTTAAAACTGGGGGTGTGTGCTACCTCCTTTGGTTTCTGCTCTTGGGGGTGTGGGTCCTGAAACTCACATGGTCACAACATGTCCCGGTGTAGGGTGCACTTCCTCGATGCCATCCTCGGCGCGTACCTCATAGATGGGGTTATTGGAGGAAACTTGCCGCTGGACAATGTAGGCCAGTATCCCCCACCTTTCACTCAGCTTGTTCCTTGGCCATTTCTTGTGGACCAGGACTCGCAGCCCCACTGAGAAGGGCTCCCAGCAAAGCCCGTTCAGGCTGGGGGTCGGTCGTGGACCTGATGTTCCGCTCTGCCACCTCTCCGGCCATCCTCAGGTGCCGTCTTTGATCAACCCACTTTGGGTCCACTGATCTCTTCCCTCTTGTAGGGATAAGTCGAGGTCCTGCAGTTCTCTCCCGGGCCGACCAAACTGCAGTAAGTAGGGCGAGATGCCAATGGTTCAGTCTACTCGGTTGTTGTACACCCACAGCAGTTCCTGGACGAAGTCCGGCCAACGTCTCTTTTTCTCAGCTTCTAGGGTTGTCAACATCTGCAAAAGAGTCGGATTGAACAGTTCACAGGTCCCATTCCCCTGGGGGTGTAAGGAAGTAGTCCTAGATTTCTGCATGCCATAGGTCAGGCACAGTCGTTCCATCACTCAGCGCTGGTCTGAATGGATACGCTTTGGGCAGCCATATCTTTGGACGAAGTGTTCAACGATGGCATTGGCAGCTGCTTCAGCTGTCTGGTTTCTGGTTGGCACTACTACGGTGAACTTGGTGAAGTGGTCTGTCATTACCAAGGCGTACTGGTACACACTGGTCGACTCTCCTATCAACGCGTAGTCCACCATCAGAAGTTCCAAGGGCCACCTTGTTTTGATGGTCTGCACCAGGCCCTCTGTCCTGTGGGATTGGTAACCACGCACCTCTCACAGTCTTGACATACACCCTCCACTAATTCCTGTAGCCCTGAAAGGGAATACAATGGAGGAACCAAAGGGACCTAGTTGCACTCAGGCCGGTGGCCTGCCTACCAATGGGAGAAAACAGGGGCTTTGGCTTAACGCCGCACGGTGGTGCTACAGTGGATGGGAGAACAATAGGCAAAGAAAACAACACCAAAGGGGCATCTCTGAGGGGCAGCCATCCGCTCCTGCTTACTTCCCCACGATGCCCCCAGTGTCAATCCGTGTCCTGGTCTTCCTCCAGTGACAATCCTTCTCCCCAACTCCCTGCTGCGTTGCACGTGGTGGCTTAAATAAGCCACCGCACGGCCTTCTGGGGTTGATGACATGGCAGGCCCTCATTGGCCCACCGCATCACCCGGTGATGACGCACCATATTGGGCGTGACCAGGGACATATCTATAATGGGTGCAGGGTCTGTGGGCCCACACTGCACACCCTGCACCCACTCTTCCAAATACTTATGTTTCCGATCTCCCACGACGGCTGGAGAGGTTCTAAACAGAAGTGGAAAGTGGCCGCAGCTACCACTGACCTGGAGTTCTGCGCATGCGCAGTAGACTCTGGGCACAGACTAGTCCCGGAGTCTACTGAATGTGTCAGCCGCCGCGGCCACCAGATAGAGAGGAGGGGGCCCCCGATGGTAAGTGAACACGGGCCCTCTCCTCTCTAAATATTTCCCTGGGCGTGACCTAGTTGTCACAAGGCCACGCCCCATTTTTGTGCACACATGTTTGGTATGACATTTATAGGAACATGACCTTGTGTCACACCCCCATTTTTAGTCAGCTGGGAGCGAGCCCAGCACATTGAAAATACACAATTTACATAATCTTCCCAATATACTTTTTTTTTAACTTTTTTACTTTCCTGTGATTTTTTTTTATTAGTGGGACTTTTGACAATCCTTCTTTTCAATAATTTTTTAATGCCCCTTGTGCAATGCCCCCTGTAGTAGTGCCCATGTACAGGGCCCCCTGTATTTGTGCCCTATATGCAGTGCCCCCTGTAGTTGTGCCCCTTATGCAGTACCCCCTGTAGTTGTGCCCATTATGCAGTACCCCCTAAAGTAGCACCCCATTAGTTACCTCATCGCATTGCCGGCTCCATGCGGTCAGGGCGATGTCATGATGTCACCCTCGCACTGCATCACTGGGAATGCTGCTCTCCTATTCGATCAGAGGCTTCTTTAGCCTCTGATTGCTTCAGTAGTGTCCCTGTTCACAATTGCAGTGGGGGTCTGCGGGGGCCGCTGTACTGCCGAGTTGCATCACAACAACAAAAGATCTGCATGTGGCTGAAGAGTCGCGGGTTGGCCACCACTGTACTAGTGAATTGAAAGGCTGGATTCATGAATATTGTACACAGTTTGTGCTAGCATATACTTCTTGCTGCAGTGAAGCTCATAACATTGGACAATGCTATTGGCTGAATTTACTAAGCAACACTTTTCAATGCCGCCACATCTTCAGCGGTTTCATCTGTTGGATTTAAAGGGTCAATTATACTCAATACAAAACACACACGGTTTTGCATTCAATATAATTGCCCCTTTTCAATCCAGTGGCTGAAACCACTGAAAACTAGGCAGCTCTGAAATTCACAAGTATAATAAAATTGGAAATGCGATGATGACTATTGCGCAGAGATTAAAGTTTAAGTAATAAGAGTTTATTGTCATTGTGTTTCATTTTAGCAAAAAAAGATAAGTAAATAAAGTTTTTCATTTTACAGAGCCAGATATCTAGCAGTCTCACAGTGTGCTCAGCGCAGAACATATCTTATTGGCAATCCATCCCTATCTATGAGGTGAGAGGCTCCAATGTCTTCAAATATGACATTCAATATTAATCATCATAATAAGCACTGATTTTTATTGAGACATTTTTGTTTCCAAGCCCTTGAGAATGTTATTAAAGTGGATTAGTTACTTATATATCAAGCTGAAACCAGGAAAAAACTTCTATCTATGGGGCATATTCAATTGGGCGCGAGAAAAAACTTGCGCTCAATTTTGGATTAATCTCCTGATACCTGTGGTATCCATTAAAAAAAAGTAGCAGGCTTTTCGGCTCTGAAAAATCTGTGCCGCGTTTTTTAAAAAAAAAGACACTTACCTACTCGGGATCTCCGGTAGTCTCCGCGGCTCCAGGTTGCCGCCCCTCCATCTTGTCACTGGGGAGGGGGCTGTGGGACATGCAGTTCTCCCAGCACCCATTACGGAGAACAAACACTCACACGGGCATGGGGGTCACACAAACACAGTCACTCAAACACACTTACAAACACTCACACACACTACATACTCACCGCTGCTGCAGACCTGATGCTGGATGCAGCAGACACCGCTCTGGAAGGTGAGTAATTAAGGACTAATTAAGCTAATTGGAAACTTCCAATTGCTTATTTAGTCCTCATGGGGGTGCCACTGGGTTTCCAGAGCAAGCCCCGCTGATTTTTCCTAAAAGCTAACGATTTTAGGAAAAATCAGGACTTGCTCTGGAGGTATGAACCGAAACCCCGCAACTAATTGATTAGCTAAAATCCCGCACATGCAGGAAAAACCTTGCAGGTGCTGGATTTTTGGTGTTCTCGCCCCCAATTGAATATGTCCCTATGTATTGTTTACACATATTTTAGGACCTGGGCAACTTAGCACAAGTCAAACACAGGACATAAAAGAGATCTCTCCTGCATTGGGCTGCAGTGCTGTATCAAGGGTGCCTCTGTCAATGTGAAGGACTTAATGCACCCCCCAATCATCTATATAATCCTATAGTAGAATGCAAGACCATATTATAGTATACTCAGTGATAGGTGTAAGGGGAGACAGATGACAGAACAACGGAACTGTATCAACTGCTGGAAGAGATACACAGAGGAGAGGTTTTAGCAGTAATTGTGCTGTAGTACAGCTAAAAGCATGTCAAAATATCTATACTAATATAATAACAACATTGTGTCTGTCTTTTCCAAGTTGGCGCAAAAACTACTGGACCGATTTTCATGATAACAGCATCATTTTGTAGTGGAAACTCTTAGATATAACCTGCACTTTATTTCATCTCGATCCATCAAGTTAAAGCTGAGCAATACAAAGACAAACTTTATTGACATAATCAATACAAGAGATAGGTGTGCATTATGTGCGTAGCCAGTAAGGAACGGGGGAAGAGATGCTTTGGGCCTGTGTTCACTTGAATAGTACAGACTAGAGATGTGCGCTGACCCCCGTGTTTTGGTTTTGGATCTGGATCTTCCCTGGTTTTGGATCTAGATTGGTTTTGCCAAAACCTCACCTCCATGTTTTGTTTTTTCGGTTTTGCTTTTCTATCTGGATTTTTTCTTAAAAAATCATAAAAACAGCTAAAATCACATAAATTGGGCCTTGTTTTGTTCCTACAGTATTATTAACCTCAATAACATTTATTTCCACTAGTATCCAGTCAATTTTGACCACCTCACAACTCACAATATCACTGAGTGGTAAGTAGAGTTGAGGACTGTGCAAAGATGATGGTTGGGGTACCCCTTGAGGATTGAAGAATTGATAGTTGATAATTGGTGCAGCCACTGTCTGAAGTAAGAAGAAT
Organism: Taudactylus pleione; assembly: GCA_031769625.1. Taxonomy (NCBI): domain Eukaryota; kingdom Metazoa; phylum Chordata; class Amphibia; order Anura; family Myobatrachidae; genus Taudactylus; species Taudactylus pleione. The sequence continues at coordinate 5,588,973 of JAUIMM010000121.1, forward strand.
TGCTATTGATAAATTTGTGCAGCCCCTGGCTGAAGAACTGATTATTGGTGCAGCCCCTGGCTGAAGAATTGATAATTGGTGCAGCCCCTGGCTGAAGAATTGATAATTGGTGCAGCCCCTGGCTGAAGAATTGGTAATTGGTGCAGCCCCTGGCTGAAGAATTGATAGTTGATAGTTAATTGTTGATGCAGCCTCCGGGCTGAATAGTAGTGGAATACAGAGCTATGATTAGGAAGGAACTAGTCCTGCAACAGCCTTGAGGCCTGGAACTCTTGGCAAGTTGTGGCCATTACAGCCTTGAGGGCTGGTGAGGAGTGATAACAGGTGGCCTTTGGGCCATGAAGCAGGATGCGGCCTTTGGGCCATGTAGCAGCCTTAAGGGCTGAGAAACTTTGGCTGAATGTCACTGTTGTGTGACTTGTCCCGTCGGGTTGACACAACAAGCAGCAATTGGTTCAGAATTTTCTTTAATAAAAATGAAAGGGTCTTGCAGGAGATGCTGTCTGTGGCCATTACAATTTCTGGACATCCATAAACCATAACATTAAAAATGTCAGGCAGCAATGCCCCAACCAACACATAATGGAAAGGAAAAGGTGCAAGATGGAATTGTCCTTGGGCCCTCCAACCCACCCTTACGTTGTGTATATATGAAACAGGACATTCGCAGTTTAACAAAGCAATCACTTCAGCAACAGGAACTGCCACTTGTGGCTTAAATGATTGGTTTGTTTGGACCCCCCACAAAACAAGCTACCAATGCACAGAGGACATTGGTGGCAATGATCCCATACACAAACTGGCTTTACAATACATTAGATTAGGTGTCGTCATCGTCATTGTCATTCCCATCAGTGTTAGAGATGAGCAGTTCGGATTCTGTGGAATCCGAACCGCTCCGAACATTGGGGATCCGAGTCCACCCGAACCCTGTTCGGGTGTTCCCCGCCTGACTCGGATCCCCGTTCGGGGCCGAACGGTGGCTGCCTGATGTCGGATTCTCACTAGAGAATCCGACATCAGGGCTCCTATTGTGTAGGGCAGAGTGCTGTCATAGCGGTCTGCCCTACACAGACACAAACACACAGCCGCCAGTGGCAGCTGTGTGTTTGTTACAGCAGCCAATGAGAGTCACACAGACTCTCATTGGCTGCTGCACGGAGGGAGCCGGCTGGAGCTCACACATGAGCTCCGTCTTCCTGGTCCCTCCTCAGCATGTGACAGCAGAGCGGAAGGCGCGGGAGCGGGGATTCAGGTAAGTTTTTTTTTTTTTTTACTTGTGCAAGGGCCAGGGGCGCTACTGGGGGGGGTCTGTTACTGGGGGGCCTGCTACTGGGGGGGTCCATACTACTGGGGGTCCATACTACTGGGGGGTGGTCTGCTACTGGGGGGGACCTGCTACTGGGGGGGGCCATACTACTGGGGGGGCCATACTACTGGGGGGGCATACTACAGGGGGGGCCATACTGCTACAGGGGGGGGCATACTACAAGGGGGGGCATACTACAGGGGGGGGCTACTACTGGGGCAGCCTACTACTGGGGGGGGCTACTACTGGGGCAGCCTACTACTGGGGGGGGCTACTACTGGGGGGCATACTACTGGGGGGGGCTGCTAATGGGGGGCATACTACTGGGGGGGGCTGCTAATGGGGGGCATACTACTGGGTGGCATGCTAATTTGGGGCATTCTACTGGGGGCACTGCATAGGGGACCCTACTACTAAGGGGACTGCATAGGGGGCACCACTGCTGGGGGTGTAAGGGTGTAAGGGACACCGCTACTGTGGGCATTGTGTAAAAGGGTCACTACTGTGGGCATTGTGTAAAAGGGGCACTACTGTGTGTCGTAATATAAATAAGAGACACTACTTTATGGTGTAATGTGAATCAGGCCCTATGTGCGGTGTAATGTGAATAAGATTGTGCACTGTGACTCCTTGGGCCGTAGCCCACTATGTAAACAAGTACTGTGACTCTGCTGGCCATACCCACTGGGTGGGTGCACTACTTTTCATTTCTGCCACTGCTGTGTGGCAATGTGTCATAGATGTGCTTTATACTGTGGTGTCTGTGTCATTGTGCCGCTGCTTTGTCGCTTAGTAACCAGTCAGCTCACTGCAACCTTTGGCCAATAATGTTGAAAACAATATTATAAGCTGTGATATGGTCTAAATTGACTGGAAATTAATGTTATTGAGGTTAATAATACTCTAGGAAGAAAAAAAAAGACCAATTTATGTGATTTTAGCTTTTTTTGTCAATTTTTGTAAAAAAATCCAAATCCAAATCCAAAGCCAGTCACCGCAGTTTGGCAAATCCAAATCCAAAGCCGGACGACGAATTAGAACCAAATCCAAATCTGGCAAAAATGGTCCGGCGCACATCCCTAATCAGTGTGTGCATCCTCCTCTTCACACAATTTGAATTTGTCCCCACTGGAATCCACCATTACAGATGATTCTGCATTTTTTGGACTTAAGTGCTGGTAAAGGTCTTCCTCGTGGAATTTGTAATTCCTTTTGATGAACATCATCTTTTCCACATTTTGGGGAAGTAACCTCCTATGACGATCACTGACAAGGTTCCCGACTGCGCTGAACACTCTTTTAGAGTACACACTGGAGGGTGGGCAACTTAAGTACAGCAAAGCCAGTTTGTGTAAGGGACTCCAAATTGCCTCTTTTTCCTTCTAGTAGTGAAATGGACAGTCTGACATGCCTATTTGGATGCTATCCCTAAAATAGTCATCCACCATTCTCTGAATGGTGACCGTATCAGACAAAGTCACGGTAGACATGTCACTCATTGTAGGCAGTTCTTTCAGACACAACCAGATGTCATTAGATTTTGCTGACTGATCTGTATCACCACCAGCAGTGGGTCTCTTAGGAAAATGTATTTGTTTCCTGGCAGCTGTAGAAACTGAAGGAGGAGATACTGCCGTGTCACGTTCCTCTTGAGCTGACAATTTTTTCACCAAAACCTCTTTGCATCTTTTCAGATTTATGTCCGTTGGAAAGAAAGAAGCAAGGTATGACTTAAACCTAGGATAAAGTATGGTCACCAAAATATATAGTGATCTGATTTCAAGAGATTCACGACCCTTGTATCCTGTCGAAGCGAATGAAGGGCTTGATCTACAAGTCCCACATACTTGGCAGAATCACTCCGTTTCAGCTCCTCCTTTAGTTTCTCCAGCTGCTTTTGCAAAAGTCTGATTAGGGGAATGTCCTGACTCAAGCTGGCAGTGTCTGAACTAACTTCAAGTTCAAAGGGTTTGAGAACCTTGCACAACACGGAAATTATTCTCCACTGCGCTTGACTAAGGTGCATTCCCACTCCTTTCCCTATGTCATAGGCCGTAGTGTAGCCTTGGATGGCTTTTTCCTGTTCCTCCATCCGCTGAAGCATATAGAGGGTAGAATTCCACCTAGTTACTACCTCTTCAGCTGATGGCAGGGCAAATTCAACAGTTCTTGCTGGTGCTGCAATCTTTGACACGCAGTTGCTGAATGTCAAAAAATGTCCATAAATCTTGTGGGCCACTGAGAGCATCTCATGCATGCCCTTGTCATTTTTAAAAAAATGTTGCACCACCAAATTCATTGTGTGAGCAAAACATGGGATGTGTTCGTATTCAGGGTAAGCCATTTTGCAATGATTTCCCTGAGTTTCTCTAAGAGGTTCTCAGCGGTATGCCTCTTACTCAAACCTGTGATACACAGAGTAGCCTGCCTCTGAATGAGCTGGCATTTGTCAGCTTGCGCTGTTTACACTGTTGGAGGCAATACACCTACCCAGTGGGCTGTCACAGTCATGTTATCTTTAGTTTGCCCTGTCCCACTTGTCCACATATCTGTGGTTAAGTGGACAGTGGGCACAACAGCATTTCGGAGGACATTAATAAGGTTTTTTTTAATGTTCTTTTACAGATTCGGAATTGCTATTCTAGAGTAGTAGAATCTAGAAGGGACATGGTAGCTGGGATACACGGCCTCCATTAACTGTATAAAACCCACTGCATTAATGGCAGATACTTGACGCACATCTAATACCAGCATAGCTGTTATGGCATCAGTAATCCGCTCTGCAACTGGGTGTTTGCCGTCATACTTTTTCACCAAATCAAAGGATTGTTTGACAGTGAATTGTTTGGTTGAACTTCCTGAACTACTAAAAGTAGTCTTCGTCCTGGTCCCCTTCTGGGATGAAGATCCACTCATAGCAACAGCAGGCATAACACTCAAGGATCCTTCCGAGGAACAACGAATAGGAGAGGAGTCAGTCCTTATAATATTGGATGCAGGACTACTTCCGATCACGAATGAGGATGTTGATGATGATGCAGGTGTTGGTGGTGGATATTGCAGGCGCTTGGATCCAGATAGAAGGGAGCAGCTTGGTGACACTGGACTGATTGTTGTTTGTTTATTTTTGTCCCCAAATTTCAATACCCTTTCCAATTTGATGAATGCGCTGCAAGTGACGTAACAGGGAAGAGGTTCCAAGATGGTTAAGGTCCTTACCTCTACTCACTGTTACCTGGCAACGGTTACAAATGGCTTGGCAAAGGTTGTCCGGATTTGGGTGGAAATGATTCCACACATGAGATGGGGATGTTTTGGTCCTTTGCCCAGACATGCCAACAATGGGATGTTTCCCACCATAGGCAGCAACTGTTGCCTGATTGTGATTTACAGTTTTTGCACAAACATCTTCGGCATCAACATCCTCATCAACATCCTCATCATCCTTGTTGTTGTTATCGCCAGCTACATAAATATCCTCCTCATCCTCCTCATGCAATTCCACAGAAGTATCCTCGATTTCTACGTCAGCATGTTGACTTGTGCTGCTAATCCCCACATTTGCAGAGGGCACACAAATGGTAGAAGTACAGTCCTCTTCAAGTATAGTATTAGAAAGGTCAGGTTCACACATGGCAACCACGGACACACTTGGGGGTAAATTTACTAAGATGGGAGTTCTATTAAGAAGTGATGTTGCCCATAGCAACCAATCAGATCCAGGTATTATCTTCTAGAAGGTACTAGACAAATGAGAAGTAGAATCTGATTGGTTGCTATGGGCAACATCACTTCTTAATAGAACTCCCATCTTAGTAAATTTACCCCTTGGACTCTCCTCGGGGATCTGTGACTTTTCGAAGACAATTAAAACATTTTTTGTACCTCTTCTACAAGCAGAAGGGCTTAAATCATCACAACTAGAACCACCAGTCATAAATAAAGTAAAAAATATCCTTTCCTTGTCACTTCGTGTAGTGAATGGCATATTGCCAATTTTTTTTTTTCTCTAAAGCTGACTTAGCTTTAGATTTTTTTTTTTGCTTTAACAGGGTAAAAAAGTAGATTTTTTTTTTTAGCTTGACTTTTTGGCCTGACTTAAGCCCTGGTACATCGGTCTTCATAGATGACGTTGACGGCCTTGCATCGTCATCATGACTGCTGCCGGCAGCTACAAGACTGGTATGTGGATCCTGCTGTCCAGTCATGTGACTGTCCTCCATACTCACTGCGGTCTTACAGCAGTGTTACCAAACAATTATAGCGCATCTAAGTTGGGGGCTAATGCACACAACCACACACAGAAAAAATTGTGGGTTTTTATTTCACACTGAGGGTGAAGAGCACCCCTGAAAGAGGCAGCAGCCCCTTGACAGACAGCAGCACAGCACCCCTGTGCACCTACATTGCTGACAAGTGTGGCTAACATGCACACAAAAAACATTGTTTCGTTTTTTTTTCCCACACTGGGGTTGGGTGAAGAGCAGGGACGGACTGGGCCAGGGGGCAGGGTGCACCCCGGGCCGGCACAATTTAAGCCCTAGGGGGCCGCCAGCTGACTGCAGCCGTACACTGCAAATACACGCTGGGCCAGCACAAGTGGCTGGCTGTAACCTCATCACCGAGGGGGAGGACTGGAAAGGAGAGCCACGCCTGTGGCTCCGCCTACCCTCCTGGACGTTCCGACTCAGTGCTTCGGAGTCATGTTACAGCAGCAGCCTGCCCGACGCATCCGAGGCCCTTCCCCCAAATCACAGGCCCCACCCCCTCCCACATCCCAGTAGCCAGAATGGATTATGGGAAGTTAGGAGCCTATGGTTTCCCTATGTCATTTTCGGGTAATTTTTTTTATTGTAATTGCTGCCGGGCAGCTGCTGTTTTAGCTGCTACTACAGGCAGTCGGCAATATAGCAGGAGCAGCAGCAGCAGCATGCCCGAAGGCTAGGCCTGAGAAGTTCCGCCTCCTTGAGCTCTGCTGGGAGCTTCCCGGCCATTGCTGCTTGTTGTGATGAGTTTGGAGTGAGGACTGGAAGACCAGCAGTCACCGACATCAGGTAAGGAATCCTTTTTTTTTTTTTTTTTTTTTTTTTTATAAATAGTGCTGCTAAGGGGGGATGTTTGTACATGCTGTTGGTGTTAGGAAGGGTGGAGTGTGTAACTGGTGTTGGTAAGGAGGGAGTGTCTAACTGGTGCTGGGGTGTTGGTAAGGGGGAGAGGGTGTAACTGGTGCTGTGGTGTTGGTGAGGGGGGAGTGTGTAACTGGTGCTGTGGTGTTGGTGAGGGGGTAGTGTGTAACTGGTGCTGGGATATTGGTAAGGGAGGAAGGGGGTGTGTATAACTTGTGCTGGGTTGTTGGTAAGTGGGGGGAGTGTGTAACTGGTGCTGTGGTGTTGGTAAGTGGGGGGGAGTGTGTAACTGGTGCTGTGGTGTTGGTAAGTGGGGGGGAGTGTGTAACTGGTGCTGTGGTGTTGGTAAGTGGGGGGGGGAGTATGTAACTGGTGCCATGGTGTTGGTAAGGGAGGGGGGAGTGTGTAACTGGTGCTGTGGTGTTGGTAAGTAGGGGGGAGTGTGTTACTGGTGCTGTGTGGGGAGTGTGTAACTGGTGTTGGTAAGGGGGGAGTGTGTAACTGGTGCTGGGGTGTTGGTAAGGGGTAGTGTGTAACTGGTGCTGGGGTATTTGTAAGGGGGGAGGGGTGTGTGTAACTTGTGGGGGGGAGTGTGTAACTGGTGCTGTGGTGTTGGTAAGTTGGCGATGGGAGTGTGTAACTGGTGCTATGGTGTTGGTAAGGGGGCGGCGATCGCGGGACCTTTATAGAATCCACAACCCACGAGAATCCGACAGCGGGATGATGACGTTTTGCCTCGTTTTCAGATCCAAGTCAGGCAGGAAAATTTGAGTCGACTCGGATCCCCTAAGTTTGGGTAGGTTCGGTTCTCAGGGAACCGAACCCGCTCATCTCTAGTCCAGACTACATAGCAGTCTGTGCACAAGGCACACAGTGACATTAGTGTGAGTGGTGGGTGAAGGTGCTGCTGCCACCAGTCTGTATAGCGCTGTTGGTCACATGGGCCACTCCCGCGACAGGGCCCTTAATACAACTAGAACACCTCAAATAAAAAAATGTTGACAGTAGCAATTTCATTGTGAGTGAAGCCCCGGCCAACAGCTAGTCTATAATATAAGCTCCTAAATTATGTTTCCACAGTATCGTAGTACTGACTAGGGTAGGCTCCGCCCGCTCAGAGCTCTTTGTGGCTGCTAAACTAACATGGCCTATCCCCTTCAGACACAGCCAGCATGACCTACAGTCCTGTCAGAACCTGGAGCTGCCATGCCACCAACTCGCAGCAACCCCTGATTGTAGTAGGGTGGGGAGGTAATGGTATGGTTCTAAAAAGGTATGTAGTATAATGTTAGTGTATTTTGCCTTTCATCTGAAAATTTTAACTGTAGATTTCAATGGCTCTTTAAGTAAAGAAAAATACAAAAGTTATTACATCTACAAGACTAAAAATATAACAGGCTCATTGTAAACATAACATACACTTGTAAGTTAACAAAACAAACACTTGAGTCTCTCTAACCAAGGACATACCATGAAAAGCAACAAGTTTATTATTTTTTCAAGTGAGTGCTGGGCTGAGGTAAAACCCTCTACACACTTCTCTACTGTAAACCATACTTGCCTACACTCCCGGAAGTCATGGGAGGCTCTCCGCAATTCCGAAAGTGTAGGCAAAGCTCACGCATCCTGTCCACTTCCTATAGAAGTGGACAGGATGGGGAGATTTAATGGGGAATTTGCGGATCCGTGAGGAGGGGGCAGGGCTAAACTACACAATTTGCGTCATTTAGCCCTGTCCCCTCACCGCGGACCCGCAAATCGCGGTTGTCCCCTAGATAGGTGGCGGGGCCTAATTACGTCACTAGTCCGGCCACGCCCCCCGAACAAGCCTGCAGGAGATCTGCTCTCGGAAACCATCCATAGGAAGTCGGTACGTATGCTGTAAACTCTGCTAAGTGGGTGATCCAAATGTAGAGAATGCCTTAAGAAATTTCCATTAAATACATCAATCATTTAAAAAAATAAAAAATATGTGTAGCACAATATCAAATCTAAAAAAAGAATTAAGAAAGATATAGCATTACTACAAACTACCAAAAGGTATACTGTCTATATATTTATTGTACATGTTGAGTCTCCCATATCCAATATGCTAGGGACGAGAAGTGTCACGGTCCTGCGGGTTGACCCTCCAGATACGCCAATCTGCGAATCGCCGCCTGTGACTTTTACAGGTTCTCAGCGGGATCAAATCCCCACAGCAGAAGCCCGGCAGGGTTGAAAATCCCAAAGCTATAAAAGGTAAGTATCGCTAACCTTATTTACCCCCTAACCCTCCTTTAGGGGTGCCTAACCACCCCCCCCAAATGCCTAACTCTAACCCCCGTCTAAGTGCCTAAATTTAACCCCCTTCCCCGCTGCCTAAACCTAAGTCTCCCGGGGGGGTGCCTAACCCTAACCTCCCCCCGAGGGTGCCTAACCCTAACCCCCTCTTCCCCTTGCCTATTCCTAACCTCCCAGGGGGGATGCCTAACCTTAAGTCCCCCCCGGGAGCCCCTAACCTAACACTCCCACCCTCGCGGCTGTCCGTGCTCGGCTCCCGGCTTACCTTCGATCGGTGAGCTGGGTGTTGGGCCCCTGGCATAGGTCTAATGACAGGCATCAAGATTTTGATACCTGTCATTAGACACTTGCCGGGATTAGACAGTCGGGAAGCCGGCGGTCGGGATTTTGTCCGTCGGCTTCCCGACTGCTTCCAACCTCAGCACGTGTGGTTAACTACACCTGGTAACTGCCACCAGCAGAAGAAGAATATAATGCTAAAGCATAAGGCTTCTACTCTCACTTGCATACACAATAATCAATACTTAGAAAAATAGGTAACATGAGCCATATGAGGCCTTGGGTCTTAAAAACACAGATCCAGAACTAGAATTAATGTTTAATTCAAGAATGTCTTCAAACCTTATGTTCAAAATGTTACAAAGAATATAATAATGTTAAATATTCACACAGTTACTTACACTTTCCAGAAAATAAAATAATAAAAAGTGAGAAACAAACCATTTGGACTACGTTGGATTAAATGGTTCTGGGATGAGGCTTTCCCAGTGATGAATTAGAGATCATCTGTATCCATCAATAACCTCATGCAGAATGAAAAATGGGCCAGAGGCACATATTTATACCTACTTTTTTAGCTGTTTAGGTGACTGTATCACAAGTCTCCTGGTCACCTGAGCAGGGGTTCTTTAATTACACTTACAGCCCTATTTGAAGTTTGGGAAATAGGCTTGAGTCAATAAATGTGCCCAGTGACTAGGTGAGGAAATTCACACATCTGGAGACTGAGGGCTTGATTCAGAGCTGGACGCTCTTTCAGAGCGCTCGCTCTGAATCAGTGCCCTCCGTCTCTTTTTTTAGAGTGGCCTCCTGGCCGCTAGCATAGCTGTGGGTGACCACAGCGGCCTAAAAGATGGTCGCGACCATTGGGCTTGCGACGAGACCCTTGTGGTAGGGTCTCGTCTGTCGCAAGCCCTGGAGTGCTTTTGGCTCTATCAGAGCCAAAAGCACTCCCATTGATATAATTTGTGATGTCAGTGGGACCGGCCCCAGATGGTAGGTGTTCCCATGGCAATGCCTCCGTCTGGGCAGCAACGCCTCCGGCACGCCCACCAAAGGGGGCGTGCTGTCACTCACCATCGACAGCATGCCCCCTTTGTAGCGAGACCCATAGCGACAGCTTGCCCGTCGCTATGCGGGTCTCACGCATGCGCACGACGGAGCCGGCTCCCTCGTGCGCATGTGCACTTGGCCAACATCGATCTGCTTGCGAGCGCTCAGCGCTCGCGAGCGGGTCTGAATCTGGCCCTGAGTGTGACTCTGTATAAACAACCATTCTTTGATCACTGTCCCCAAACAGAACACAGGGCTCTTAATGACTGTTTTAGGAAGGGCCTGACCAGCTGTCATATAATTCCACAGACATATTTCTATCATGCCATATACAGGGACATATTTATTGCTGATTCAGGAAGACAGACATCCTTGCACCTCTCTTGCCCAGCTTCAAATGGGACAAGTCCAAAGGGGTTTTGTCACCTGTCCACATACCAGACCTCATACTGATTAAAGTACACAGACCCTCACAAAAGATTCTTACATACAACTGTTCCAGAGGGAAAAAATACATGTCATCATTACCAATACAATATCATTGCCAGTTATGCCCATTCTGATGAGAACAGACTTCTCCGCTACAAGAAGTATTTTGGATATCGGCTTTTTCCCGTATTTTGGAATAATTGCATACCATAATGAAATATCTTGGGGATGGGACCCAAGTCTAAACACAGAATGATTTTATGTTAATGTCGCATATACACCTCTTACACACAGCGTCAAGGCAATTATATACAAAATTATTAATAATTTTGTGCATCAGACAAAGTTTGTGTACATACACGAAATTCATTTAGTTTCATAGGCACACTATACACACAGCCTGAAGGTAATTTTATACAATATTTTTAATAATTTCACGCATTAGACAAAGTTTGTGTACATTGAACCATCAGAAAGCAAAGGTGTCACTATCTCAGTCATGCTCTAAAAATTCTGTATTTCGGAATATTCCGTATTTCAGAATTCTGAATATGGGAGACCCAGCCTGTACTAAAATCGCAAAGAAGGTTTCAACAAACATACATATAAAATATTATAAATAAATACCTAAAACATCTTGAAAAGTATTGAATGATTATATTATAATGAACTCAAAATATTCAATAATCAACTGAAGGTGGTTGGATAATAGAAACAATGTGATCCTAATCAGGCTCTTACTGGGCGGCCGGGGATCAGGAAAATCTCTGGTGGACCCCACTGATTCATAGCCATGCCCTCTATTGCTGAAGGGTGGAGCCTTTGGCGACATTCACTATAGGAGTGCCAGGCTGCAGTGCAGCTGCTTGCTGGGCAGTCATCAAGGCTGTTTTGACTGACCAGGACTGTAGCTACACACAGAGGATCAGGGTACTGCACTACTGGGAAATAAATCCCATGAGACTCTGCAAAGGGTCAGAGGAGCATGTGCTGAGCTCTGACTGGAGGAGCCCATCAGTGTGGCATAATGTAGCAGTACAGTGTGGCATAAAGTGGGGAACATTATAGTGTGGCATAATATTGGGTTCATCATAGTGTGGCATAATGTGTGGGGCACTACAGTATGGCATAATGTGAGGGTCACTATAATGTGGATACACTACAGTGTGGTATAATGTGTGGTCACTACAATGGAAACATTTACAATAATATATAATAAAAGATGGGGGGTAGAGAATATATATGAAGAAATGGTGGAGGAGATAAATATTGCACAAAATCAATAGAAAAAGAATATGGGTATGTGGAGTGAAGAATATGGCAAATAAAAAAAGTTGAGGGGGGGATACAAGTGGTCGTCTCTACTACGAAAGTCATTAAAATATCTAGTTACGACTCTGCTGGTTCCACCAGCGTGGATATCAGACAGACAGGAGGAGTCAGAGCCAGAAGAAGATCCTGAGGCAAGGATTAATGAATGCAAAAGCTGCATCAAGGTTAGACCTGACCAAATATGTTAGTACATGTGTAGTGCACTCATTAACCCACAACTGACCGGCATTGTAAGGGTTACTGGGCAGTTCACCACTGCCTCTCTGACCCCTCCATACTCACCACTGCCTCTGACTCATTCATGCTCACCACTACCTATCTGCACTACCCCCCTGACCCTTTCTTACCAAATACTATCTTTCTGCTCTACCTCCCCGACCCCACCATACTCACCACTACCTCCCTGACCCCTCCATACTCACCACTACCTATCTGCACTATCCCCTGACCCTTTCTTACCAAACACTATCTTTCTGCTCTACCTCCCTGACACCTCCATACTCACCACTACCTATCTGCACTACCCTCACACCCCTACCAAACACTATCTTTCTGTACTAACTCCCTTAATGATTTGGGCCTTGTACCCTCCTGTAGGTGTATAGGCCTAGGGCCTGGATGATGGCCACGGGCCTAGTGCCCGTCTACTTACTCAGTTAGTGACCTGGCCCTAATACTCAGGTCACTCAATCCTAATAGGGGCAGTTACCTTTTTAGGGGGTATATGGTAGGCCTCATGGAGGGCCTACCTGCTACGTTGGAAGAGGCTGTGGGTGGGAGCTTTGTTAGGTCTTTTACTTTCCACCACTGCAGCCCTCTCCGGTCCTCAGCCGCATTCTTCTGCCACTGGCCCGTCCTGCCGTGATTGGCTCATCGTGTCTGCCTCCTGTTGGCTGCTGGTCCACGAGCCAAATATGGCTCGCGGCCAGAGCCAAACACCCGCCTAACCTGATACCGCTTCAAGGCTACCGGGTGGCGGGCTACAGTAAGCCCGCACCCAGAGCCCAATACCTTCCGCCGTGCCCCACACTTGACTGGCACTGGGAACAAATACTCTGTCCCAGCGCTGGCTACCCGCCGCCTGCGCTTCCCTGGCGCTGGGAGCAGAAACAGCATCCCAGCATCAGGCGCGGATGTGTCCCTGTTAGGATCTGCGGTTAGCAGATAATTTTAGTTGCTGTTGAGACACTGCATTTAATCCTGCTTGTGTGCTGATCACATGTGTTCAGTAATTGTATGCCTGTGTGCAGTATCAGCTGCTCATTAATTGTCTTGTCTATGTGCACAGGCCAGCTGCACACTGGTGTGTCATTAGGGAGGCTTGCAGGGCTTCCTCTGATTGGACCTTGTATGTGTTAAATTACAGCCAGCCCTTCACTCCAAGCCGGTGATAGAGTTACTCGTCCTTCTGGTTGTTCCAGTCTCCTGTTTATTCAGTCAAATACCTGTGTCCAGTTTGAGTATAATTCACTGCCGTTTGTTCCATCCAGGCGGCACGGTCTGCATTCCATCTGCTGTGTGCTGCTCGAGTCATCTAAGCAGCAAAGTGTGTATCTCTGACCTCAACTTCATGTGTCATCCCAGCGGTTCAGAGTACACTTCTGTCCCAGGTGCATGCCAGCGTCCGGCGGCTAGTGTCAACTCGGCGACATTGGTTGCATCTCATGGTCCTAGGTGCGCAACCCGGCTACATCGGTAGCATCTCAGCGTCCCAAGTGCGCAATCCGGCGCACCAACGCCAGTGTGAACTCAGCGACATTGGTAGCATCTCAGCATCTTGTTCACATTTTCATAAAGAGTCTCACCAGCCCTCAAGGCTGCTTCAACAGCCCAAAGGCTGCATCTCACCTTTGGCCCACAGGCCTCAACTAGTAAAGGCAAATCAGCCCTCAAGGCTGCTTCCACAGACCAGAGGCTGCGTCACTCCCTCAGCCCTACGGTCACGACTAGTCAATGCGAATCAGCCATCAAGGCTGACACTAGACTTGATTAACCCTGAGTTCCTAACAGTCCCGCAGGGGACACATCTCTTCTTGATGTGCCGATGCTGGGATCAGTCATTTGATCCCAGCATGACTTTCCACACAAACACTTCACTGCCTCCATGACCCCTACATTGACTACATAACTGACTTCCATGCACAGTAGTAGGTCACTGACCTGTCCATCGCTCTCTCTCTCTCTCTCCCAATCTCCCCCCCCCTCTATATCTCTTTCTATCTCTCTATTTATTCAGCATTTGAAAATGAGTATTATAGTATTTTATTTGTAGTATATGTAAGGGTCAGAGATTATACTGATACTTTTTCCCAGTTTAGTTAGCCACAACCCCTCCAGTGACTGGCCACGCCCCTTTGTGGGCCTCTATTAATGCATTGACTGATTAATATCCTTGTTAATTTATTTCAAGTTGAAGTTATATATATAATGCTAGCTGTGATACCTGGTGTTGCCCAGGTTCAAGACTTGACCCTGAAATATGCCTGCAGACTTTATTTGTTTACATTGTCCTCGCATGTTACCCCATTCCATTGATCCTGAAAAAGGACCCCACTGTTTGCTAACGTGCATGCAAACAGTGGCGTAATTACCGTGGGTGCAAGGGGTGCAGCTGGTATGGTGCCGGAGCTGCCTCTGTGGCCCACCGCTCCCCCTGCAACCAGTCACGCACACAAGGTGGGTCGGTCCAGTCAAGGCTGACGAGAGGGGCCCCGGGTGGCAGCACTGTTGATTTAGTGCCGGACCGCCAGCTGATTACAGCTGGCGTACCAGCCGGAAGACATGGAGAGAAAGCGCGCCGGGCGTGAGGCAATCGGAGCTGGCAGACTGGCAGCCAATCAGCAGTGGCAGCTCCTGATCAGTTGCCTGTCCGCGAGCTTGATTTGCTCACGACAGGCACCAGATTCAAATTGCGCCAGCTGTAATTAGCTAGTGGCCCGGCCCCAAATCCACACCTGCTGGCTGCTGATGGCACGCGGGGGGAGACGAGAGGCTGTTTGAGGGACACAGGGAAGTGAGTTGTTGAGGTGGGGGGGGAAATAATGTGTAAGGGGCATTACTGTGAGGCATAATGTGTAAAGGACACTACTGTTGTGTGAAATAATGCGTTATATGGGGCACTAATACTATGTGGCATAATCTGTAAAGGTCATAACTGTGTGGTATAATGTGTAATGGGCATTACATATATACTCGTATATATACAGTATATACTTCATCAAAGCGATCCATCTCTCATCATGTGTCCCATGCTCATGGTCTACCACATCTGTGTCACCCCTGTCTGTCTGCCCCACCTCTTTAGATTGTAAGCTCTCTTGAGCAAGGCCCTCTTCTCCAATGTGCTTTTTCTTCCCTTAATTATACTATCATCTACTCCAGTGTTTCCCAACCTCAGTCATCAAGGCACACCAACAGTCCATGCATGATGGTTAAATCAAAATAATTGAGGTACTATTTAAGACACCTGTGCTCAAGTATAGCTATCCTTGAAACCTGGACTTTTAAGGCGGGTACCCACTAGCCAATTAAAATGAGCGATTGAATGATAAGGATATCGTTGTTCATTAATCGTTCACAAATCGGCCATGAAATTGTTGAAAACGACCAGTGATGCGCGCTCCTGCTGATTGTTTTTGACATCTATTATCGCCTGAACAGGCTCAGGGATGAGGGAGGGTGCCTACACTGAACGACTGATCAATCAGTGTAGGCACAGCAGAGACTGTGAAACGACTGCACGATTACAATGTTGTAATCATGCAGTCTTTTCACAGTCTGCTAGTGGATGTGCCCCTTTAGTGTGCCTTGAGGACCGTGGTTGGGAACTCCTGATCTATACTCCCTACAATGGCACCTAACTGTTGATTTCTGCTACCCTGCTGCTTATTTGAGTGTTATGGCCACTGATGCAGCAATGTTTGTAAACCATATACTTATCCTGCATTGTCTTGTACTGTAAGTCACTGTTTTCTTGTTCTGCTCATTTTTATTGTAGGTGCTGCAGAACCCTTCTGTCACCATATAAATAAATGATAATAATATCAATTATTAACAATAGTCAACATATAATAGAGGTATAGTCCAGTTATTATAAGTGTCTGGTGCACTTCTCCACTGTCACATACGGTATGGCCGTCTCCTCAGAGGGAATACTGACTTTTGATAACTACAGTAGACTATACCTCTATTGCAATGTGCTTTTACTGTCTAACTTGCCCCTATGCCCTGTGTGGCACAGGGGCATAAATATATACAGTATCCTCCAACATTTTGTCTTTGTCAATCTGGAACAAGTCCGTGCATGATAGGTGCTTCTGCCGTGGTAGGACGCCATCTGTTCTCTTCCATTATAAATGCTGTGTTCACTGAGGTAGGTGCATACAGCACTGTTCATCACTGATCTGCTATGCAACGGTCAGGCCAGTCAGGAAAATGCAGTCCCTATTGAGAAGGTGGGACAGTTCCTTAAATCAGGACTGTCCCTCTTAATTTGGGATATTGGGTAGGTATGGATATGTTTCAAGATCCGTTAGTAACTACATGGTTATTATCACGTCATTGCAGAACCATTGTTAAATATCTACCAAAAAAAACCTTCCTGCTGAGCAGGGACATCCAGGCAGGTAACATGCAGTAGGGACCTAGGCACAATACAATTCCCACTATGTCCTGTTTATTGAAATTGAATTTAATCATAGTTTACTTTTTCTGTAACAGAACCCCATAGAATAAGAATAGTTGGTAAGAGTTGCTTCTTTATGCATAAAACAATGTTGTACTTAGATGTGCATTTGGCCTAAATTAAAAATAGGGACATTTTCAGAGACAAATCTTGAAACTTGGAATTTTCCCTGGAAGTTATGGACAGTTGTCTAGTCCCACAGATATTTACATTCAAACTGGTCCACCTGTCACATATTGGAAATCCATTTGAAGGTTTCAGCGCCTAGACAGGTAGGATGGAGTTAAACCAACGACCTTGGTACAGGAGCGGACGCAGCACATTTGTGTTATATTATGCTGCCACTGGCTGTATTGTCTCTGAATTCCTCCTTCAATACAAAGTTACTTGTTATAAAACTCTGTTGTTTCCAAATCAGTCATAACAAGATGCACTTCACGTTCTGTACAAAAGTGTTCACTATAGTTCTCTGTGTTTTTCATTATTAAAGTAAATATGCCATCTGCACACAAAGGCAGCTGACTTGATACTAATAAGAATTTGAGGTAAATTTACTAAGATTCGAGTTTGGTCGAGTTTGTTTTTTTAAACTCAATTTGCATTGCCAAAACTCAGGTGAATGTGCTGTTTTTAAACTCTCAAATTTACTAAGAAGTGAGTTTAGCTGAGAGGGAGTTGGCCGATGGTGAAGCAGATCGAGATTTCTCCCCCGAGTTGCGAGTTTAGATGAGATTACTCACCCGAGATTGCAGTGTTTTCTCTCTGCCAAACTCTCCCGAACAAGCAGCCTGCACATAACAGTGAGATATGTGAAGGATGCTTGTGTGTTGTACCTGTAAAAAAAGGGTTAAATGTTTTTAAAAAATTACATAGGCCCCGCCCCCAAAAAGCATAACCAGCCCCAGGCTGCTCAGCCAGTCGTGGTTCCTGAAAATACAGGGGAAAAAATTAATAGGGTCCCCCCCCCCATATTTTAGGTACCAGCACCTGGCTGCTGAGACAGTCCTGGATTTAAAAATAGGTGGAAAAAAAATTGCGTAGGGGTCCCCCTATATTTAAAACCAGCACCAGACTCAATCCGGCCGGGGTGTAATGTCACAGCCAGGGGACCCTATCACTGGGTCACCCTAGCCAAAGCATTCGCACCCCAAGCCGGTCAGGTTAAGCTGGGAATCTCAAGGGAGGTGGGGACCCCTGGAGTGGTGGGTACGGGGGTAATAGTAGTGATAATATTGTAAAACTTTTGTTTTTTAATGTGTAACTACAGGTGGCAGCATGCCTGCCCTTTGGCACTTGTGGAATTACAAGTGCCAGCAGCTGGCCGGCACCCATACCTTCACTGTAAAAAAAGTAGATAAAAAAAAAATCACAGTCCACACACACCGTATACATTATAACTTTAATACATACATCTATTCAACTAACACATACTTACCTGTTGCCAGATGTTCACGTCCACTTGTCCAAGTAGAATCCACGGGTGTACCTGAAAAAAATATGCTATACTCACCTCTGTTCTTGCCACTTCGGGAAATCCCATGGCCCGCCAGACAATCAGAGGCTGCTTAACATATAGCGGCCACTCATTAGCTGGGACCCACGTGTAACCAGCCAATGAGTGGCCACTACATGTAAAGCAGCCTCTGATTGGCTGGCAGGCCGTGGAATTTCCCGAAGTGGCCTGGCACCTATCATTTGCGATGTGTTGGTATGTGTGACAACACATATACCAACACATGCTCGCATGGATCGGGTCAGTCAGTTTGTTTTTTTGGCCAAGTCCGGGGATGCTACGAAGAGCAGCGCAAGGACAGAGGTGAATATAGCATCTTTTTTTCCAGGTACACCCGTGGATTCTACTTGGACAAGTGAACGTGAAGATCTGGCAACAGGTAAGTATGTGTGAGTGGGATAGGTGTATGTATTAAAGTTATACTGTATACGGTGTGTGTGTACTGTGATTTTTTAAGTATTTTTTTTGTACAACGGGGGTACGGGTGCCAGATGCCTGCTGGCACTTGTAGTACCCACCACTCCACGGGTGCGGGAAAGAGCCCCGGGCTTCAGGCTAAGCATGGGGTGCTCGGTAGAGGGGGACCCCCTTTCTTCGGGGGTCCCCACCTCCTGTGAGATCCCCGGCTTGGCCTGGCCAGCTTGGGGTGCAAAGGCTTTGGCTGGGGTGACCCGGTGATAGGGACCCCTGGCTGTGGCATTACACCCTGGCCGGATTGAGTCTGGTGCTGGTTTTAATTTTTTTCACCTATTTTTAAAACCAGGACTGGCTCAGCAGCCAGGTGCTGGCTCCTAAAAATACGGGGGGACCCTATTAATTTTTTTTGCCCATATTTATGAGAACCAGGACTGGCTGAGCAGCCTGGGGCTGGTTGTGCTTTTTTGGGGTTGGACCCTACGTCACTTTTTTTTTTTTTTTTTTTTAAACAAACACTTTAGATTAGGTGTTACAGGCAGAAACGTACACAAATCACACTAATCTGTGTATGTTTCTGCCAAAGTCGCAGCTCAGGTGGTGGAGTGTTTGAAACTTCAATTTATCAGCGAGTTTGCTACAATTCTTGGTAAATTCCCGAGTTGCAACTTTTTCAAGAAAAGTACTTCTGAGTTTGGCCGATGGTGAGTTGATTCGAGTTTGCGATCTTACCCTAGTTGCGATCTCATCATTGCAACCCCTCCACTGGGCGTGCACCAGAGATCCCATTTGTAACCCTTCGGAGATGGCTGACAGCCACCACAGCGCCAACCGTGCTAACAATGATGCAAGTTTGCGGTTTAAATGCACAGTCAGTTTGTAATGCAGAGACCTCTCTCTCATACAGCCCACTACGAGTTACTGAACTCATGAAATCACTAAAGTGTACAAGTCTGGGATAGCATTGACATTGATGCAAGTTTGCCCTTTAAACGCACAGTCAGTTTGAATTGCAGAGACCTCTCTCTCTCAAACAGAGCCCACTACCAGTTACTGGTCATGAGAAATCACTATAGCAGCATAGACATTGACGCAAGTTTGCGTTTTAAATGAACAGTTAGTTTGTAATACAGAGACTTCCCTCTCAAACAGAGCCCAAATGACTATTGTGTACAAGTCTGGGACAGCGCAGAGTGGCGCAAGTGTGAAAATTCAACAGCATACTGTTGTAATTCAGACAACTGGGCATGCACAGTGATGATCTTCCATACGCCATGGCATAGCGATACGTGGTGCATGGCTTGGTTCCACTGGGCATGCGCCACAGATTCCATTGTCATTGTAACCCCTCCACTGGGCATGCACCAGAAATCCCATTGCAACCCCTCCACTGGGCATGTGCCAGAGATGCCATTTATAACCCCTTGGAGCTGGCTGACAGCCACCACAGCGCCAACCATGCTAACATTGATGCAAGTTTGTAATGCAGAGACCTCTCTCTCATACAGAGCCCACTACCAGTTACTGAACTCATTAAATCACTAAAGTGTACAAGTCTGGGACAGCATCGACATTGACGCAAGTTTACGCTTTAAACACACAGTTTGTAATACAGAGACTTTCCCCTCAAACAGAGCCCACTACTGTAGCAGTTTCTGAAGTCATTAAATGACTATTGTGTACAAGTCTGGGACAGCGCAGAGTGGCGCAAGTGTGAAAATTCAACAGCATACTGTAGTAATACAGACAACTGGGCATGCGCAGTGATGATCTTCCATACGCCATGGCATAGCGATACATAGCGTTTGGCTTGGCTCCACTGGGCATGCACCACAGATTCCATTGTCATTGTAACCCCTCCACTGGGCATGTGCCAGAGATCCCATTGCAACCCCTCCACTGGGCATGTGCCAGAGATGCCTTTTATAACCCCTTGGAGCTGGCTGACAGCCACCACAGCGCCAACCGTGCTGACATTGATGCAAAATGCTTGGGACCAGAGGTATTTTGGATATCGGAATATGCCGTATTTTGGAATAATTGCATACTATAGTGAAATATATTGGGAATAGGACCCAAATTTAAACACAGAATGCATTTATGTTTTATATGCACCTTATACACACAGCCTGAAGGTGATTTTATACAATATTTTCAATAATTTTGTGGCTCAAACAAAGTTTGTGTACATACATGAAATTCATTCATGTTTCATTTACACCTTATAGACAAAGCCTGAAGGTTATTTTATACAATATTTTTAATACTTTTGTGCTTTAAACAAAGTTTGTGTACATTAAACCATCAAAAATCAAGGGTTTCACTTGCTCAGTCATGCTAAAAATATTCCGTATTTCGGAATATTCTGTATTTCGGAATATTTGGATATGGGAGACTCAACCTGTATCGCCATCATGTTTAGGTTGGCATAACTGGACCATTCCAATACTTGCACGTTTATTGTTGCAATGAAATTGCTTAAATAAATGAATAATGGAGAGATAATGTTTTGGGTTAAGAGAAGTGGGAGTACTTGAAGGTTGTATAAGAGCTTTGGGAAATATACCATCTTCAAAGCATTTGCTCTACCCAGGAAAGACAAATGGAAATGGCTAAGTTCCCCCAATTCAGTACTGAGTGTAGTTAAATCTTCCCAATATTGTATCTATATAAATTATGAATATTTTGGGAAGTACAATACCCAATACAAAATTTGCCCTTTTGCCCATTTAAGTGGTAATTGTGCTGCCCAGGTTGGGTGAATAAACCCCCATTTTAAATATAAGGCTACTGATTTCTCAAAATTGATAAAAAAATCCAGCAATAGGCCAAAACTGCCTAACATTTCTAGGAGGGGACTTAATGATAATCTAGGGTTTGATAGGTAAATAAATAAGTACATCATCTGCAAATGCTGTAAGTTTAGTTTCAGCGTTTCCAATACAAATACCTTGTATGGTGGTCCAAAAATAAATCACTCTAAGGGATCAAGGGAGATTGAATAATAAGAGGGAAAGAGGGCACCCTTGACGAGTACCTCGAGTCATAACTATAGAGTTGCTTCTCGTGCCATTTATCAAAAAAGAGGTGGAGGGGGTTGTGCAACAGGATGAGGGGGAAATTTGTGTATCTGACGCTAATCAGGGAGTTGATGATGAATGTATTGAACAAGAAGAAGTTGATAAAATTCAGGAGGAGGATGTTTGTGTCAAAGTAATGCTGGGTAGTTTGTACACACTGACAGATATATTGGCCGATCAATTGATCGGCCAATATATCTGCTGCACGTCGGCCAGTGTGTACCAGCTATATGTCTGTGAACGGTGTAGTTCACAGACTTATCACATTGGCTGCGCTGCACAGCTGATGGACAGATATATCTGCAGACATATCTGTCCATCCGCAGGTGTGTACGGGCAGTCTGTAAACCGCCCGTACACACACAGCGGCAGGCGCAGGGAGGGTGGCGGGACACGCCACCGGGACACGCCTCCAACCCGCCCCCCGGGATCCGCTGCAGCATGCAGATGATGGTTGTTCAGTGTGTATGAACGACCATCATCTGCAGATATATCTGCATTTCACTCGATCTGCAGATATATCGCTTAGGTGTGTACCCCCCTTAAGTTTGCCAGTGGCAAAAGTTCTTGCCAGTAATATGAAGAAGGGCATTGTCATGCCTGGGCAGGAACTAGGTAAGGCCTAACCAGAAACTTATTAATTAAGATGAACTAAGACTTACTGAGACTGAGTCGGTCACCAGGTGTCTGAACTGCATTGAGACACTCCACTTATGCCCTACTACTTATTGTAATACACCTCCTAACATCCCCCCCCCCTCCAATCATCTCCTATCCACCCACTAATATTTTAGTACTACGAGATCAACATTTCTGATTCTAACAAAAACTTCAAAGGGTTTTTTATACGCAACTATGTACAGGGTCATTTATATAATTTTTGACACTGAGTCAGCATTCTTTCACGTCAGCATAGGGCGCAGTCCATCAACATATGTGTGTGCTTGCACATATATGTACTCCTTTATATACATGCCTGGGTATAAGACCAAAAATGTCACCTCTTTCGTGCGGAATAATTTTTCCCAAATCATAGGCACACGCAGGGGGGGTTTCCGGTTGCCTGGAAACCCCCCTCCCCAGCCCATAACCACAATAGAAATGGTAAAATAATAGAATTTTACTGCATGTTCTTCTCAGAATCACAAATTAAATAAATAGCACCCCCTGTTGATCTTTTAATATGTGTCAGCCAGTATTAAATACACCTGTGCACCAACTAGGAGATCTGGAAAACATGCAGTTAGGGGTGCAATGCTATAGACCATCAATAGGGTAAATTATTAATATAATATAATACACTATTCAGTGCATAAGAAGACCAATATGTACATATATGCCCAGGGTAGTGCTAGGTTCTTCTGCTGCACCCCCAGACTCCCAGACTTGCTCCAATGCTCTGGAATGGAGCCCCCATCTGAAATAAAAACATTTAGCTCAGGCAGGATGGCCCTACTGCCACATTTAATGGCTTACTGGGATCGCTGGTCTTGGATATACTGGAATTATGATGCACATTACACTTTGTTGACACATATTAAAGATGGTTAAGTGCTAATTATTCATGGACTGGCCACACTCACTCTAAAATCAAGCATTTGGAAACCCCCCTCTAAAAATCCTGCATTTGCCACTGCAAATCCTGACACTTGTCAACGCATCTGCATAATTTGTGAGGCCAAAGTAAGTAGAGGTAGGGGTGTTAACCATCTAGGCACCTCCTCCCTGTCATTTGCAGCGAGTTCATGCAAATTATCAAAATCTGAATAATCCTGTAAAATAATTACAAGCAGTCCAGCATAAGCTACCAGCAGCATGGATAGATCCCAGCACATGCAATCTCTACCAGCAACACCTTCATCATTAACCTCCTCATTAATGATCAAAGGTAGTCACCCTGCATCCAATATGCAACGGCTAACTGACTCCTCCCCTATCCAGGATTCTAAAGAACAATCCTTGGGCACTAGGGCTGCTGCTGCTGGTGGTGAATCTTCATCACAATAGACTGTGAAACAAGCATTTGCAAGAGGAACCAAGTATGACAGCAGATCACCGAAGCCATGACTGCTATGTTAGCATTAGATCTGTGTCCAATATCCAACATCAATTCATGTGGTTTTAGACAATTAGTTGAGGTCATGTATTCTCGCTACCAAATTCGATCTTGATTCCATTTTACCAGAACAGCACTTTCTCACTTGTACAGGGACATTAAAAAAACCTTCTTGGCCTACAAAATGCCATTGTACCAACTATCCACTTAATTACAGATATGTGGACAAGTGATACAGGTTAAACTAAAGACTTCATGACCGACAGCCCACTGCATATCGCCTTCAGCAGCAGTATCTAACATACAGTGCCAGCTCAATCACAGGCAGGCTACTCTCTCTATCAGAGGCATATCAGTGTAAATCTGTTGGAAAAACTCAGGGATGAGCAAAATAGCTTATCCTGCTAAGATTTTCCTCAGGATTTATCATTTCCGATTAGAAAGTAACATTGTCCAGCATTACAACTGGGTGATTTTCAACATGTACCATGTTTTATACATACAATAAACTTGGTGGCTCATGATTTCTTAAAAACTTACAGGTCCGTGCAGGACATGGTGACTGTGGGCCAAAAAATTACTGGGCATATTTGGAATTCAGCAACCATATGTAGAAGGATTCTGCTAAGTGTGTTGGACTTGTAGATCCAGTGGCAGTTCTAGGGGCGGGCTAACAGGGCCATCGCCCGGAGCGCCGGCCCCTAGAGGGCACCACTGAGTCCCCAGAAGGATTTTTTTTTAAAAATCCCATAGAAAAAAAACAAAAACCCTGCGCCGATCCCCCTCGCGTTGCCGGGCGCCCGCTGATATTTATTATCAGCGGGCACCTGGCTCCCTCCCTGCAGCGGCAGCCAAAGCTCACTCCAGAGCTCTGGCTCCCGCAGAGAGCACTATGGGAGGGACGTCATGACGTCTCTCCCATAGATCCGTGGTGGAGCCGCGGTCGGACCGGACAGCAGCGGACCCAGGAGCGGGGCCTAAGGTAAGTATTGTGTTTGTATTTTTTATTTTTCAGAAGGGAGGCATGGGGGCATTACTACTGGGGGCGTGTCTATAAGGGGGGATTACTACTGGGGCATGTCTATAAGGGGGCATTACTACTGGGGCATGTATATAAGAGGGCATTACTACTGGGGGCATTACTACTGGGGGCATATCTATAAGGGGGCATTACTACTGGAGGCATGTCTATAAGAGGGCATTACTACTAGGGGCATGTCTATAAGGGGGCATTACTACTGGGGGCATGTCTAAGGGGGCATTACTACTGGGGGCATTTCTATAAGGGGGGCATTACTACTGAGGGCATGTCTATAAGGGGGCATTACTACTGGGGGCATGTCTATAAGGGGGCATTACTACTGGGGGCATGTCTATAAGGGGGCATTACTACATTGGGCACTACTATAGGGGACATTCCTACTGTGGGCACTACTATAGGGGGAATTATTACTGGGGGCACTACTAATGTGGGCACTACTATAGGGGGCACTACTGTGGGCATTACCAATGGGTGCACTACTATTGGGGACTTTACCAATGGGGGCATTAACACTGTGGGCATTACCACTGCGGGTACTACTGAGGGCACTGCATGGGGGGCACCATTACTGAGGCCATTGTGTAAGGGGCACCACTGCTGTGAGCATTCTATAAGGAGCACCACTACTGTGGGCATTGTATTAGGGACATTACTACTCAGTACTGTGGGCCTTGTGTATAAGGGGCACTTATTTGGGCATTGTGTAAAAGGGGCACCACTGTGTGTCATAACATGAATAAGGGACTAATGTGTGGCTTAATTTGAATAGGGGATACTATATTATAAAGGGCATTACTGTGTGTGGCACAATGTATTATACAGGGCATTACTGCATGTGGCATAATGTATTATACAGGGCATTAATAAATAAATAAATTACTGCGTGTGGCATAATGTTTTATACAGGTTCTTACTGTGTATGGCATAATGTGTTATACAGGGCATTACTGCGTGTGGCATAATGTGTTATACAGGGCATTACTGCGTGTGGCATAATGTCTTATACAGTGCATTACTGCGTGTGGCATTTTATAAAGGGCATTACTGCATGTGGCATAATGTGTTTATAAAGGGCATTACTGTGTAAGGCGCATTACTGCACATGGCAATTATTCGCCACGAGGGGAATTCCCCCAAGTGCTGGGCATGCCCCACAGTGTGATGAATTGGGGGTATTTCAGCACACGCAGAGGAACGTCATCTAAAAAAAGTTAGGTTTTTTTGGGGGGGGAGGGGGGCGCAACTGTGAACTTTCCCCCTGAGCTCCACAATGTCTAGAACCGGCCCTGTGTAGATCAAGCTCTTTGTTTGCTTCTCCAGGACCAAAGGATTTGCAACATCTTGCAATTGTATCAGAACATTTTGGCAGCCATGCTTGATCCTAGATTTAAGTTACATGTAATTTATTTATTTACAACTGACACGGATCTTAGGAGATGCAAAGAGCACCTGGCAAGCAAGTTGTCAGATCAAGTGGCCCATGACACAACGTCTCCTGCTTCAGTTTCTCCTTCAAATACGGTTGCCAGGAAAAAAAAAAAAGACCTTCTAGTGGTGATGATGACAGAGACTTCTGTAATGGTGGATTCAAGTGGGGATGAGCTAATACTGTATGATGATGATATTAACATCTGTGATGTGGTGATGATGAGGATGATATCGATGATATCTTCTGTGGGCTCCTTGTCTCCCATTTATTTAATTGCATTTACTGTTCTGTGTGTCTTTAGTAAGTGTCTGTTTCTCATCTGTGTGTAACTTTCAGTTGGTTGTTTTCATTATACTCCTGATACTGATTACACTAGAGAGAACACTGATTTGTCTATTGGCATTCACAAATTTATATCACTTTCTACATAGTTTATCTTATTTAATATATTATGGTGCTTTAACATTCATTTACCACACCTTCCTAGCACACCAATGTTTAGCAAATTTTGTGTGTGGGGAAATCTTTGAAGTTTTGTTAAAATGTCTTCCAAGGGCAAAGCACCCAGGGAGGGGGGCGCTCCTGTGTTGCATAACTGTAGGACCTGTGCTGAAGTACTTTCTCCTCAGGTTCAAGACCACGATGGTCTCTGTGTCTGGTGTTACACAGCTATGCAGCAGGAGGTCTCTTTGGCCACAGATTCCAATCCGGAACTAGCATGGGTTTCCACGTTGCCAGTTGTCTTCCTAATCACGGTGGTTTGGAGCCTGTGGCAGTGGAACCACCATGGATGCAGTCCTTCACTCAATCAGTGCAGGTGTCGATATTTCTCTCCAACAGATGATAGACAAGGACCGCCAATCCAAGCGCAAGCCTACCAGGGGGGACTGCTCTACACCCCTCTGGTTATGACTAGAGATGTGCGCCGACCCTCGTGTTTTGGTTTGGGATCTGGATCTCCTCTGGTTTTGAATCTGGATTGGTTTTGACTAGGGGTGAACGGGTTCGGATTTCTGAAATCTAAACCCCCCCGAGCCCCCCCGATCCGAGGCAGATCAGAGTCAGGCTCGACTTTTCCCGCCTGACTCGGATCTGAAATCGAGGCAAAACGTCATCATCCCGCCTTCCGAGTCTCGCGGGTTTTGGATCCTATATAAGGTACCCGCGTCGGCGCCATTTTCTCACTCGGCTGTGGACAGTGAAGAGGGAGGGTAGGAGTTAGGGCTGGCTGGGCTGTGTAGTGTAGTGCAGAGTAGTGTTGTGCTGTGCTGTGCTGCGCTGTGCTGCTGTTGTCCACTACTTCAAAGTCCATAGGGGCTGGCTGTGTTGTGCTGTGCTGCTGTTGTTAATAGAGGCTGTGTCCACTACTTCAAAAGTCCATAGGGGCTGGCTGGACTGTGTTGTGCAGTCAGTTCTCCATAGGGGCTGTGTCCACTCCAAAGTCCTGTGCAGTGTCCCAGTCCTAAAGGGGTGCTGTAGTGTTGTCCAGGGGGTGCTCTGTCCATCAGGGGTGCTCCCCCCAAGTGCTAAAAAAATAATATTTTTTGTGTGTTTGTGAATTGTGTGCGCAGTAGCCGCACGTGCATCAACAAAGTAGTGCCAAGCGTGCACCTGTGTCATAAGTAAAGGGCTGGCTGGCTTGACCGTTAAAGGGTGCTGTAACCCCCAAAGTACACTCCAAACCAAAAAAATATATATTTTCTGTGTTTGTGAATTGTGTGCGCAGTAGCCGCACGTGCATCAACAAAGTAGTGGCAAGCGTGCGCCTGTGTCATAAGTAAAGGGCCGGCTGGCTTGACCGTTAAAAGGGTGCTGTAACCCCCAAAGTACACTCCAAACCAAAAAAAAAATTATTTTCTGTGTTTGTGAATTGTGTGCGCAGTAGCCGCACGTGCATCAACAAAGGAGCAGCGCCAAGCGTGCGCCTGTGACCCATAAGTAAAGAGCCGGCTGGCTCATTTCTTAAAGGCTGGTGTAACCCACAAAGTGCACTACTCTCCAGCAAAAATAAAAAAATATTTTCTGTGTTTAGCTGCACGTATATATCAAATCGATATAACATAAATGGAGGACCAAACTTTCTCCGATAAAAATAAAATAGAGAAAGATCAAGAACCACTTCCTCCTAGTGCTGAAGCTGCTGCCACTAGTCATGACATAGACGATAACATGCCATCAACGTCGTTTGCCAAGGCCGATGCCCAATGTCATAATAGAGGGCACATACAATCCCAAATGACAAAGTTCAGGAAAATGACCTTGAAAAAAACATTTAAATCAGCTGAAGAGAAACGTAAACTTGCCAATATGCCATTTACGACACGGAGTGGCAAGGAACGGCTAAGGTCGATCCCTAGTATGTTCATGACTAGTGGTTCAGCTTCACATGACGATGGAAGCCCTCCTGCCACTAAAAAAATCAAAAGAGTTAAGCTGGCAAAAGCACAGCGAAGAACTGTGCTTTCTAAGAAGATATCACAAATCCCCAAGGAGAGTCCAAGTGTGGTGGTGGTTGTGATGCCTGACCTTCCCAGCACTGGACGGGAAGAGGTGGCTCTTTCCACCATTTGCACGCCCCCTGCAAGTGCTGAAAGGAGCACCCACAGTCCACTTGCTGATATGCAAATTGAAGATGTCACTGTTGAAGTACAACAGGATGAGGATACTGGTGTAGCTGGCGCTGAGGAGGAAGTTGGCGAGGAGGATTCTGATGGTGATGTGGTTTGTTTAAATCAGGCTCCGGGGGAGACAGTTGTTGTCCGTGGGATGAAAAAGCCCATCACGGTCATGCCTGGGCAGAAGACCAAACATTCCACCTCTTTGGTCTGGCAATATTTCTATCCAAATCCGGACAACAACTGTCTTGCCATATGTACCTTATGTAAAGGTGGAATAAGTAGGGGTAGGGACGTTAACGACCTAGGAACATCCTCCCTTATATGGCACCTGCAGCGCGTTCATAATAAGTTACTGTCAAGTTCAGAAACTTTGGCTAAGACCGTAAGCAGTCCAGGGACACCTAAATCCCGTTGTCCTGTTGTATCCAAGCGCCTGCAAACCACACCGTCAAC
The DNA here is from genome assembly GCA_031769625.1 of Taudactylus pleione. Lineage (NCBI taxonomy): Eukaryota > Metazoa > Chordata > Amphibia > Anura > Myobatrachidae > Taudactylus > Taudactylus pleione. The sequence goes on from JAUIMM010000121.1 coordinate 5,618,073, forward strand.
TCCCTCCTCGTCAATTTCCTCCTTAGTCAGGATCGGAAGTAGTCCTGCAGGCCATGTCACTGGCATGACTGACTCTCCTATCCCGGATTCCTCCGGAGGATCCTGCATTGCTACGCCTCCTGCTGCCGCTCCTGCTGTTGCTGCTGCTGGGAGTCGTTCATCATCCCAGAGAGGAAGTAGGAACACCACTACTTTTACTAAACAATTGACCCTCCAACAGTCCTTAGCGAGGAGGATGAAGTACGACAGCAGTCATCCTGAAGCAAAACTTATAACTGAGGCCTTGACTGCTATGTTGGTGTTAGACGTGCGTCCGGTATCCGCCATTAGTGCAGTGGGATTTAGACAATTGATGGAGGTAGTGTGTCCCCGGTTCCAAATCCCGTCTAGATTCCACTTCACTAGGCAGGCGATACCGAGACTGTACAGAAACGTCAGAAAAAGTGTCCTCAGTGTCCTGAAAAATGCCGCTGTACCCAATGTCCACTTAACCACGGACATGTGGACAAGTGGAACAGGGCAGACTAAGGACTATATGACTGTGACAGCCCACTGGGTAGATGTATCACCTTACGCAGCAACAGCAGCAGCGTCACCAGTCGCAGCATCTCAGAAACGCCAGCTCGTTCCAAGGCAGCCTACGCTGTGTATCACCGGTTTCAGTAAGAGGCACACCGCCGACAACCTCTTAGAGAAACTGAGGGAAATCATCGCCCAGTGGCTTACCCCACTTAGACTCTCCTGGGGATTTGTGATATCTGACAACGCCACCAATATTGTGCGGGCATTACATCTGGGCAAATTCCAGCACGTCCCATGTTTTGCTCACACAATAAACTTGGTGGTGCAGAATTTTCTGAAAAGCGACAGGGGCGTGCAGGAGACGCTTTGGGTGGCCCGAAAAATTTCTGGCCACTTTCGCCATTCAGCGACTGCGTGCCGAAGACTGGAGCGCCAGCAAACACTCTTGAACCTGCCCCACCATCACCTGAAGCAAGAGGTTGTGACGCAGTGGAACTCAACCCTCTATATGCTTCAGAGGATGGAGGAGCAGCAAAAGGCCATTCAAGCCTATACATCCACCTATGACATAGGCAAAGGAGGGGGTATGCACCTGACTCAAGCGCAGTGGAGAATGATTTCTGTGTTGTGCAAGGTTCTCCAGCCCTTCGAACTTGCCACACGTGAAGTCAGTTCAGACACTGCCAGCTTGAGTCAGGTCATTCCCCTCATCAGGCTTTTGCAGAAGCAGCTGGAGAAAGTGAAGGAGGAGCTAAGACGGAGCGATTCCGCTCGGCATGTGGGACTTGTGGATGAAGCCCTTCATTCGCTTTGCCAGGATTCCAGGGTGGTCAATCTGTTGAAATCAGACCACTACATTTTGGCCACCGTGCACGATCCTAGGTTTAAAGCCTATGTGGTGTCTCTCTTTCCGGCTGACACAAGCCTGCAGAGGTGCAAAGACCTGCTGGTGAACACACTGTCAGCTGAAGCGGAACGTGACACGTCAACAGCTCCTTCTTCATTTTCTCCCGCAACTGGGGCTGCCAGGAAAAAACTTAGGTATCCTAAGCAACCCGCTGGCGGTGATGCAGGGCAGGCAGGACCAAGTTTGGACATCTGGTCCGGACTGAAGGACCTGGCAACAATTTCTGACATGTCTACTGTCACTGCATATGATACTGTCACCATTGACAGAATGGTGGAGGATTACATCGGTGACAGCATCCAAGTAGGCATGTCAGACAGTCCATACCTGTACTGGCAGGAAAAAGAGGCAATTTGGAGGCCCCTGTACAGACTGGCTCTATTTTACCTGAGTTGCCCCCCCTCCAGTGTGTACTCCGAAAGAGTGTTTAGTGCAGCCGGGAACCTTGTCAGCGAAAGGCGTAGGAGGTTGCTTCCACAGAATGTGGAGAAGATGATGTTCATCAAAATGAATTATCAGCTCTTCCAGGGAGACCAGCCTCCAGAACGTACAGAGGGACCTGTGGTGGTGGATTCAAGTGGGGACGAGTTAATACTTTGTGAGGATGAGGATGTACACACTGAAGAGGGTGAGGAATCGGTGGATGAGGGGGATGAGGATGACCTCTTGCCTCCGTAGAGCCAGTTTGTGCAGGGACACATTAATTGCCAGCTTGTTTTGTGGGGGCCCAAACGAACCAATCATTTCAGCCACAGTTGTGTGGCAGACCCTGGCGCTGAAATGATTGGTTTGTTAAAGTGTGCATGTCCTGTTTATACAACATAAGGGTGGGTGGGAGGGCCCAAGGACAATTCCATCTTGCACCTCTTTTTTTTCTTTGCATTATGTACAGTTTGGGGCCTAGTTTTTCAAACTGCCATCCTGTCTGCCACTGCAGTATCACGCCTAGATGGGTCACGTGTTTGTGCCGCCCACTCGTGTCGCTTGGCATAGTCATCCAGCTACCTCGGTGCAACCTTTTGGACATAAAAACACTATTGTGAGGTGTGAGGTGTTCAGAATAGACTGGAAATGAGTGGAAATTAAGGTTATTGAGGTTAATAATAGCATAGGAGCAGAAAAACCTACAAATTCTGTGATTTTAGCTGTTTTTATGCTTTTTTAAAAAAAAATACAGATCCAAAACACAAAACCCAGAACCCAAAACACGGAAGGGTGGTTTTGGCAAAACCAATCCAGATCCAAAACACGAAGAAAGATCCAGATCCAAAACTAAAACACAAAACACGAAAAGTGGCCGGTGCACACCCCTAGTTTTGACAAAACCTCACCTCCGTGTTTTGTTTTCCGGTTTTGGATCTGGATTTTTTCTTTAAAAGTCATAAAACCAGCTAAAATCACATAAAAGAGCCTGGTTTTGTTCCTACGCAATTATTAACCTCATTAAAATTTATTTCCACTTGTTTCCAGTCAATTTTGACCGCCTCACAGCTTACTGTATTGTTTTCATCCAGTTTAGGCCCAAAATTAGCACCAAGCTAGCTGGTTGACTAAGCTATGCGGCAGCAGTGGGCGGCAAAAAAATGTGGCAGTTCAACTTCCAACATGGCACATAAGGAAACAAATGTTTTTATTATTCAAGAGAGGCCTGAGGGAGTTGGAGTATGTATGTAATTGAAGGCAGGGATAGGAAGGGTTTGGTGGTAAATTTAATTTAATTTTTTTATTACTAAATTTATAAGTGAGACGGGGAGGGGAGGAGGCATTTACAAAAAAATATTTTACTCATTCACATCAGTCCTTGCCACAGAAGAATCCTTGCGCGCAATGCCTGCTGCTGGCAGTGGATTTTCTCATCCCAGAAGGGGACCAGGAAGACTTCTAGTAATGCTTTCCACATGAAAAAGCATTTCCCAACCTGTACAGGGACATTAAAAAAACATAGTTAGTTAGTGGCCTCCAAACTGCCACTTAACCAGCACAAAGATATTAAGGGGTAAATTTAATTTACTAAAGAGAGTTTTTACAAGTGCATTTTAGAAGTGATGTTGCCCATAGCAACCAATCAGATTCTACTTAACATCACTTTCTAGAAGATAATAGCTAGAATCTGATTATTTTCTATGGGCAAGCAACATCACTTCTAAAACTCACTTCTAAAAACTCTCACTTTAGTACATTAAATTTACCCCTTAAGGTCTTATGTTGTGTCTTTCTTGAGAATCCTGCACCAACTTCTGTTGCTAGGAGTGGATTTTCATCCCAGAAGGGGACCAGGAATACTGCTTTCCAAAACAATTGACTGTAAAATAATCTTTTGCAAAGCTTCCACATTGAACATTTCCCAACCTGTACAGGGACATTAAAAAAACATAGTTAGTTAGTGGCCTCAAAGTGCCACTTAACCAGCACAGATATGTGGACAAGCGTAAGATCTATGATTTAAGGCAGGGGTAGCCAACCCTGGTCCTCGAGAGCTACCAACAGTGCATGTTTTCCAGGTCTCACAGAATCACAACTGTAATAATTAACTCCACCTGCGGATCTTTTCAAATGTGGTACTGAGTAATGAACACACCTGTGCACCTGCTAGGTGGTCTGGAAAACGTAAACTGTTAGTAGCTCTTGAGGACTGAGGTTGGCTACCCCTGATTTAAGGCCTTACTTTGTGTCTTTCTTGAGAATCCTGTGCCTGCTTCTGCGGCTAGGAGTGGATTTTCATCCCAGAAGGGGACCAGCAAGAGTATTTTCCAAAAACAATTGACTGCTAAATAATCCTTTGCATACCTTCCAAAAATGCATTCCCAACCTGTACAGGGACATTAAAAAAACATAGTTAGTTAGTGGCCTTCAGTTCAAACTGCCGTTGTACCTACTGTCCACTTAACCGGAGCAGATATTGTGGACAAGCGGAACAGAGTAGCAAATGCAACATTTAAGATTTAAGGTTTAAGTCTTACGTTGTGTCTTGAGTGCCATGCCTGCTGCTGGAAGTGGATTTTCATCCCAGAAGGGATGAAGACATTGTTTTTTCTTCCCAACGGACACAGATCTGAAGAGATGTAAATAACTACTGACAGGAAAAAGAGGCAATTTGGAGGCCCTTACACAAAACTGCCTTTGCTTTACTTGAGCTGCCCACCTTCCAGTGTGTACTCAGGAAGAGTTTTCAGCACAGCCGGGAACCTTGTCAGTGATCGTCCTGAGACTACTTCCCCAAAATGTAGAAAAGATGATGCCCATCAAAATGAACTACAAATTCTAGGAGAAAGACCTTTACCATCAGTTACGTGCAAAAATTAAAGAGGCACCTGTAATAGTGGAATCCAGCGGGGACACATTAATATTGTGTGATTATACCATCACCCAAGCCTATATCGTCATCCCATCCTGTGTTGTGTATAAATTACAGCTGCGCTTCCTGTTAGATTGGGGATTCATTGTCTACTTTAGTGCATGTGAGCTCCATTTTAGTCCATATCATCACCACACCCCCTACACATCTTCTAACTTGGGCTACAGGAGGAGCAGCTGCACTCTGGAATACGGTTGCATGGAGTTGCCCCTCTGCCTCGCTGAAATTCAGGTAGAGGGGCCATGGGTAGGGACTGGGAGTAGGGACACTATAATCAGAGCACGCAGTTTTAGCTGCTTTATTCCATTTCTTAAACCACATCCTCTAATTTCACCTTTGAAAATGTTTATGCAAATCTCAGGAAAGGCGTTTTGTGATGCCATGGCTAATATGCATGCACACACACACAAAAAAAAACCAGATTGATTTAATTAATTTTTTGGGGGCACTTGGGAGGGAGAGCACCCGAATGAGGCAAACCGACACAGGCAGCACAGCACCCCTGCGCACCTATTTTACTGATAAATGTGGCAAACGCACACACACACAAAAATTTTTTTTTTATTTTTTCACTGGTGATGTGGCTAACACGCTCACAGAAAAAAAATATTTTTATTTTTTTTTACACTGGGGGTGAAGAGCACCCCTGATGGACAGAGCACCCCCTGGACAACACAGCAGAACAGCCAGCCCCTATGGACAACAGTCAGCCAGCCCCTATCGACAGGACAACAGCCAGCGCCTATGGACAACAGCCAGCCAGCCCCACAATTATTATGCACAACAGCAGCGCAGCACAGTTCCCAGCACAACCTCACAAGTCACAATTATGCAACAGCAGCGCAGCACAGCTCCCTGACTCTTCACTCTCCGCAGCCGGAATGAAAAATGGCGGCGATCGCGGGACCTACAATCCAAAACCCGCGAGAATCCGACAGCGGGATGATGACATTTTGCCTTGTTTTGAGATCAGAGTCAGGCAGGAAAACTCGAGCAGACTTGGATCTGCCTTGTATCTGCTAAGTTCGGGTGGGTTTGGTTCTCAGGGAACCGAACCTGCTCATCTCTAGTTATGACTCAGACTTGGAGGTTTCCTCAGATCACAAGGATAACATCTCCATTAACTTTGGATGTCGATGCCCCCTCTATTCTGGAGGACTAGAGCACGAGCAAAACCTCAGTAGTGTAAAATGAACCTGTCTCACAACAGTCTAAATCCATCTCACGTTCCATATTAGTGGGTGAACAATCCAACAATGAATTCTGCTTTACAATGATTGGAAGAACCGACATTAAAGGATTAAAAAGGTGGATATTGAGGCCCTGATCAAGGAAGTTTTGTCTGCACTTGTAATCAAGGACTCTAAGTAGACAACTAAGTTTCGGTCCTTATGCTCAAGTTGAGGAACTCCTAATGGAGGCTTGGGCTAACAAGCACTTTAAAGTCTCTAAGCGCATTGCTGCCTTTTATCTGCTACCTGCTGTGGATAGAGACAAATGGGAGTACATGCCCACATCGCCCGGCTAGTCAAATCCACTACCCTTCCTATCCCTAACATGGCCTCCCTTAAGGATCCAATGGATAGGAAGTTAGAGAGCTTCCTTAAAGTGATTTTCTGTAATGTGGGAGCTATTGCATGCCCAACCCTTGTGTTTGTTATGGTGGCTAAGGCCATCAGACAATGGGTAGATTCCCTAAAAGAGGGCCTCTGTTCTAGTATCCACAGAGCAAATTTGTTGTCTATGGTAGAACAAATCCAGAAAGCGGGTTCCTATCTAGACGAGGCAGCCATTGACACGAGCATTCTTACCTCTAAGTTGTTGACTTTTGCTGTGGCAACCAGAAAAGGCCTCTGGTTACTTACCTGGCACGCTGATGCACACTCTAAGAAGGCCTTGTATACTCTTCCTTTTTCCGGGGAGGTTCTCTTTGGCTCAGAATTGGACAAAATCGTGGCTACAGTTGTCTTGTTCAAGATGGTTTTCTTTCCCTCTTTGGCAGGCCTAGGTCGCGAACTTATAGTTTTTGCTCCTTTTGTCTACAGGGTAAGGCCAAGGGCCAGTTTTTCTCCAGGTTCCAGGGTTCTTCCACTAAGGGCTCCAAGTCCAGAGGAAAACAGACCTAGTCCACCAGACAAAGGAGTAAAAAGATTGGCGCTTAATAACTAATAGTACCTTGAGAATGTAAACATCCAAAAGAAAATAAATGGATGAGAACGGATGTCTAAAAAACAATATACACATTTATTATAAACAATAGATACTTATAAAATAAATTGATAATAACTCTGTGAGGAGCATGAATGATGAGTCATATAATTATTCTACTCTATGGAAATCCTTAATGGGAAATTGATGAAATATTAGTAATGTCCAGGTGGATAGTCAATATGAAGTTGGATATAGGTTCAAAAACAGCAGATAATTACCAGATGAACATCCTTTGGGATAGTAGTCCAATTAGCAGATCACTGCAGAAGCAATATCGATGGTGCAGATGACTGGAATTAAATCATCAGTCCGCATGAAAATCCCTCAGGATGGTGGTTCGATTGGCAGGTCACTGCAATAGTGTGCGGTGATGATGGATGATTGGTAACTGTCTCCTCAAGCAATAAGGGTAGAACCATAAATTATAGATGAAAAACAAGGTGTTCTCTGGATCCACAGTGAAAGGAAATCCCAGTGTCCATAGAGTAATGATCAGAAATGCCTTAACGCGTTTCGCTGGATATTAGAGTTCCAGCTTCATCAGAAGCATATCCAATTTCATATTGACTATCCACCTGGACATTACTAATATTTCATCAATTTCCCATTAAGGATTTCCATAGAGTAGAATAATTATATGACTCATCATTCATGCTCCTCACAGAGTTTTTATTATCAATTTATTTTATATGTATCTATTGTTTATAATAAATGTGTTTATTGTTTTTTAGACATCCGCTTCTCATCCATTTATTTTCTTTTGGATTTTTACATTCTCAAGGTACTATTAGTTATTAAGCGCCAATCTTTTTACTCCTTTGTTAATCTATCTAGAGGCTGACTACCTCTGAATGGCTGCTAATTGACAGCGCATCTAAACACTTTTCTATACATTTTTGTCTAGTCCACCAGACATCCTCCTACCAAGCCGACTGACCAGCCTGCCACATAATGGGTCAGGTCTCACCTGGGGAACCCCAACATTGGAGACCGACTTCTGCTTTTCTCTGATGCTTGGATGGTGACCACTATGGATACCTTATTAAGATGGGTGGCTTCCTAGGGCTATACACTCATCTTTCAGGAACATCCTTGTCAAAGCGTCCCGCCCCAGCATGTGCTCAGATACGCCAACCTGACGCAGGTGGGCAGTCATGACGTGGGTTTTGCTCAAGCTGTCACCATGAAGAGTATTTGAATAGCACTCTTGCGATCACCAGACGCTTAAATTATACTTAAAAATCCACAGTTATTGCACAGATAGCATAGGCCTCTCCAGTCACTTGAATTCATAGAGCACAGAGGTAATGCCAGGGGCGGATTGGGCCGCTAGGAAACCGGGCTGGTTCCCACTGAGCCGGTCCCCATAGTGGCCGGCGGCCACACAGCACTTGCCTACTCCCCCCACTGCCGCGATCGGAGCTCTGCAACTTCAGCAGCGCATGCGCAAACACTACTGATGAAAAAGAAAAAAGACTGAAGGGGTCCTGGGGAGCTTCTGCACAGCCACAGCAGCTCCTCCCACAAGCCTTTGCAGAGCCTGTCAGTCATCACTGATGGCTCTGCCTCTGTGCAGCGCCTCTGTGGCCCGGCCCCCACTTCCAGGACACAATGACGTGGCACCACGCGACCAAGACAAGCAGCGTGCAGAGGAGCTGCAAGCAAGTAAGTGGCGGTGGCGCACGGGGGGGTTTTGAAAGTTGGGGCTGGTGGAATGAGGCTGACACACATTGGTGCTGGGCCACGCCGGCTGCTGAGACCACAGGGGCTGGGGGGGATGAGGCTGAGACACACTGGGGCCAGGGCACATGGGGCTGAGACACACACTGGTGCTGGAAGGAATGAGGCTGACACACTGGAGCTGAGACACACAATGGGGCTGGGGGAATGAGGCTGACACATTGGGGTTGAGACACACTGGGGTTGGGGAGAATGAGGCAGGCACACACTGGGGCTGAGACACACACTGGGGCTGGGGAATGGGGTTGAGACAAACACGGGCTGGGAGGTATAGGTCTGAGAGACACACACTGGGTCTGAGGGAATGGGGTTGACTAGACACACTGGGGCTGAGGCACAGGCTGGGGGAATGGGGCTGAGAGACACACATTGGGTTTGGGGGAATGGGCTAAGACACTGGGTCTGAGGAATGAGGCTGAGACACGCTGGAGGAATGAGGATGAGAGACACACTGGGTCTGAGGGAATGGGGTTGAGAGACACACTGGGGCTGGGGGAATGAGAGCTACAGGTGGGCCTTGGTATGGAGAGACGCAGGGGGTCCTGGAGGCCTGGAGAACCACAGGGGGCCTGAGAATGGAGAGACGTAAGGGGGTCTGGAGTAACACAGGGGCCTGGAAAGACACAGAAATTGTTTGATCAGGGAAATTCACATTTTGCACTGCACAAAAACTTCTGTTACTATACATTATCTTGTTATGATGATGACATTGGTTATATATTGACGTAAACAGGTATCTTCCAGATAGTGTGATCTACATGAATAGTGAATATCGGCTGAAGACGCTGTCCAGTGAGGCTCAAATTCTTCAGAGGTTCCCCTGTTGCAGAGAAACCACAATATAGGTAAGAAAAAAGACTTCCAAACTGACTGGTTAACTGTACCTAGTTCAAAGGGATGGGGAGCCCCAGAAAGAGTTTACCATTCACAAGATTTCTGTTGCCAATCCTGCTCCCCACAGTGGCTTGCAATAGCCCCTCCAGGCCCTAAGAGGAGAGAGTATCCTGCCCTACTCAACAGACCCCACCCCCTCAATAGACCCCACCCCCATAAGGGCTGCTTCCAGAAATGTCCTGGGCTGGTTTTCCATCCCAATCCACCCCTGGGTAATGCAGATACATATTTAGGATTTATTGAGAAAATATTTCCAGAGTTAAGTTACAAATAAAAAAAGGTAAATAAACAAGATATACAGATATGAAATGCACAGATTGACTTCAAATAAAAAGAATAGAATAAAAAGTCAGTACCCTAAATTATCTTACTCTGAGGATTAGGTGATCTGCGTGGGGGTAGACCACATGAGGCAGAAGATTGGACCACTCCTAGCACAAAGCTACTCCCTTGTAAAGTGAACACTGAGTAGCATGGATTTCTGATCCTTGTAGTCCCACAACCACTCTTTCCACCAGCAGCCCCCACCCTTTCCAGGCTGAAAAGTACTGCTTTCTTGTTCTCACAAGATCTGTGTAGATGCAAGGTTGTCTCCAGGAACACTAACGTCATATAGCTCTCTAGCTTAAGAAATGTATTTAGGCTTTTCAGGAGGTTGGTCATATAGACACTCAAAGGGACATGGGACTTAATAGTTACACCTTTTAGTAGGATCTTTGATCCCCAACCGGTATACTATTTTGTAGCAGGAAAGCTGAACAAAGAGACTGATAAACTGACACTCTTCTAACCTGCTTTTTTGTGTCCCAGGACTTGAACAAGGCCCCCCTACTGTGAAAAGCAAACACTATTTCCAAGGAAGTTTAGCCTTCAAAGGATTCTTAGTTTGCACCTCACCTCTTGTTTCAGCAAGTAGCTTACACAATGCAGACACAGTTTTAAAACTAGCAATTCAAACCAAATAGACATCCATGAAATATACATTTTGGGAGAACTATAATAATTCACATCATGTCACGGCCAGGTTATTACTCATAGTAGCATGAGCACAGTTTACCCAGAATGCATAAAGTCATGACACGTGACTTTGAGGAGTTGCCGTAAGCCATGGCGATGGCCACAATCCTCCAGTCCAGTTTTTTTTTTGTACAGGCCTTCAAGTAGATCCAGGAAAAGCAGAAGCACCGTGGGAGTCCACTTGGTCCCTTCTACTCCAAAGTCATCAACATCGTCCCTGTTCCCCAGTCCCAGAGGAGCACAGGCTTCTATGCCAACCTATTCCTAGTTCAGAAGCCAGACAGCTCCTTTCAACCCATCCTCAACCTGAAGTCACTCATCAGGTACCTTCAGGTTCCAAAGTTCCACATAGAGTCTCTCAATGGGTCAGAATTATGGCCTATCTGAATGATCTCCTTATCCTGGTCCAGTCACCGAATGTGCTACATTAGCACATTCATATTACAATAGACCTATTACAGTCTCATAGGTGGATCATCAAATGGTGAAAATCCACCTTGATTCCAGCTCAGGAAATGCTACCTTTGGGAACCTTACTGGGTCCAGCGGGTATTCCTTCCCTTGGAAAAACTTTGGTCCTTACGGACCAAAATTCAAAAATTTTTGGGGCAATGTCAAGTCTCGGTCCACTCTTGTATGCAGGGGCTGGGCTCTCTAGTGTCCACCTTTGACATAGTGGAATATTTAATTCCTGTCCATTACAATTGGAGATTCTGGCCAGGTGTAACAGGTCCCATCCAGAGCCGGATTTAGACCTCATGGGGCCTTAGGCAAGATACTAGTTTGGGGCCCCCCCTCTTTCAAACAATCCATAGCACTATATGGGGGGAATTCAATTCAACGCGAATTGAACAGCACTGGGAGCGAGCTCCCTGAGCCATTCATTTCAGTGCGCTGTGTGGTCGGAGAATTTTAAGGCGCGTTAACCGGCATTTTCTGACCAAAGTGTAGGGCGCGCGGCTGTTAGCGCAGCTGTAAGCAGAAAAACAGCTGTGCGTCTGGCACTTTGGTTGGATTTCTCCTCGCATCCCCAGGGGGGTGCGAGAAGAAATCCTTAGCGTGCCCAAACAGTGCGGTGAATTGAATAGCTGTGGGAGCTCCCTCCCGTGGCTATTCAACATCGCGTTGAATTTAATTCCCCCCTATGTGAGTTCCTGATTCATGCTCTTACATCATTTTTTTGTTTTTCCTCCTTATATTCAACTTTTTAAAGCTTTAAACATTACGGACATTCTATTTAAAGCTTTACGGACATCAAAACATTAAAATGGAAAATGAAAATACAGTGCAAAAAGAATGTGCATATATAATGTGTGTGTATATAATGTGTGTGTATATAATATATATATATATACATACATACACACACGTGTGTGTGTGTGTGTATATATATATATATATATATATATATATAAATATAAATAGTGACATTGTAAAAACTGTGCATATATCCAGTAGGTGTCACTAGGTCAATACTTATATATATACATACATATATATTATATGTCGAAACCGAATTATTGGGTAAGACAGAATCTGTTTGGCAATCAGGAAAACCTGCATGATGCCATCTTGTGAATGGCAGCAAGACTCCATTTTAGAAAAGAAAGCTTACACAAGCGCCATTTTGTCAAAAATACATAGTACACAATCCACAGTGCAAAATTGCTAAAAGTAGCTATTTTGCTACTCACAACGCAAAGTTGCTAAAAAGTAGCACGAACAGCTTTTTAACAATCTTCCCCTAACACCTACCGACGGTGTTTAGCAGACATAAAATAACTTTCCAATACATTAAAATCACCACAGACTTATATTTGAGCAGTAGCAAAGTAGTGGTGTTTTCCCTGCATTCACATTAACACATACACGATGTAGCAAAAAGCAGCAAATTAGTGGTGTTTTCCCTGCACTTCATGTTAAACATAGGACAATGCAAAATAGCGATTTAGACGCACAGCCAGCTTTTTAGTGATCTTTCCCAAACCCATACTGGCATGCTCACACACATATACAGAAGCCTTTCCAACTTGATGCTGGTCGCTAAGTGCCCCACAGACCCTCAAATGCACAACGCAATTTAGTGTCATTTCTCCCCGCATACACATTTAAAAGCAATGGTCCCGCAGCGCAAAAGGAATGATTATTACTTGGTTTAATCGCAATGTCAGTGTCATGATTGGTGCTTGTGAGTTACCTGTCTCAGGTGATGAACTGGATTCTCTGGAGGCCGGCTGGACCGGAACCATGGGTGATGTAGATAGCTCTATTTACAAGACTTGTGTAGCAGTGAAAACTGCCTTTGATGATAAATGACAGAAACTGGAGGAACCGGACTGGGACCGGCAGGAAGACTTGTTGAATTGAACTGATGAACTAAGAACTTGACTCTGGACTGGAACAACGTGGACTGAACTGATGAGCTTGGAACTTGACTCTGGACTGGAATGTGACAATGGCTGAAGGAAAGTCAGGTAATGCTGAGACGAGGGCTAAACAGGGTAATCTGGAATTTCTATGACAAAGGCTGGAAGTCAGGTGCAGGCTGGATAGGATAATTGGGAATAACAGGTTTCAGGAAGGAGTGGGTAGGTTTGGGAATTTTAGGTTCAGGGAGGGAGTAGGTAGGTAAAAGGGGCAGGAGTTGATCCACAGCAGGAAGCAAGGCAGGGTGACACGATGCAGGTTTACAGAGTGCCAGGGACCAACCAGGAGTAGGACTAGCAGCAGACCACAGGCCTGGTATTGCTGTAACAGGACGACTGGATGCCAGGTATTACTGTAGCAGGTTTTCGGGATGCACCAGGGGTTGCTGTCAGCAGATTTACTGGATTGCCAGGTTTAGCTGTAGCAGGTTTTCTGGAAGCATCGGGGGTTGCTGCCAGCAGATTTACTGGATTGCCAGGTACAGCTGTAACAGGTTTTCTGGATTGCACCAGGGGTTGCTGTAGCAGGTTTCAGGGATATACTTGAATGCAGAAACAGCATGAACCATACACCACGGGAAGACGAGATGTTCAGGCCCAGAATGCTATCAGGGGAGGATATATATACCATGGGTCTGGCAGCAATTGGTGGATACGGACAGGTGGTCTGGTAGTAGCATTCTGAGTGGTGGAAGGCACAACATACAGAGTATTCATCTTTGCAGCTCTGAGAATCGGAACCACACCTGCGATTCCAATCAGGGCTAGCAGTGTTCACAGACAGAGGAGAGGCCAGGTGCAATAATCACTGTGACAGGAATGCATAGAGAAGTCAGAGCAGATCCCCCAGGAGAACTACAAACACAGATCCATGGGACAGCTGACAGGGGTAAGTCCCAAGGCAAAAAGGTGACAACTAGACAGGGTCGTGACAGTCAGCATATAAAGAAATGAATGTTTTCTGTAACTATGGCTTAGTAAATGGCAATTGGACCGTGTTTGGTGCCATACTGATCTACTCTGTTCCCACAGCGTTCCGGTGGCATCGGTGAGAAGATCAGAACATGCGGCTATGAAATATGAATGTTAGAGAGAAGAACTTCTTGAAATGTTGTATGCCATAGTTAGATTAGATTTATTATGCAGCGGGAAGGTGAACACAATCAGGCTGGGTTGTGTCTTTGCACTGACCTACGAATTGTACCGTAACGGAAGAAGCAAGAAGAGGAACCAATGAGAACCTGCCAACGTATTCTATTGTATTGCTTATCCCAGTACGGGTATATATGTGAGTGCTCTGAAACAAGATGCCAGTCTGCGGTGTTCCTGTTATGCTGTTCGACGGAGGTCTCATTATTGATGCCAGTATCTGGTCCCAGAGCACACGCGTATGTATTGACTGTACCTTATGACCTAATGTTTGTACAATTTATTTTGCACTCATTGTTAGATCATAGCGTGGTAACATCTGTACTTTTACCTGAATAATAATCTTTAGCGCGTTGGACCGCTATTCAACTGTCTTAGAGTTTTATTAATGGTATAATTAAACACAGTGCTAATTAGCGACATCTTGTGATTTTAGAAGGTATAGGCAGGTTTTGTCTTAGAGGTTCTAGGCAGGTGAATCTTAGAGGTTTATAGGCAGGAATGTACTAAAGGTTTATTTACGATTCAACAGTTGGGGGCTCGTAGGTTTATCACATTATCTGATACAAGGTAACACTCGGTCAGTTCTCTCTCAGCAAAAGGGTGGAGGCGCCTTTTGAGAGACGCATTAGTCTTTTATTACCACAGTGTTGCTGAGAGCGTACTGCCGGTTATTGTGTAGAGGAAGCGCTGATCAGAATCCAGGGACAAGGAGAGAAAAGTCATTTTCCATCGTTGATAAAAGTTTAGAGGGAGTCGCATAATAGCATTAAGGTAATAACACGTGGGTCTGGTCACATCACTGTGTATGCGACTAGTCGCACAATTGCGTACACGTACTTCCGGTTGTGCTGCCACGTGTTTGAACAAAGCCATTGAGGTTTTCATGTTTTTCTATTACCAATATCTGGGTTAACGTGTATTTTTCTGCGCAGGAAAAAAGTGTGTAACAGTGAATACTTGTTGAACAAAGTTGAGGGTATCGTATGATCCTTAAGGGCTAGGTGCAAGGGTTAGCCTAGCCGCTCGGTAAGCAGCTTTACCGTTCTATACACAGTAGCAGGTGTACATGTTGTCTTTGTTGTAGAGAGGTGCGTGAGAGTAGCCGACATACAAACTCTCATAGGTGTGGAAGTTGCCTTACTAAATCTTATCCGGGTGTGGAAGTTGCCTTTTTCAAATCTTATCCAGGTGTGGAAGTTGCCTTACTAAATCTTATCCAGGTGTGTGGGCGCCGCCGACTTAAATCATCCACAGGTAAGTGAAAGTGTCTTGATTGTCTTTCACCGGCTTAAATCTTTATTGAAAAGCGTAGGAGTTGTCTCAGAATGGGAGCCACGCAAACAGTAGAGATGTTAGGCAATGATGTGCTGCTAATGGAGGCGCCGATTGGATCGGCCCGTCGTATCATGCATACCAAGTACGGTACTTATGCAATAAGGTATTGTGATTTATGGTTTAATATGACGAGGAAGAGTGTTAGACCGTTTCCCAGAATTGGTAGTTTTGATAAAAATGTGTTAGACAATGTCCGGGATCACATCAGTTTGATGCGCTCCCGAGAGAAAAAGGTTAAATATTTTGAATGTTTAAAACTGTGGCAGCACGAGGGGGAAATGTGGCTGAAGAATGTACCCGCGACGCAAACAGGCGTCGCGGGCACAGTCTCGGTCAATGCGCCGGTGACACTAAATAGCGCCGCGGATGTATCCCTTGAAGGCGCGCACGCACTGCAAGGTAGCATCGCAGAGGGTAGTACAGATGGTTCACGTGCACCATCACCACCCTATGCGGATGGGGGTGTAGGTGCAGTCAATGTAAAAAATACCCATAAAAATGTAACAAGCAACTTGTACCCTCTCTTAAGCAATTATAAAGAAAATGTTCATGATGCGGATGATGAGCCTATTGAAATGTCTGCCATTTCCCATGCTGTGCAGATGATAGATGCTGCATCACCACAATCACAAGTGGTGCCACCATCTCCATCGGTAACAGCAAGGGAAGTGTTAATGCCCTCTGCACCCGTAGAGGAAGTTGTTCATACCATACGCAGCAGCAGACTAAACCCCCAGCCAGGTAACCAGGTCAAAGGTAGCAGCGCTACCGGTCTGCATCCCATTCGGACAATAACTGTTCCAAATGGAAATGCAGACACAAACGGTATAGTGCCCACGAGGGAAGTAGTAATGCATTATCCTTGGACAAGAGCAGAACTAAATTCCATCATAAATGATTTCCCCGATCCCAAAAAGGAATTATCCAAATGTCAAAAATTTTTGAGGAATTTGGGTAGTTCACATGAACCCACTAATAAAGATTGGCGTGTGGTGTTAAGGGCCTGTCTGCCATGCAATACCGACGTGACAAAATTTATCACGGATTGTGTATTGGATGATGACGTTCCCTTAACAGACCAAGTAAACCAAGGTAACATTTCCCGCATTGTAACTCAACTGGGTATATATTTTCCAGTAGTAGTTAACTGGAACAAAATTTTCACCATTAAGCAGAAAGAGAGTGAGACTGCAGAAGATTACTGCGATCGGGCTCTGCAGGCTATCACCCAGTTCACTGGGATAGAGGATATTAAAGATAGCACTCACCACAGGGGGATGATAGTTACGGTACTTGTGGACGGTCTGAAAGAGAGTTTAAAAACTCGGGTTCAGACCTCACAGCCTGGCTGGCGGGGACATACAATAGATACCCTCATAGAAACCGCCATTGAACATGATAAGAACATCTCCAAAAAGAGAGCAGCCCAGAGCGAGAAACTAATGGCTGTCAGTATACAAGCTCTGGAGGGAATGACGGTAACATCACAGCCAATAGACACACTTGCACTTGCACACACACTCACTTCTGAACAAGTATGTGCTCTCACTAACCTCACTCAACAACAAACACAACTCTATCCCATTAACCCGATGCAACCACAGGTCCCAGGCTATCTACCAACTTCTTATCCCCCACAATACCCTTACCCTCCCTATCCTTACCCATATCCACCAGCTTTACCCTCTGCGCAAACCTCACAACACCACATGTCTTCACCCGAAACACGAACCTGTTTTAACTGTAAACAAACAGGACACTTAAGTAGAAACTGTACAGTAAAAGGAGTAGGGATCCCACATCAGGGAAGACCTAGATATCCCCATAATGGATATGCACAGAGGCCAGCAAATGTTCAGCAGGCACCAGCTCCAATTGTAGCCGTAAATGCTTTATTGGAGAATGGTAGCCAACGCTAGGGGTCAGGTCATACCTGTAGTCTACAGATGGTCAGGTTAACAGAAAGTACTAGGGAAGAACCGGTAATGATGATTGATGTAGCTGGTTCTGAATATCCTTTTCTTGTAGACACAGGGGCGACCAGGTCGGTGATAAAATCTCCCATTAATTTGCAGGTGACCAAAGAGACAGTACCAACAATGGGTGTAACAGGTAAAATGGAACATTATCCTTTAACAAAGTCCACAGAGGTTACTATTGGGCCGTTACATACCAGGCATTCTTTTCTCCTGGCTGCTGTGGCTCCTACTAACCTACTGGGCAGAGACTTGTTATGTAAGATGGGATGTGTTATATATTGCACCCCTGATGGTGTATTTTTAGATATCCCAGAGAGAATGGAATACGAGGTGCGGGATATGTTAGACACTCCTCAAAGGATAATGTATCACTCTACAGTTTTAAATGAAACTCCATCACAGGTAGATGAAATGTTGTCCCTAATTCCAGATTCCCTTTGGACTAAAGATGGACAGGACACTGGATTAATGGGCAACATAAGCCCTGTAATGGTAAATTTAAAAAGCGGAAGGCAAGTCCCAAAAATTCCCCAATACCCACTAAAACAGGAGGTAGAGTTAGGGGTGTATCTCATAATTGAGCGGTTATTGCAGCAGGGAATTTTAGTCCATACAGCAAGTGTAGCCAACAGTCCCATTTTTCCAGTGAAGAAGGCTGGTGGGAGGGGTTATAGGCTGGTACAAGACCTTAGAGGGGTTAATAAGGTGGTAGAGAGCCAATTTCCCGTAGTGCCGAATCCAGCTGTCATCCTTATGCAAATTCCACCAAATGCAACCCATTTCACTGTCATTGATCTTTGTTCTACTTTCTTCTCTGTACCTCTTCATCCTGACTGTCAGTACCTATTTGCAATCACATACAGGGGTGTACAATACACATGGACACGATTACCCCAGGGTTTCATAGACAGTATCTTTTCCCAGGCATTACATGATTGTTTACAGTCTTTTCAACCCGCCAAAGGATCTGTTCTAATCTAATATGTAGACGATTTATTGCTATGTTCTGACTCGTTTATGTCATGTTTGAATTAGGGGTGTGCATCGGCCACTTTTCGTGTTTTGTGTTTTGGTTTTGGATCTGGATCTTTCTTGGATCTGGATTGGTTTTGCCAAAACCACCCTTCCGTGTTTTGGGTTCTGGGTTTTGTGTTTTGGATCTGTATTTTTTTTTTAAAAAGCATAAAAACAGCTAAAATCACAGAATTTGTTGGTTTCTCTGCTCCTATGCTATTATTAACCTCAATAACCTTAATTTCCACTCATTTCCAGTCTATTCTGAACACCTCACACCTCACAATAGTGTTTTCATGTCCAAAAGGTTGCACCGAGGTAGCTGGATGACTATGCTAAGCGACACGAGTGGGCGGCACAAACACGTGACCCATCTAGGAGTGACACTGCAGTGGCAGACAGGATGGCAGTTAGAAAAACTAGGCCCCAAACTGTACATAATGCAAAGAAAAAAAAGAAGTGCAAGATGGAATTGTCCTTGGGCCCTCCCACCCACCCTTATGTTGTATAAACAGGACATGCACACTTTAACAAATCAATCATTTCAGCGCCAGGGTCTGCCACACAACTGTGGCTGAAATGATTGGTTCGTTTGGGCCCCCACAAAACAAGCTGGCAATTAATGTGTCCCTGCACAAACTGGCTCTACGGAGGCAAGATGTCATCCTCATCCTCCTCATCCACCGATTCCTCACCCTCTTCAGTGTGTACATCCTCATCCTCACAAAGTATTAACTCGTCCCCACTTGAATCCACCACCACAGGTCCCTCTGTACCTTCTGGAGGCTGGTCTCCCTGGAAGAGCTGATAATTCATTTTGATGAACATCATCTTCTCCACATTCTGTGGAAGCAACCTCCTACGCCTTTCGCTGACAAGGTTCCCGGCTGCACTAAACACTCTTTCGGAGTACACACTGGAGGGGGGGCAACTCAGGTAAAATAGAGCCAGTTTGTACAGGGGCCTCCAAATTGCCTCTTTTTCCTGCCAGTACAGGTATGGACTGTCTGACATGCCTACTTGGATGCTGTCACCGATGTAATCCTCCACCATTCTGTCAATGGTGACAGTATCATATGCAGTGACAGTAGACATGTCAGAAATTGTTGCCAGGTCCTTCAGTCCGGACCAGATGTCCAAACTTGGTCCTGCCTGCCCTGCATCACCGCCAGCGGGTTGCTTAGGATACCTAAGTTTTTTCCTGGCAGCCCCAGTTGCGGGAGAAAATGAAGAAGGAGCCGTTGACGTGTCACGTTCCGCTTCAGCTGACAGTGTGTTCACCAGCAGGTCTTTGCACCTCTGCAGGCTTGTGTCGGCCGGAAAGAGAGACACCACATAGGCTTTAAACCTAGGATCAAGCACGGTGGCCAAAATGTAGTGGTCTGATTTCAACAGATTGACCACCCTGGAATCCTGGCAAAGCGAATGAAGGGCTTCATCCACAAGTCCCACATGCCGAGCGGAATCGCTCCGTCTTAGCTCCTCCTTCACTTTCTCCAGCTGCTTCTGCAAAAGCCTGATGAGGGGAATGACCTGACTCAAGCTGGCTGTGTCTGAACTGACTTCACGTGTGGCAAGTTCGAAGGGCTGGAGAACCTTGCACAACACGGAAATCATT
The DNA here is from genome assembly GCA_031769625.1 of Taudactylus pleione. Lineage (NCBI taxonomy): Eukaryota > Metazoa > Chordata > Amphibia > Anura > Myobatrachidae > Taudactylus > Taudactylus pleione. The sequence continues at coordinate 5,638,243 of JAUIMM010000121.1, forward strand.
CTCCACTGCGCTTGAGTCAGGTGCATACCCCCTCCTTTGCCTATGTCATAGGTGGATGTATAGGCTTGTATGGCCTTTTGCTGCTCCTCCATCCTCTGAAGCATATAGAGGGTTGAGTTCCACCGCGTCACAACCTCTTGCTTCAGGTGATGGCGGGGCAGGTTCAAGAGTGTTTGCTGGCGCTCCAGTCTTCGGCACGCAGTCGCTGAATGGCGAAAGTGGCCAGAAATTTTTCGGGCCACCCAAAGCGTCTCCTGCACGCCCCTGTCGCTTTTCAGAAAATTCTGCACCACCAAGTTTATTGTGTGAGCAAAACATGGGACGTGCTGGAATTTGCCCAGATGTAATGCCCGCACAATATTGGTGGCGTTGTCAGATATCACAAATCCCCAGGAGAGTCTAAGTGGGGTAAGCCACTGGGCGATGATTTCCCTCAGTTTCTCTAAGAGGTTGTCGGCGGTGTGCCTCTTACTGAAACCGGTGATACACAGCGTAGCCTGCCTTGTAACGAGCTGGCGTTTCTGAGATGCTGCTACTGGTGACGCTGCTGCTGTTGCTGCGTAAGGTGATACATCTACCCAGTGGGCTGTCACAGTCATATAGTCCTTAGTCTGCCCTGTTCCACTTGTCCACATGTCCGTGGTTAAGTGGACATTGTGTACAACGGCATTTTTCAGGACACTGAGGACACTTTTTCTGACGTTTCTATACAGTCTCGGTATCGCCTGCCTAGTGAAGTGGAATCTAGACGGGATTTGGAACCGGGGACACACTACCTCCATCAATTGTCTAAATCCCACTGCACTAATGGCGGATACCGGACGCACGTCTAACACCAACATAGCAGTCAAGGCCTCAGTTATACGTTTTGCTTCAGGATGGCTGCTGTCGTACTTCATCCTCCTCGCTAAGGACTGTTGGAGGGTCAATTGTTTAGTAAAAGTAGTGGTGTTCCTACTTCCTCTCTGGGATGATGAACGACTCCCAGCAGCAGCAACAGCAGCAGCGGCAGCAGTAGGCGTAGCAATGCAGGATCCTCCAGAGGAATCCCGGATAGGAGAGTCAGTCATGCCAGTGACATGGCCTGCAGGACTACTTCCGATCCTGACTAAGGAGGAAATTGATGAGGAGGGAGTTGACGGTGTGGTTTGCAGGCGCTTGGATACAACAGGACAACGGGATTTAGGTGTCCCTGGACTGCTTACGGTCTTAGCCAAAGTTTCTGAACTTGACAGTAACTTTTTATGAACGCGCTGCAGGTGCCGTATAAGGGAGGATGTTCCTAGGTGGTTGACGTCCCTACCCCTACTTATTTCACCTTTACATATGGTACATATGGCAATACAGTTGTTGTCCGGATTTGGATAGAAATATTGCCAGACCAAAGAGGTGGAATGTTTGGTCTTCTGCCCAGGCATGACCGTGATGGGCTTTTTCATCCCACGGACAACAACTGTCTCCCCTGGAGCCTGATTTAAACAAACCACATCACCATCAGAATCCTCCTCGCCAACTTCCTCCTCAGCGCCAGCTACACCAGTATCCTCATCCTGTTGTACTTCAACAGTGACATCTTCAATTTGCATATCAGCAAGTGGACTGTGGGTGCTCCTTTCAGCACTTGCAGGGGGCGTGCAAATGGTGGAAAGAGCCACCTCTTCCCGTCCAGTGCTGGGAAGGTCAGGCATCGCAACCACCACCACACTTGGACTCTCCTTGGGGATTTGTGATATCTTCTTAGAAAGCACAGTTCTTCGCTGTGCTTTTGCCAGCTTAACTCTTTTGATTTTTTTAGTGGGAGGAGGGCTTCCATCGTCATGTGAAGCTGAACCACTAGTCATGAACATACTAGGGATCGACCTTAGCCGTTCCTTGCCACTCCGTGTCGTAAATGGCATATTGGCAAGTTTACGTTTCTCTTCAGCTGATTTAAATGTCTTTTTCAAGGTCATTTTCCTGAACTTTGCCATTTGGGATTGTATGTGCCCTCTACTATGACATTGGGCATCGGCCTTGGCAGACGACGTTGATGGCATGTTATCGTCTATGTCATGACTAGTGGCAGCAGCTTCAGCACTAGGAGGAAGTGGTTCTTGATCTTTCTCTATTTTATTTTTATCGGAGAAAGTTTGGTCCTCCATTTATGTTATATCGATTTGATATATACGTGCGGCTAAACACAGAAAATAAATTTTTTTTTGGTTTGGACTGGAGTGTACTTTGGGGGTTACAGCACCCTTTAACGGTCAAGCCAGCCGGCCCTTTACTTATGACACAGGCGCACGCTTGGCACTACTTTGTTGATGCACGTGCGGCTACTGCGCACACAATTCACAAACACAGAAAATAATTTTTTTTTTGGTTTGGACTGGAGTGTACTTTCGGGGGTTACAGCACCCTTAATGGTCAAGCCAGCCGGCCCTTTACTTATGACACAGGCGCACGCTTGGCACTACTTTGTTGATGCACGTGCGGCTACTGCGCACACAATTCACAAACACAGAAAATAATTTTTTTTTTGGTTTGGACTGGAGTGTACTTTCGGGGGTTACAGCACCCTTAACGGTCAAGCCAGCCGGCCCTTTACTTATGACACAGGCGCACGCTTGGCACTACTTTGTTGATGCACGTGCGGCTACTGCGCACACAATTCACAAACACAGAAAATAATTTTTTTTTTGGTTTGGACTGGAGTGTACTTTGGGGGTTACAGCACCCTTTAACGGTCAAGCCAGCCGGCCCTTTACTTATGACACAGGCGCACACTTGGCACTACTTTGTTGATGCACGTGCGGCTACTGCGCACACAATTCACAAACACAGAAAATAATTTTTTTTTTGGTTTGGACTGGAGTGTACTTTCGGGGGTTACAGCACCCTTAACGGTCAAGCCAGCCGGCCCTTTACTTATGACACAGGCGCACGCTTGGCACTACTTTGTTGATGCACGTGCGGCTACTGCGCACACAATTCACAAACACAGAAAATAATTTTTTTTTTGGTTTGGACTGGAGTGTACTTTCGGGGGTTACAGCACCCTTAACGGTCAAGCCAGTCGGCCCTTTACTTATGACACAGGCGCACGCTTGGCACTACTTTATTGATGCACGTGCGGCTACTGCGCACACAATTCACAAACACAGAAAATAATTTTTTTTTTGGTTTGGACTGGAGTGTACTTTGGGGGTTACAGCACCCTTTAACGGTCAAGCCAGCCGGCCCTTTACTTATGACACAGGCGCACGCTTGGCACTACTTTGTTGATGCACGTGCGGCTACTGCGCACACAATTCACAAACACAGAAAATAATTTTTTTTTGGTTTGGACTGGAGTGTACTTTCGGGGGTTACAGCACCCTTTAACGGTCAAGCCAGCCGGCCCTTTACTTATGACACAGGCGCACGCTTGGCACTACTTTGTTGATGCACGTGCGGCTACTGCGCACACAATTCACAAACACAGAAAATAATTTTTTTTTTGGTTTGGACTGGAGTGTACTTTCGGGGGTTACAGCACCCTTAACGGTCAAGCCAGCCGGCCCTTTACTTATGACACAGGCGCACGCTTGGCACTACTTTGTTGATGCACGTGCGGCTACTGCGCACACAATTCACAAACACAGAAAATAATTTTTTTTTGGTTTGGACTGGAGTGTACTTTCGGGGGTTACAGCACCCTTTAACGGTCAAGCCAGCCGGCCCTTTACTTATGACACAGGCGCACGCTTGGCACTACTTTGTTGATGCACGTGCGGCTACTGCGCACACAATTCACAAACACAGAAAATAATTTTTTTTTTTGGTTTGGACTGGAGTGTACTTTGGGGGTTACAGCACCCTTTAACGGTCAAGCCAGCCGGCCCTTTACTTATGACACAGGCGCACGCTTGGCACTACTTTGTTGATGCACGTGCGGCTACTGCGCACACAATTCACAAACACAGAAAATAATTTTTTTTTGGTTTGGACTGGAGTGTACTTTCGGGGGTTACAGCACCCTTTAACGGTCAAGCCAGCCGGCCCTTTACTTATGACACAGGCGCACGCTTGGCACTACTTTGTTGATGCACGTGCGGCTACTGCGCACACAATTCACAAACACAGAAAATAATTTTTTTTTTGGTTTGGACTGGAGTGTACTTTGGGGGTTACAGCACCCTTTAACGGTCAAGCCAGCCGGCCCTTTACTTATGACACAGGCGCACGCTTGGCACTACTTTGTTGATGCACGTGCGGCTACTGCGCACACAATTCACAAACACAGAAAATAATTTTTTTTTTGGTTTGGACTGGAGTGTACTTTCGGGGGTTACAGCACCCTTAACGGTCAAGCCAGCCGGCCCTTTACTTATGACACAGGCGCACGCTTGGCACTACTTTGTTGATGCACGTGCGGCTACTGCGCACACAATTCACAAACACAGAAAATAATTTTTTTTTTGGTTTGGACTGGAGTGTACTTTCGGGGGTTACAGCACCCTTAACGGTCAAGCCAGCCGGCCCTTTACTTATGACACAGGCGCACGCTTGGCACTACTTTGTTGATGCACGTGCGGCTACTGCGCACACAATTCACAAACACAGAAAATAATTTTTTTTTTGGTTTGGACTGGAGTGTACTTTCGGGGGTTACAGCACCCTTAACGGTCAAGCCAGCCGGCCCTTTACTTATGACACAGGCGCACGCTTGGCACTACTTTGTTGATGCACGTGCGGCTACTGCGCACACAATTCACAAACACAGAAAATAATTTTTTTTTGGTTGGGACTGGAGTGTACTTTCGGGGGTTACAGCACCCTTTAACGGTCAAGCCAGCCGGCCCTTTACTTATGACACAGGCGCACGCTTGGCACTACTTTGTTGATGCACGTGCGGCTACTGCGCACACAATTCACAAACACAGAAAATATATTATTTTTTTAGCACTTGGGGGGAGCACCCCTGATGGACAGAGCACCCCCTGGACAACACTACAGCACCCCTTTAGGTCTGGGACACTGCACAGGACTTTGGAGTGGACACAGCCCCTATGGAGAACTGACTGCACAACACAGTCCAGCCAGCCCCTATGGACTTTGAAGTAGTGGACACAGCCCCTATTAACAACAGCAGCACAGCACAACACAGCCAGCCCCTATGGACTTTGAAGTAGTGGACAACAGCAGCACTACACTACACTACACTACACTACACAGCCCTAACTCCCACCCTCCCTCTTCACTGTCCACAGCCGAGTGAGAAAATGGCGCCGACGTGGGTACCTTATATAGGATCCAAAACCCGCGAGACTCGGAAGGCGGGATGATGACGTTTTGCCTCAATTTCAGATCCGAGTCAGGCGGGAAAAGTCGAGCCTGACTCGGATCAGACTCGGATCGGGGGGGCTCGGGGGGGTTCGGATTTCAGAAATCCGAACCCGCTCACCCTAGTTTGAATGATACTAAACTTTTGTTGCTTCATCTCTCGCAAACAGGACACAAAGTTGCTAAGGACAAACTACAGCCGTGCCAATCCAGAGTTAAATACTTGGGACACTGCCTAACCCAGGGGCTGCGACATCTCACAAATGATAGAATCCAGGCTATACAAAACATGACACTGCCACGTAACCAATAGCAAATCCGTACCTTCTTGGGAATGTGTGGATATTGTAGAATGTGGATCCCAGGTTTTTCTATTTCCTTACCTTTACAGGAATTAGTCTCTTCCTCAAAGCCCGATCGTGTCATACACACTGAGGAATCAGAGCAGGCTTTCCTTAATCTTAAGGATAGTCTGACAAAAGCTCCTGCATTGGGAATACCCGATTATGAAAAACCTTTTGATTTGTATTGTACGGAAGCTGATGGTTGTGCTGCAGGTGTCCTTACACAAAAACATGGGGATGCCAGTAGGCCCGTAGCATATTACAGTGCACAATTGGACACTGTGGCGAGATCACTCCCAACCTGTTTGAGAAGTGTAGCAGCAATGGCTCTATTGGTCAGCAAAAGTGAGGATGTGGTATTGGGCCATGATATGATTGTCTATACCCCACATGCTGTGTCTGCCCTGTTGAACTCTGCCCAAACCAGACACGTATCCTCAGCTAGATTCACCAAATGGGAACTAGCTCTAATAGCACCCTCAAACATCACTATAAAGCGGTGTAATACGTTAAATCCAGCAACGTACTTACCATATGTGCATATGAATGCACAAAGGGTGGAGGATGAGTCTCTGGTAGAAAGTGAGTTTTGCAAAGGTATTGATACGCATGATTGTATGGATTATCTTAACCAGACCTTTACCGCTAGACCTGACATACGTGACATACCTTTAGAGAATGCAGATGTGACATTTTACACGGATGGGAATTGCCAAAGACAAACGGACACAGGTGAGTTATGTACAGGTTATGCTGTTGTAGATGACACAGACATCATAGAAGCTGAACCTCTTGGTCCTCCTCACTCAGCCCAAGTGGCGGAGTTAGTAGCACTGAGAAGAGCGTGTGAATTGGCAGCAGGCAAATCTGCCAACATTTACACTGACTCTAGGTATGCGTTCGGGGTGGTTCACAATTTCGGAGCTCTATGGCGTCTGAGAAATTTTATGACAGCAGCAGGCACACCAGTCGCACATTCCAGACACATAAAAGGATTATTAAAAGGAATTCAGTTGCCCAAAATGGTAGCAGTAATAAAGTGTAAAGCCCACACGTGTGAGGAAGATCCGGTATCATTGGGCAACAACAGGGCGGATGAAGCTGCCAAGTGGGCAGCAGGTTTAAAAACAAATGTACCCATAGAACAAGTAATGGTTTTCCACACAGTTGACATGCAGAAATTAATTGAGATGCCAAATTTGTGTTCTACCCAAGAGAAAGCAACCTGGAAGTCTAAGGGATGTGGGCAAGAGCCCTCTGGACTCTGGAGGGACGGACAAGGTAAGCTGGTGGCACCCAAGGTGTATTACCCAAGCCTGGCAGAGGCAGCGCATGGACTGACTCACTTGGGAAAACAGGGTATGTGCAAGTTGGTGAGGGCATACTGGTGCGCACCAGGTTTTTCTTCACAAGCAGAGAAGATAGCAATGTCCTGTCTGACCTGCTTGAGAAAGAACATAGGGAAAACGATCCCTACTGAACCATCCCGCATTCCCCCGACTGACGGTCCTTTCCAGGTAATACAAATTGATTTCATCCAATTACCACCCTGCAGGAATCTCAAGTATGTGTTAGTTTGTACCGATGTATTTTCTAATTGGGTAGAGGCATACCCAGCGGCCACTAATACTGCTGTATTCACTGCTAAAAAGATTGTACAGGAATTTGTATGCAGGTATGGTATCCCTAGAATGATTGAAAGTGATAGGGGTACCCATTTCACCGGGGAAGTCTTCCAGATACTGTGTAAATTGATGGGTATTGATAGCAAACTTCACACCCCATATCGACCCCAAGCCAGTGCCAAGGTGGAGAGAGTGAACGGCACTATTAAAAACAAATTGAGTAAAATCATGGCTGAGACTGGACTAGCATGGCCAGAAGCACTACCTTTGGTCCTACATAGCATAAGGACCACTCCTAGGCCTCCACTTAATCTGTCCCCATTTGAAATACTGTTTGGTAGACAACCTCATTTAATTATAAGCCCACAGGAAGACCTGAAGAGTAACAGCGAGGTCACTGTTAAGTATCTTATAACAATGAACAAACAGTTGCAGCAACAACAGCAGAAATTGAAATTGTTGTCACCCAATATGCCAGAGAAAAACTGTCATGATGTCAAACCTGGAGAATATGTTATGATCCGAAATTTTTTACGCTCAGGTTGCCTAATAGATCGATGGGAGGGGCCATATCAGGTGCTGTTGACGAGTACCACATCCTTGAAGGTGGCCGAGAGAGATACCTGGGTCCAAGCCACTCACTGCAGAAAGGTTAATCAACCGGTGGAGAAGCAGGGCAGAGTTGAAGCAGATTATGAGGATCTGGCAATTGCGAACCTGTTCCGGGAAAATTAAAAAGGTGACAGTGAGAAACCTGAGCTAAAAGAAAATCGTAGATCAGTGTCACAGCAAAAGAACTGTTCTGCTGTGTTCATGTGTGTACTCTTCTTTCAGAATTTCCATCACGAGTGGTTTATCAGGAGATTTCTGGTTCTTGTGACGGAGGATAGATGGAGGAGGCGGGAGCTGATGCTGATGTAATGGAGTGAAATCGAGAGGACTAGTGCTATACCAAACCAGGGGAGTGCCGGTCCAATTTCAGTACAGTAAATTGTTGTGAAAATATGAATAACAATAATAAGGAAGAACTGGATTACAATCCTGAGTTATGATGTAGTGTATAACAATGTAGCCTGAGTTTGAGTGGTCGTGCATGGATATAATGTTTATGTTGTTTTAAGTCATCTTAGGTAATGCAGTCCCAACCCCTTTCAAGGCTCCCCTTATAGGATAGTTGCATCCCCACATCTTTTTCATGATCCCTTAAGGATCCGCGGTGTGCGTATAAGGGCAGTTTTATGTCCCTCACGGAGACGCATTATCTGAATGGTTCAAATGACCACACTGTGTCATACCATAATAACATTGAATGGTATATTCTCATGCATGGCTAAACAGATTCAGAATAGGTTGTGATAGCGCTTGATTGGCTATCAAAGGGTGGACTGTCGAAACCGAATAATTGGGTAAGACAGAATCTGTTTGGCAATCAGGAAAACCTGCACGACACCATCTTGTGAATGGCAGCAAGACTCTATTTTAGAAAAGAAAGCTTACACAAGCGCCATTTTGTCAAAAATACATAGTACACAATCCACAGTGCAAAATTGCTAAAAGTAGCTATTTTGCTACTCACAACGCAAAGTTGCTAAAAAGTAGCATGAACAGCTTTTTAACAATCTTCCCCTAACACCTACCGACGGTGTTTAGCAGACATAACATAACATTCCAATACATTAAAATCACCACAGACTTATATTTGAGCAGTAGCAAAGTAGTGGTGTTTTCCCTGCATTCACATTAACACATACGCGATGTAGAAAAAAGTAGCAAATTAGTGGTGTTTTCCCTGCACTTCATGTTGAACATAGGACAATGCAAAATAGCGATTTAGACGCACAGCCAGCTTTTTAGTGATCTTTCCCAAACCCATACTGGCATGCTCACACACATATACAGAAGCCTTTCCAACTTGATGCTGGTCGCTAAGTGCCCCACAGACCCTCAAATGCACAACGCAATTTAGTGTCATTTCTCCCCGCATA